>NSJW01000233.1:0-600000 GCA_019955255.1 Castanospermum australe | reverse complement strand
CAATCCAGAAGTTGCTTCTGCTAGCTAGAAGTTGGGTGCAGTTGTTTTGCTTTGTCATTTATTGTGGTATGTTGTTCAGCTGTTAAGTGGTTATTAATATATCTCCCCTTTTTTACCAAAAAGAAAAGTAGTAACTTTTGAACTCCGTTCTGGTTGGAATTTGTTCCACATGTATACGTTTCTCTCATTGTTGCTAAAGTTCCATGCCTCCCGTAAATGTACATGGAATTTACCTTTTGTAGTGGCATGTCTCTGAGGACCATGCTTGCTTTAAGTGTGAAATTGTGGAAGAAGCTGCAACTTTAAATGTGTTCTATACTAAATCTGATATGTTTATCTTGCCACCAAGCTGTATTATAAGCTTCTCCTTATTCTTCTTTTTTAAAACTTCCAAACAAGGAAGATGTTCTCTCATTTTCTCTCCCTAATCCCTTATCCAAACATAGCATAATTGTACCAAGTGGTCGTCCCCTCGCAGACATTTTCTATTGGGCATTTCATTTAAAGAAAACAAGGGAAAAGGGGAAAAGGATGGCTTCAGACCCAAATTAACATCAATACTCAAGTATTCAATAATTATGAAGTTGCAAGACAGACTTGAAAGCACTGTCCACCAAAACATGTTTCAAGTAAGAACGGGTGGTAACAGGGACACACTAAAATTAAATGATTTCTTTATTCTGTGCTTCTCAAGTTTCAACCTGAATTGATCAATAATCAGACTGCGGCTGGATACCCCCCCTTTCTAGGGTCACTTACAGCTGTTAGAGTGCCATTCTTTGTATGTGACTTGGTGTCTTCACCAGTCTTCCTATTCATGTTAGTAGGAGTTTTGGAAGTTTGGACAATAAGCTGAGTGATAGCTAATGCTGCTGCCTCCTTCAGTTCATGACCTCTCTCTTTTAGGAAATGCCTTCTTTCTTCTGAAACCTCAATGTGATCACCATAAGGAGCGGTCAAGTTCTCGTAGCGAACTACATTCGGGATTAGCTGCATGACATAAGGATCCAAATTAGATTGTAGTTAGAAGCCTCAGACATAAACAAAATCTTTGAATATAAACTAGTTAGAACCGTGTGGTAGATCCTTGGGCTCTGAACTGCATCCAAAGGTTCCATTCCCAAGACGAAATGGTTAAGAAAGACTTGAATCACTGCTGAAATAATGTTCATTCCACCGCTGCCTCCAATTACCCCGACCAACTGGTCATCCTGTCAAAGGATCCAAAGAGAAAGCTTCATGTAAAAGAATCCTTACTCACCAAAAGTAGAGCAAGTATTCTGTATAGCAAAATCTATCATTGTCACCCAGAAACCATTGCTTAACAAATTGCAGCCATTTGTGTCAAAACTCACAATGAGCAAGCTGCAAGCAATACCTTTGTGATGATAATGGGAGTCATGGAAGACAATGGTTTCTTATTTGGTTCAATAAAATTTGTTGGAGCTGGAGGTAGTGTATCGGGGGATATGTCAGTGGGTGTAGAGAAGTCATCCATCTCATCGTTGATCACAATACCAGTAGAAGTAGAAAGAACCCCGGCTCCAAAGTGACGGTTTACGGTTGTTGTCACTGATACAGCATTTCTGTCAGCATCCACAATACAGAAATGGCTTGTGCCGTGATCTCTAAGTTGACTCCATCTGCCCAGCAAGGTTACAGATACCCTTATATCAACAATTTTGTGACTTTGCAACATCTCAAGCAGAAGGGGAAGTTTTCTTTCAAATTACTATGACAAGTGGACCAAACCTGTTCATGTAGTACTCTGGAGGGAAAGTAGTGTTGTCAAGTATCTTGTGCTGAATATTTTTTGCAAAAGATGGGGAAAGCATGTCAGATACAGTACCACTAATGTCTACAAAGTCGGGGTCACCCAAGTTCATTCGGACAGCAAACGTGTGTTTCAGAGCTTCTATTAGTCGATGTAGACCCAGATTTCCCTTTGCAGCATCAGGACTTCGATAACTGTCTAAGATGTTTAGAACCTGTTCATACCAATTATTATAACATACAGAAATACAACTAATAACAGAAAAAAGGACAATAAGAAACAAATTGTAGCATTCTGTGTGAATATTAAATGTTGGTCATCTGGTTTTGTATTTCCAATCCTTGAACCAAGACAACAAACGTGTCTACTTTTGAGAATGGTAAGAACTAGGATCATAGTTTCAGTTTTAGACTCATTAAAGACAGCATAATGTCCTAATTTATAGAGAACAAAAAGGAAAATAACATAAAGAAAAGAAAGGGATAGGAATCTACCCACCAGAGAAAGAGCGAGTGTTCCACTTGAAGGAGGTGGCATTCCATATATGGTGTATCCCATCACATTCACTGTCGTTGCATCTGTTATTTCCACCTTGTAATTGCGTAAATCTTCCATTGTTAAAATCCCACCAGCTTCTCTGATATCCTTTACTAGCTTTTCACCAATGGTTCCATTGTAGAAAGCTTGTGGCCCCTGCTCTGCCACTGCCTCTAAGCTGCGACTAAGTTCCACATTATTACACTTCTCCCCTTCTTCTAACAATTTGCCATTTGGTGCATATATATTTGTTAACCCAGGATCATTCAATATCTTATTTGCATCAATAGATATGTATTTTCCAAGAGAGGGAGACACTACAAAACCATCTTTAGCAAGTTCTATAGCTGGTTGAAATAAGGATTTCCATGACAGTCGTCCATGCTTCAACCAGGCTGCATGAAGGCCAGCTAACTCACCAGGAACTCCCATTGACAAGGCACCTGAGTACTTAGCTTGGGGATTGTTCTGATACATATTCTGTTCTTTGACATTCAAATATTTACATAAAAGTAAGTTGCATTTTTGTAGATTTCTGTGAAGGAAAATGCTCAAAATAATATATTATCTGCTAGCTTTCGACATGTACAAGTAAGCTGGTAGAAGTGAGAAAAAATATTTGAGGAATGAAGTCTAATGGCAGTTTCTCCTAAGAAAGTGAAGTGAGAAAGTGCTATTTTCAATTCATTTTGTTATTTTATCCTGCAACAAGCATGGCCTATATCTTCAAAGCACTTGTGAGTTTGGTACAATTGCTTCAGCAATTTCAATATAACTAATGGTTTAGCAGAAATAGTTAACCTCTAACCTGTGAAGCAGCTAAAGGAGCAGTTTCTCTGAAGTCAAAAGCTTGGGTTTGGGAGGTTGAAGAAGATCGAACAACCATGAAACCCCCACCTCCTATGCCACTTGATACTGAATAAACAACACCAAGGCATAATGCAGTTGCCACTGCAGCATCAACAGCATGCCCACCTTGCCTAAGCATAGAAGCACCAATTTCAGAACACCGGCCATCATCAGCTGCAACAACTCCCAGCTCTGATTCAATAATATCTCCCTGATTGGCTGTCACTACCTCGTTATATTTTTTTGCCCCTCGTAGTACCCGAAAACTTATGTTTCCTCTGACTGCTAGCACAACAACTGGAATACGATTGTGCCAAGAATTAGATACAGTAGGTCAATATGATAATCAAATTGCGTCAGTGTGAAGCATAAGTTCTGGCACAAATGTTCAATATACCAGTCACCCTCGCGACTGTATCCTTCCTAGATTCTGCCCCACTTGACTATTTATGTTTCTTATTCTTTGTGGTGGCCTTATGCAAAGTTAATATTTTCCAGCTATATGTTTGGTGTGAACATGAGTATTCCACAGGTTCGGCTCATTTGAACCAGGTATATGTTTTAATTCACACAATCTAAATTGAGAAAAAATAAAATCTACATCTAAAAATTATAAGACTCGAGCTCTATTTCAAGTGATTTTTGTCTCTTCAAACTCATCTTGGTGGTTTCTGAACTCATTTTCTTTTAATCGCACAAATAATCATCCGAAATTTCACAAATCTAAATCATTTATCCCAGAAAAAAATGTATTTTGACTTTACAGAGTAAGGTGAACCGTGAAAACAAGCAAGGCTAGCCCATTCACCTGCATTAAGCTTTAACTCCTGAATCCAGGAATGCACAGAGGTGGGTGATTGTATATTTTGATTCTCAGCAGAATCAGGTGTTAAATTGCAAGAACTTCATAAAACTACCGTTATAAGGAATATGCTTTTATGTATTCAATTGATCCATTAAAAACAGCATCTTTATCTATTTCTCTTCTGACTCAAAAGCTTATCACCAAAAAACTATTTTAGAAAATGGGCCAAAAAAGGAAAATGAAATCAGAAGGAGAATAGGAGAACTGACTGGTGACAGCCATGGAGGCGAGAAGGAACCAGAGAATCGTCTTCCATTTGTTCTTATTGGGCAACCCATCACCTCCCAATAAAGGAGATTCCATGCTTTGCTTCATGGTGGCACTGGGCAGGCTTCACTGTACTGTGCAGAGTGCTGCACGAGACGCTGATGAGTGGTGATGATGTTGGTGATGGAGGGGATCAGCGGCAGTGGAGAGAGAGAATAAGACTTGTTGGGTGCCGCTGTGTAGTTGTTCGAACTTGGAAGCAACCCCTTCCCATGGCCGTGGCACAGGATGAGCAAAGCCTTTATATAATACGTATCATCTGTACCGAGCGTTAACAACGAATGGAATGTTTTCTCCGAGTCTGCTCCAGATTCTCTTCTCTGAGTGGTTGGTTATGTTTTTTTGCTCATATTCTCTCGCAATAGATTTTTACATCCTAATGTTCTTTTTGGCATCCAAATAGGATTTTGGTTTTTTCATCAATTGCTGTTACTTCTCCCAAAAGTCGCACCTTTTAGACATACTTTTATATGGTAATATTTTAATTTTACTTTTTATTTTTTAATATTTTTTTTAAATTAAGAGTATATTTATTATTTTATAAATTTATTTTTTAAATTAAGAGTGATAATAATATATTTCTTCTTATAAAATATAATTTTAAAATTAAATTACAGTTATTATGTTAAGGACAAAATTTACTTTGGTTATATTAATATTTGAAGACTTTTTTTATTTGTAAATGAATTAAATGGTGTTGTGTATATGTAATTATTATTTTCTTTATTTAAAATTATTAGTTTGTCTTTCACTATTTTTTTTATTGCCGAATTTGTATGAAATCTGAATAACGTGTATAATAATTATGCATCCTTGAAATTTTGTTACTGATAAGATTATGTAAATAACCACGTTCCTTTTGTACCAAACAAAAATAAGCACGTCTTTTAATAATTGATACCACAGTGCCAGATATGCTAGGAAATCCCGTTTTCCTGCAGCCTGACATTTCCCATTAGTTGTACTTTGTATTTACCTCTGATTTTGGCCACAATTCAAAAACGCTCACAGGTTGGACCGGTGAGTGGGCAGTGGCCGAAGAGAAATGACTTGACTATATTATGCATGTTAAATAAGTTTATTCCTACCCAAAAAAAAAATTTATTCCTTAAATATTTGAGAGTGATTATGTAGTTTTTAATAATTTAAATTTTTTAATTTTTTAATTTCTTTTTGCATATAATTTAGTTTTAAATTATATATGTTAAAAAATAATTTTATATCTTCTTAATTAATTTTTTTTAATAATTCTCTAAATTAACAAATGAAGAAATAATTAAATACATTTTAAGATTTTAAAATAATAAGTGCCTTTATCTTTTTATTTAATATTCTTTTATTAAGTATTATAAAAATTATTAAAAAGATAAATTAAGAATATATAACATTACCCTTGTTAAAAACTAACAAGTCAAAGGCATTGATTATAAAATAGTTAAATTAGTTGCTCACATATATCTAAAGAATTAAATCTATTTAGCATATGGATCTCAAAAGCCAAATTATATGTTTAGTGAAAAAATAGTAAAAAGAGATTCTCAACATTCTTACATTAATATATAAGAATAAGAATATTATAAAAGTATGGATTTGTTAGGTTGAATATAGAAATTGTTTAGACCGGTCAAAAGAGAATATTAAATAAAATTGAAGAATCACTTTACCACACGAAATGAACAGTTTTTAGTTCTATGTGCACGCTTTGCTTTGCTTTTCTCAGTCAAATTTTAATACTTTCATGAATTATAATTTGAAACAAAACTCCATAAATTAGTATTGCATACGGTACTTTCACGATTATTAGCTGATGATGGGGCATATACCCAATGATACGTGTAAGAAGAATGTCTCTCATATCAAGGACAAGAAGATCGTGTGCTACAAAGGGTTCGTTAATGGTCATGTTGTAGGAAAATATTAATTAAATCTCTAGTTATGACGATTTCTAGTTATTCCATGACTTTGAACTGCTTTAAACTTCAAGAAAAACTATTAAGTTCGCGTTTGTGGTAAATGAATAAATGATTCTGATGGAGATAACCCAAACTCAAGGGGCATCGTATGGGTTAAGTAAGAGGATTTTTCTTCTTTGTATAAGTAAGGAACGAAGGATTCAATTTTGAGGACTTTCAAACCGTTTTTTATCTAGCAATGTTGCCAAACAAGGATAAATCGTCAAATCCAGCTTTTATTCTAATTTGTATTGCTTCTTGAGAGAGAACTTTCCTTGTGAATCTAAAATAGTTTTTCTTTGTTGCTTGTCCACCAATCTCTCGTCATCATTATCACAGTAGAGGAGGCCAGAATTTGACATCTAAAACTTAGAGGGCCAACATAAAATAGAATAGTACTTGGGTGCTCCTCAAGGTCACAGCCAGCAAACAAGTATAATTTTTTATATGCTTCACTTCATGTGAGGCTATTTAAATAATCATGATCAATATACAATGGTTGCTCCTCTATCAGCTTCCAACATTGCAATCCACTTCAAGTCACACTCCACCTACCCAGCCTACTGGAACCTTGACATATTACAATTTACGGTCCCACACAATGTGATTGCTCCTACACAATTAGGCTCTATAATATATATACAAAAGGGAAGAGAAATGCAGAGAGAAGTTAAAGCATTTAAGACTGCCAGAAGACATTAGGGTCACTGCTATACAAGGAGGGATCTTGAATTTCCAGGTTAGCTACATGCCGATCAAGAAGACGGGCTTGAATAATTTTGCATAGGGCCAGGCCAGAAGAAAGCATCCACCACTCACTTTCATCCCTGCAATTCCCCAGCATGGCATAAAGACATGCAGAAAATTGTCAAATAGTCACCTTAAATCAGATGCAGAATCATTTTTCACTATCGGCTACAATCACTGCTATGGCAGATGGTCAAAGCTACTTACAAGCTAAAATTCCAGGATTGAAAGTTGGAACGCTTGGTATTTGAATGTGCTATATAATGAATAAGTCCACAAAGGAAGGCAACGACCTGTTTCAAGAGACCCATTTCAGTGCCGAAGGATAAAACAAATACATGTAGCTTATTATAACGAAAACCATGTGACACATATTAGAAGAACGCAGGTAAAATGAATCATTCAGTAACGGTCAAAGTTGAAACTATTGCTTTCCAAGTTAATTTGACATTAAAAAATACTTAAAAACGCCTACCATAAAAACAAAACTTAAAAACAACAAGTATAACTTTAGAACAACTTACAACATTCACTAAGGACGTAAGATTCCACAAAGCATACAAACGAGATAGACCCGCTGATCTCTTAGGTCCTTGACTAAACAAAGCATTGATTCCAGATGGAAATGGAAATAGTACACCAAGAGGAAGGACAAATAAAACTAAGAAGAAGTTCAGCAGCGAGAGTGAGTACATCTGAAGCAAAGTAAGCAATACTAAGATAAAATCTCCCAGGAATAGTACAGAGATAACCAGACCAATAAGATCCTGCAATGATACGAGAGTTAGAAAAGCATGCAAAAACACTACCCGAATTTTGTAAGACATAGTAAAGTTGGCAAGGGAAAGCATTTTACTACCTGGTGACCAACAGGTTTTGTATTATAAATAATAAAAGCAAAGGGATAATATACAGTTTTCTTCTCTTTAAGTGTTCTTAGGCTCTTGGCATGCAATATCCCACCAGACATCCTTCTAGGCATCATCAGGTTTTCATTGCCTGTCAAGTGCTGCACTGGATTTCTGGGGCTTCTAAGAAAACTGCAGATAGCAAAGCATAGGAAGTTAATCTTACATTTATAAAATTGTAAACGAAAGAAATAAAAAAGTTTATCATTACCGTGACTGCTTTCCAGTTATTCTTGATTCATCATGACCTTCCCATGATAGTGGCATGCTTTCATTCTCAGTAGCACATACCACAAGTCCAAATTGACAGTATCCAGAGGCTGTGGGCTGAAACCAGGCAAGATCAACACGTACACCATATGTAGCCAATGTAGGAGTTGCATATGCATCAAGCCAGCTAATAACAGGCCCAAAAGTTATTTTTAGATGGCCATGGCGAACTAAGCGTAGTTGAGCATTAAGACCAGCCACTAATCGATGCCATATAGTTGGTGGAACAGACTTGAAAACAGACAAATATAATAATCAACCAACAAAATAAACGAAAGGGAACATTGGTAATCATTTCACATAAAAGCTAAATTTTGAGTTCAACTAACCTGACTCATGATGCTAGAAAGAATACTATCACTGTGAAGAGAGAAAGGATTCATGTAACTTCCACCTCCCCCAAAGATTATAGACATAGGGAATCTTTGATGAAGACGAGGAGGCAGATCAGGTCTTTTCTCATCTCCACCAAGAAAGAAGTCCAGATAGGCCAGCATCAGATCAGATGTTGCAGCTACCTGTATATGTGAGTAACTATTCCAGTGAATACCATTGAAATGATTCTAACTGATTATTGCTTTATATAGCAAGCCAAGAATAAAGCAAAAAAGTCAAAGAAGAAACAGTATCTTGTCAGAAAAAGGGTTCCATGTTAAAACCAACAAAAAGAAACAAATAAATAATGAAGAAAAGGATTCAGGAAATTAAATCTGACGAAGAACCTTCAGCCCTTCATAAAGCGCTCGTGAACGGCAAGAACGCAAGCAAGCATGATCATACTCTGATCGAACAAATTCTCGAAGCTGCTGTAATTTCTTTCCTCGACGCCTTTGGAGCCACAACCATGCAAGGGGATATGCAATGATGCAAAATATGCTGTATATAGACCCTTCCCACCAGTGATAAGTAGCTAAACTATTAATCTCATCCACAAATCGATTGAAGGCATCTTCATATCTGCAATGAGGGATATACTTAATAGTTGAAAGATCAATTTTAATGCATAACAAAAACTAATAGTGTACATAATTAAATAATGTTGACACTAAATAATGATCCGTTATGTTTTATAGAACGAATGGCATACACAATATCTTTTACTTGCACTGGAGGGCAATGAGGTAGATGCCAGGGTTCACTGAAAGTATTTGGGCCCTGGAAATACAACCTGTGCACATGACTCTGAGATTCCTCAATTCTATTTGTTTCAATAATCTGAAAGATCACAGGAATACAAAGTTAAAATGAACTGTAATGGTGACTATTCATGAATTGCACAAGGAAGAAGTTGGTTATGTACCTCATTCAATGATTCCAGAAAAGGGAAAGAGTGGTTTAATTGAGTGCCATGTCGAGCAGGCACACGAGCTAGTAAATTATCCCCACTGACACATTTCATTCGTGCAACACTGAGAACTAGAGCAAGCAGGATAAGGACACCTAAGAGAAGAAGACCAAAAAACCATGGCCCACCAAAAGTGTATACCAACTCTTCAAAAGCTGTATAACAGTTTGGCATGTGATATTGGTCAGATATGCACTTGTATGGGCAAGGAGTCTCTGCCACGCCACCTTTCGAAAAAAGGAAATAGGAAATCTAATCAATTATAAAATTGTGCAGTATCATATTAAAAAAGGATTATACCTGCACAGGCCGAAAGACTATGAAACTATTCAGGAACCTTTTTAAGTAAAAGCATGCAGATAAAGAATTCAACCTTTACTCTTCCTTTCAGGTGTGAAGAAACCAAATTTAAAACTAAAAAATACCTCGAACATAAACATATATTGCACGCTGTGGAAGCTCATTAGGTGGGCAATCATGACAAAGGGCGCTATCAGACCCACTGACATTTTTAAAAGTACCAACAGGGCATTCCTGCAACACAAATTGCATCGTTAAAAATGCAAGCAACCAAGTTAAAGAAGCTGAGGAATTGATCCTCAAAATATCATCTCAACTATAAATAAATACAGGAAATGACAGATAATATTTGCCTAATAATACGAGTGTAACAGCAAAATATCACAAAGTTAGAACTAAAGTTATAGATGTCAAGCCACCAAAGTTTTCTAAAAATCCCATTCCAACTACACAAATAATTTCTGAAAATTGTGAAAGAGAATTGCATATCTACCTCACAAAAGATACCATAAAGCCCAGGGGGACAGGCTATTCCACTGATAGTTCCTTTTTTTCCAGGAAGACCCTGACCTCCACCAAATCCTCCTCTGAAATCAGAAATAAAGACTCAGTAAACTTTCTGCACACTTAAAACCACACATCTGCTTAAAGTAGCTAAAAGCACCCCAAAAACCACAAAATTTAAAAGAAAAAAGAGTTGAAAGGGAAGGAAAAGTCACACAAGATATGGCAGCAGTTTGTTTTTGCTATGCAAGCAACTCATGATACAGACCATTTATGAACAGTCAAGGCTTGTGCAGAAAATTTCAGGAAATGAAGTAAAAAAATCAACAATTTTTTTTTTTCGTGGATCTGCTGGTTGGCCCAAACTAACATCAATGCATAACTAAGTTATGAAAGCACAACAAGTCAACTTAAGAATCAATTGCAGACAATAGCATAATTGTATGATTACAAATTTCCAAATATGTCCCCTGCCCCACATACAAACAAAAAATTAAGAAGTTCTTTCATTACTCAATCTATCTGTTACTTGCAAATCCTGCCGAAAAAGGAGCAAATGAATTAAGGCCTCTATTTTATTTCTCCTGTTGTGCAACATATTCTAGTATACATCAATTTGTCATGCCACTCATAAGTAACTTACTTAAATTTATCAAGAAAGAATTACATTAGTTGGTCTTCTGTGGGAAAGACCTGTTAGCTTAATAATTGACCATATGCCAAATTGAATCATATCCAATACCCATACCCAGAAATCCATGCTCAATATCAATTTAATTGTCATGAAACTTCTCCCAACTTGAAGGATCAAACATTGTTACACAGGATCAGTAATAAAACATGTTTTTAACATAAAACAGACTAAAAAGTCACAACCATCCAACTTAAAAATATATAATAATTTCATGTTATGTGCTATTACAAATAGTTGGGTAACACAAAGTCCTTTTAATGAACAAATGGTAGGTTATTCATACGATGAAACATGAATTGGGACAATCTAATAATTCTTCAGATACAGATGCATAAAACAAATGCAATAGATTTTAAATAGAAGTATCCTTTGCTATATACAAACCCGGTAATAATGCTTCCTTGAACACTTGCGAAAGGAATATATTCATCTCCAACTGGAATATTGGACCAATGAAAGTGAACCCTCCCACCACCTCCACCCCCGCCACCGCTAGGACTACCTTGTCCTCCAGCAGTTGAGATTATAGAAGAGTCACCAAGTGCCAATGTCTGAATAAACAAAAGAACAGTTCCACCAGAGCCACCACCAGGACCAATGCCTGAACTAAACCTATCATCCTGCCCTCTAATATCTTCTCCAAAGCTTTCTCCATCAGCTCTAAGTGAACCATTCAGAGTCAAACTTGGCAATGAGTGCTCCAATGAACCCATCACTGTCAAAGTGATAATTATATATAAGCACCTTTTCACCTCCAAATGTTAAGCTAGGAAGCATAGACACGACACGGGACACAGATACGACACGACACGGACAAGAGGATACGGCAAATTTTAAAAATTATAGGATACGACACAGCTAGGATACAAAATACAAAATTAATATAAGATTAACATAAAAACACAAATCTTAAAGATATATGTAAGATAAAAACTCAAATTTTAAAACAAACACCTACATTTAAAATATAAGCATTACTACATAGTCATTTATAACATAGATCCTATAAAAAATTTTAAAAAAAAATCAACATTTGTAATTGTAGACATAATAAAGATTATCATTTATCTAATTCTTACGATATCACACTTATATTGGCACAAATTTGAAAAAATAGTGTAAAAAAAAATTCATGACAAAGACTAGAAGTGTCTTAACTGTCTGAGGAGTGTTCAACATGATACGTGTCCAACATGGGTACAGCAACCATTTTAAAGTGTACGTGCTTCTTAGATGTTAAGTAACAAAATTTAGTTCTGCCACAGAAAATTTTTAATTCAGATCTTACCAATAATGCCACCTCCTGCAGTTGCACCAGATAGGTTATTATTTCCACTGCCACTTCCAAGTTCACATGGCAAATCAACATCCCCATATGTGGTACCACCCTCAATGAAATTGCCATTATAATAACCGTCGCCACCATATCCCCCATACCCACCTCCACCACCAAGACCATTTTCAAAAAACCTTCCTCTACCCAATCCACCAGTACAGCCTGCAAATGGTCCAAATAAGGATTTAATAGAGTATGACTAAAGCATCGAACACCTTCAAGTGATGTATGAAATTCTGGCAGGGTGAAGGGGATAGTATTTAGAGGCGATGTCAATACCCAGCCCAGATACACTGATTAATCCAGAAGATTGGACATCTACATTTCTAACCCAGTGAAAGTGCACAACAGAGCCAGTTATAGTTCCTTGAACAATGACATCTTCAACACGACATATCTGCAGCAGAAACTCAAAAAAATTATAATACTTGATACAAAAATATCTCATCAAAATAACGATTTAGGTTTCGATTGGGCTAATGAAAAACCTGAAAAGTAAAGGCCAATGTAGAGTTAACGTTACAATCTTCAGGTGGATGGAGCAATTCCACTGGGCAATTTGCAACTTCACAGTAGAGTTGCGGTGTCCTACCATTTTAAAAAAAAAATAAAATGGAACCAGATAAAGAACTATATGCTAAAGCTTTCTTATACATTAGATAAACTTACAGATCATCATCACCAGCAGCCTCTAAAGGACCTCTTAGAACAGATCCAGGACCAACCTTCGCATTTCAAAGATGATATTTATTGTATTAGTAAAAAAATAATAACACAGACTGACAGTTGAAAGGTCAAGATATCAATTTGAAGAGTTTCAAAATCTCAGGTTCACATAAATATACAGGGAACAAGGAGACAATATACAAGTTGTCTATGTCAATTCTTGCATGTGAGCATGCCTGTATATAATTGTCTCAGTCTACATAATTATCAAAATCGACCTTTGCTTTTAACATAGTATATAATTGAACCCAAAAAACAGTAGAGTTTCCAGCTGAGATTCAGTGGTTTCTTCCAACAGCTTAGAAGTTCTAAATCTCAACATAAAATAATGTAAAAAATGAAGTTAAATAGAAGTCTTAATTCAATTAATATAATTTATCATAGCTTTTTTATATTAGAAAGAAAGGACTCGAACAGGATGCTTATCTAAAAGAAGCTACTTTTGACAGAGAAAAAGCTTGAAGACTACCTTTGCCCATACTCCAAATCTCCAATCAAAGCTTTCAGACAAAAAGAATCCAAAGTGATAAGAAGTGGAAAAACATAACATAACCCCAGTGGCCAAAAGAAAAACATAACCCCCCCCCCCCCCCAAAAAAAAAATTAGATTCCTAAACTAAATTGAAAGTTTGAATAAACACACAACTAGAACAAAGGGTAGATCATAAATAATAAAGCTTAAAATAGGCAATGGAAAAGGGAAAAATCCCCCTGCCACAAGTCCTAACAAGAACATATTCAAGAACCATCACCAACCTTGAAAGAGGTTAAAAAAAGAGGGAATAAAACACAGGAATTTCCTTGGGCTTGCACGTGTGATATTGACTCCTAATTCTGCATCCACCTGTTCTCTTCAAGGTTACTTACTTCTAATCACTTAGTTTTCAAGGAGTCTGTTTCCAAAAAGAAAGTTGATATAATCATTTTGTAAAAAGCACAAAACAGGAGACCAACATGGCGACATGACAAAATTTAGAAGTGCCTTATTAGAATGTTATATGATCTGACACGGACACGGCGCCTTTTGTAAAGTGTCTGTGCTTCATATTGTCCCACTAAGGCAATGTTTTTGGACACTAAATTACTGAAGTTCTAAATCCTTACAGGATTAGCATCAGAAATCCATTTATGTTGTTGTGACACTTTAATTTTGACATGGTGATTGATATACGGCTTGTTTGCTTAGCATTTTCACCCGTGCAAACAGGGTCAGGCTTCCCGATGCAATTTTTTTTCTCAGCAACAATTTATTGCTGATTTTAAACGGGCATTTCCGACGACAATGCAACCCTAAATAAACAGGCTGATAGCCATCCATTTATTTTTTCTAAGCAAGTTTGTTCCCTTGGTCATATGATGTGATCAAACACTAGGTGTGATCCCTAACGAACACTATTTTTGAATCCTGGGTTATTTCCCTTTCCATGGTTTTTATTCCAATTATTTTCTACTAAATAAAAAAGCTATTGGTGAAAATTCTTTTCTAGGCCAAACACATTAAAGCATTCCTATTCACAAATTTTCCATCTCTTAAAATTTTTCCCTAACCCCTGAAATATTCCTAATTCTTAAGCAGCCACCCTGAATTTGTAATACCAAATTCCATAACAAATTGAAACTTCTAAAATTACATAAGCTTTCTTACATGAACTTACATCAAAGTGAACCACATGCCAGTCCCATGTTACATAACAGGTGTGTGTAAATATTATGTCAACATAATGAAAGGTGAAATTCTTTTGTAGTCATTTAAATGATTCTTAGGAAACAGTGAAGCATAAGAACTGCATTACGAGACTCCGACTTACATTGATACCATAAAACAATGACAAAATCAGATGTTGTGCTTCAATCAAATTTCCTGGTCCAGACAAGTTCAAAAAACCTTGTCCATGAACTCCCAAGTTTGCATTAGAATGAATAACCGATGATTCCTGGCACCACCACATGGGAAAGGATGTCATAGAGCAAGCAATACAAATTAAAGTTCTTCTGTAAATAAGAAGAGTGCAAATGATAACTACCTTCAGAACTACTAAGTTGCTAGCTTCAAGTAAGGACGTTGCAACAATTGAATCACCACTACCATCTATAAGAATCTTGGAATTCAACATCAAGTGAATCTTGACAGACATACGAAGAGCTCCATATATCTAATTCAAAAAACAAAAGAAGGCAAAAGGAAAATGAAAAGAAATACAATATTAATATTTTAAAATAACCATCCCATATAAATACTAAACCATAGAAAAATGTAATGACGAGCATGGGTTACCACTATCACCTCCCTCAATAAGGCAATAAGAGAACGTTTAGATCGTTTCAGTTTGTAGGATATGGCTGCTGATAAGATTTGGAAAAGAGCAAGAAATACAATTGTAAACCTAAAATTGACAGTACTGGGGTTCACAAGCCAGTCAAACATGGAAGCAGCATATGAAAACAACAGAATCCAAGTAAGAAAGTACTATTTTAAGAAAAGAAAAGATGACTTCAACTTGCCTTGAGCACAGAGTCACTCATTAGAAGCTCTTCTGCCATTAACTCAAACTCTGATGAACCATAATGAGCAAGCCCAAAGCTTAAAACAGCACCAAAAGTCAAACGAATTAGTCCACCAACCTGTAAGTTAATGAAAACACAGTATTTCAGATACCCTTCAAACCTCAATTGTGGTGATATGCTAGATGAAATAAGAAAACCACAATATGTAGTCTCCAAATCAGGGAACCTAAACTTCCTTTAAAGTTTCAATAGTAACTAATTATATCATATTTGCTTTGTGTATTGTCTACCAATTCCTGGTAATCATTTCAAAATACGCTTCTCCTACAAAAAAGTTGTTGACATTTGGCCAATCAAGAACAAACAATGTAGTCTTCCAAATCAAGTAACTTAAACCTCCTTTAATAAAGTTCCAATAGTAACTAATTATTGGCCACAATTCTTCTTCTTCATGATAAGAAAAGAAACTTTAATAAAGAGAGAAAGGATTACAAAGTTGGAGGATCAAGAATCCTCCTGAAAAAGAAAACACAAATCAAAGAAACATAAGCAAACAAAAGAAAAAAAAAAAAAAAAAGTTCCAGAGAGGTGTACGGTCCTTTTGCATATTGGATAAAGAAACCTCCTTAATGAAGCCATGCGAAGAAACCGACAAGAGAGTAAGAAAAACAATCCTTTCCAAAATATCATGAGTTGGTAACAATCACTGGATGGAGACACAAGCATTACACTCAATTGAAATGCACCACACACCCGCAAAAAAGCGCACAACTTCATAACACCTTACACTTCTTTCTTCTCCCAAAACTTCTGTAGCAAGTAGAAAAGAAAACCTCTCAATTGAAGGAGCAGAACAATTGGCCATAATGTTATGCATTATCACCTACCTTACAGCAAATAGAAGTGGAAGAACAAGTATTGTACGTGAAAAGCATAACATCATTATGATTAAAGTGCTTTCCTCTGGTCATTATGCCAGATAATTCTAACATTTTATTTCTTAGCTATGTAAGCATCAACATAGAGTACTGTGTTCTAACAAAAAGCAAAGATAGCCACATAAGGCAAGTGTCGCAAGTCATAGAATCCATTGGCAAGCTTCCTGGAAGACTTTTATTGAAGCATGTGAAATACACTGCTCAGAACTTTTTCCATGCATGTCTCCTAACTGTAACTCTATTATGAAAGATTTCATGAAAACATAATTCTACTGGATACTGCATAACTGCCTCTACTAATGATTCTAATCCCCTCTGTAATGTCTTGCACTTTTTTCAGTGATAGGAGGTTTCCAGAATTAGTCTAATGTTTCAATAGACAAGCACACAAATAGTTTAAAGCCAACTTTTGGCCACAAAACCGACATTCTAACACAATATCACTAATTTAAGCATTAATTAGTTCTGCTTTTGGACTCTTTCAGGGGTTTGTACTATAGAATATACAACTAGACCTGCGGTCTATGTTATGTTGATGATTCTTTCTTCACTGTTTCAGCTTTTTGTATCTTCATTTTAGAATATCATATATTATTATTATTATTATTATTATTATTATTCCCTTTTTTCGTTTTCTTTTCATAAAATTCGTTCTTTCTTTTCCCAATAAATAATACATTAATTTCATTTCAATAAGGGGCAATAGATTTGGTACTTCAATCACCTGAACACGGCTCCAATATAAAGGAACCAATGCCTTGGCCTGATTCTGGACATAAACATTTGTCCAAAGAGGCAGCTTTGGAAATTCCAACAGAAGTGTATCAGTCTGCGTGGACAAGTTATGATTGCAAATAATAAGACTCCGAGGAATAGCATCATAATATGTCCCTGCAGCACCAGAGTTACTGGCACATCCAAGACTCATTCCTCCTGCAAACAACAGAACAAGCTTTTTGTAATATATATGTACTTATTTTTCAAACATAAATAATTTGTCACCTGTTACTGTTAGAAGCAAAATCTTCTCTAAAATAAAAAAGAAAGTGAGATAGACATCAAGAACATTTTCTGTATCACACCATGAATGAAGAATTCTGTATTGTCATGTCTACTGAAAACATTGATTGAAACTCTTCCACCGCCACCGCCAGCAAATCCTTCACCTCCAGTAGCACTGATCGTGCCAGTTCCAGTCCTGCACTTTGCAGAGGACATGATTAGTTGCAAACTCTTTTATCAGCCCAAGACATCTGAAATTACACAGGGAAATAGAGAACGATTGAAGCTCACAAAGGATGCATTGTTTGTTCAATATTTTCATATTGAAGAATACTCGATTACATGCAATTTCTCAATTTTCTCTGCAAACATTCCCTTAAGATTCCACACCACAACCAAAAAGTAGGAAGTTGTAAAATTTTGCATGTGTACGTGATTGCTGGAATTAAATACAGAACCTACTAGGCCCCAAAAGGATACTCATTTAGCAGATATGAGAATAATAGTTTCCAGTGACTGAAATGATTGCTTACTACCGAGATCTCAAATTTCACAAGCTTTTGTAGTGGTTTGTGCTACCTTGCCATATCCACATACTAATTCTACCTGATGTTGGTGACCTTTGGATCTAATGACACCTCTTATCCCTTTAACTTCAGAGTGATGGGCGATATCATGAGAGCAGAGCCCATCAACATAAAGAAAGTGTCTGCATTGAACACATCCTAACAATTTAGATTCATATCAACTCTCTCTCTTCTCCTACACGCCAAAATTTCACTTTCCAAGGCTAACTAAACCAGCAAAGGCACAAAGTTTTGTGGATGTTAATTAACTTCCCTCGTGTCCTTTCCTTTTATCTACCAACACAAATTTTCAGGCAATCTGGCTTCATAGTTATGTTTGTCTAGACCAGCGTTCCCACCACCAATCCAGACAACTCACCATCAAAAAGCGATTGAGCCGCGTTATTTAAAAGCTCCCATGGAGTGATAATATCAGGATGCGTTCTACATATCTGATCAACAAAGGTTTCTCTAACTACCCGAGAAAGTAAACTAAAAGCAGGTGAGCGGAAAGCTTCAGGTTTTACAAGCAAAAGTATTACACGAGCAAAATCAAGAGAATCCGCCAATCTTATTCATAACATTTCAGCAAAAGAAACTAACAGTTACAGCAGCATATGACTGACCAATGAATACCGAAAGCAAAATATATATACATAAAACCCCATGAAGAAAAATGAACCCGATCATTAGAAAAAAAAAATGGTCATAAAAATCAATTTACAAATGCACTATTGAAGTTTAAAGGATGATACATTACATTCTATGAGCTTTAATAAAAATGCTGCCACCAGAACCACCTCCACCCTTGATCCCACCATCACCCCCATTTGCCAAAAGATCTCCAGAAACCTCTATGGAATCCTTTATTTCAAACTTAATTCTCCCACCTCCTTCGCCACCATATCTCTCTTCCTCACTAGTGGTCCCACCCTTACTCCCATAACTCCACGGTCGATCCAGCGAGGACCACGAGTACGCATCCCCGCCCCAAACATCATCCGGAAGCTTGGTATTGTCTTTGACACAGCTGGCACCTCTTCCACCATGCCCTCCACCCGCACCTTGAGTCCCGGACGGCGTGCCACTGGTCTCTGGCGGCGGTGCACCCGCTAACCCGGTAACATTTATCACTGACCCACCAAACAAGCTTGCATTTTGAGAGACCACAAAGACCGTCCCAGCAATTACCACTGCACCACTGTGTAAACTAAATTCCCTGCTTATGTTGATCAAAATCAAGCAACCCAACACCGGGCAACTCAAATTTGCACCGGGAAGTATATGCAGGCTTCCGTTTCCTTCTATGTACACATCGCTATCGAAGATCAAACTGGAATTGAGCTCGCAGGAGGTACCCAGAGACCCAGTTCCCCTGAAATCCTCTTCACATGAGAGAGAAGGAGGGTGGGGCAGCGGCGGAGGCGGAGGAGGCGACGGAGGAGTATAGTCGCCGTAGAGTGAGTCAAAATCGGAGCGGATGATGGAAAATTCATGGTGTGAAGCAATAGAGTGCGGTACGAAGAGGGCGAGTATGGTTAGGATGAAGGAATGGAAACTGTGAAGTGGGCGAGCCATTAAAAAGGGCCAAACTCATCCCATGAATCACGAATGAATGGTGATATAGTCAAATCAGTATGATATGGTTCTGGCGAAAAAAACTGGAAGGCAGATGATGAATTGGAGAGGAAAAGAAGGGTTTTTGGGAAATGGGTTGTGTGGAATTGCTTGCAGAGAAGTTTGGGAGAGGAGTTGTAGAATTGGATCGAGGGTTGAGAATAACTTGGAGAAGAAGATGAAGAAGCAGAAGTAGAAGAAGAAAAAAGACATAATGGTGTGAAAGGAATTAATAAGAGCAGAAAGGCGACACAGAACGCAGGGCACGTGTGCTTCTATTTTCTGTGACTCAATAACAACAGTCACTTGTTCTGATGACACTTGTCTTCATATCTTGTTTCCTGCGCACTCAGATGGGACTGCCTGTGGTCACAACCACGCTAGGTATTTATATTTTATACTCCCTCGTTCGTCACGACAAAAATTTAAAAAAAAAAACTCCCTCGTTCCTATTTATTGTTTAAAGCATTTGAACAAAAATTAAAGAAATTACTAAATAATCTTATTTTTTAAAAAATATATTTAACTAAATTAAGTTTTTTATTGAGATATTTAAAATATTATTATTTATTTCATTAATTTTTTACTTTATTAATCTTAAGATAAAATTGAAAAAATTAATTTTTTTAATTTTATAAAATTATAAATAAAATAAACTTTTATTTAAAATAATAAATAAAAAATAACAGAGAAAGCATATTAACTAACAGGTCAGTGGATAAAATTTAATTTTTAAGAAAATTATTAAATAATGGAAAAATCCCAAATCATAAATCAATATCGATTGATTTCTTTTATTCTTTTACATAATTGACTTCTTTTGTTTATATACATATAATATTTATTTTAATAGAGAATATGTTAAGTCATAGTTATTAGTTATGTGCATATATGGTTTACCTTGTCACGAATGCTTACGGGTTTTGTTTTTTTTACTGAATCTGAATTTTTTTTCATTTTTGAGTTTACACTTTTAAAGAATTATTAACATTTTACCCGTACATTACATGTTGTATGAATTTTTATTCATTATACTTAATATAAAATGTTATTATCACTTATTCAATAATAATATTAACATTAAATTTGAAATAAATACAATGACAGCATAATTTTATATCTATACTTATACTAAGATGTAAAATATTTTTTTAAATACTATATTAAATGTAGTATATTAAAGATAATTATTATTCTTCATCAAAAATTAATATTTTTATTAATTTTTATTATTTTCTCTAGAGACATTATAGTAAAATTAATCATAACTAAAAATTAAGGTTCTGAAAATCGAACCGGTCACGGAATCGGTCAAGGTACTGATTCAAAGTTTAATGGTTGAACCGTGGTCGAACCGGAATATAAATTAAATATATATTTTATATTTATATATAAATATAAATATAAATATTTATATATATATATATAATTATTTATATACTAATAAAATAAATAAAAAAATACAATATAAATCAATAATAAAATTATTTGAAACATAAAAAATAATATCATAAAGCAAAAAAATATGACATTCATCTATAAGTAATACAACAAATATTATGAACAGCTCTTACATACTGTTTAAGATTTTTCTTTAACAGCTACAAGCTATACATACAAAATGCAATCACTGGATGAGATCTTCAATCATTGAAGTTGCTTGCCTTAATTTCAAAACTTGTCAATTTTGATAACCTATATCAGTTTTCACAGATTTTGTACCTAATACGTATTCACAGAATCACAATATGACTTCACTTTCACTTCCATTTTATATAACATCTCTGACAACTGACCAAGACACAATCACACACACACACATTAAGCAGAAATGAGTAACAAATGCAAGAATTAATAAAGTCTCTACTTAAAACAATAACAAAACTGTAAGGCTTCAACTTGGAGGTGCGGTGTAGAGGCGGAGCGGACGATACTGGCTGGCTGGGGTGCGTGACGAGAGACGGAGGCTGCTGGGGTGCGCGACGCGGGACGGAGGTGGCTGCTGTGCGCGACGCAGGACGGAGACGCCTGCGGTGCGTTTGTTCTGCGGAGGCAGATCGGGCCGGAGGGAGTTACGGGACGAAGCCGCCTCTGTCGCGTCCGTTTTGTGGAGTACGGAGGCAGACCGGGCTGGAGGGGGTTGCGGGACAGAGCTAACTCCGTCGCGTCCATTATGCGAAGTGCGAAAGAGGCAGACCGGCCAGGGGTTTCAACCCCCTCCGCCAAAAACGACGTCGTTTAGTTCTTTTTTTCGGTAAATCCAGGAGCAAAACGACGTCGTTTTGCTTAAAGAATTTCAAAAAAAAAAGTTCAGAACCGGTAACCATACGGATCGGTATCGGTTTGACCGGGTCAACCGGTTTGGGACTGATTCACCGATTTTTGATCGGTTTTTAATCTCACTGGTTCTGGGAGACCGCCCAAACCGGTGAGGGGATCGGTTCTCGGTCCAACCAGTTGAACCGACCAGTCCGATCCAGTTTTCATAATATTACTAAAAACTGAATGATATACAATATAATATAATATAAGAAAGATATTATCCCTAACTCATATTTGATTGTTATAATAAAAGAGATATCCAATAGATATATATTGTCTTATTTTAAGTTTGAAAGTTAAATTTATATCAAATGAAGTAAAAATCATGTGAGAAATTAAGACCTTTGTGTCTTAAATTGTTATATGAAATTACTTTATATTCAAAGGCATAATTTTTAATTTGAGCAAAGTAATATAGTTCCATTAAACATTCTATTTAATTTGTTTATATTTATAAATGGAATCATATAAATACATATTTTTATTGTTTCAGTGATTCGTTAGGCAATTTTAAATACTTACTGCTATTAGTTTAATTAATTTGTAATACTATAACATTATTATTTTTAATTTTGGTTGAGGTCATTAATTTTTAATTATTTTATGAATAAATATATTATTTCACATCCCTTACCCAGCTAGTAAAGGATATTCTAAGAAAGTAAAAAAATAAAATATTTAATGAAACTATTTTTTACTATTTTTAAAAACATATTTTTATCGAGAGATAAAAATCTTATCATTACAATTTCTATAAATAGAATTAGACATAACAAATTAATATTATAAGAAGATAGTATCTAAAAATTATTTAATTTCTCTATTTAAGATTGGCTTATCTAATAAAGTATTTTTTAATTTATTAAAAATTAATGAATTTTGATTGCTCCTTTAAAAATAAATAAATAAAATTTTCATATTTATATATTTAATTATGTTTTATAATTATCTTATCATTTTTGTATGGATTTAAATAATAAAATTAGGTCTAATGATATAAGAACTGGATTTAATTTTTTTTCACAATTAATTCAAAAAAATTACATTTTTTTTTCTCATTTTGAGTTTCCATTTATGAGAATATTTATATTTTAAAATTAAAAGTTTGAGAAAGATGAAAAGTTGTAAAAGATGAGTGAGAGAAAAAATAATAAAAAAAATAAATGTGTTTAATTGGATAGAAGTAAAAGAATTTAAAAAATTTTAAATAAAAATTCAAAATTTAAAAAGATGTAACATATGACGATGAAAGTAGAAGAAATTTTAATTTATATTATAAAAATGTATTTATTTTTAGACATGCAACAAAGGAACAATTTTTTTTTAATATCTAATCTGAAAACCACCTTATAAGAGGAAGATTTTTTCAAAAAAAATAAAATAATAAAATAAACATTAAAAGCTGTGGGGCGGCTTCCAGATAACTGAATCGTATTCCTTCGTAGAATACAAGAGCAAGTGTTGCGTGCAGGAACTGGGAAAGCCCCTCCGCCGGCCGTCCGGCTTCCAGCGAACAATCTTTTTTTTTTTTTAAAAAAAAAGAAACTTGAAAACCGCCTTCAGGACGACAGTTTTTGAGCTAGAAAACAAAATTGTTTTTTTACATATCATGATCACATAAAGACAACACATTTCAATAAATATTTTTTGAAAGGTGTAAATTCAACAATTTTTTTAAAAAAATATTAATTACTGTAACAAAAAAGCCGACGCTTGTGCCTGTTAGCACTTTTTTTATGTAAATTTTTATAGGTAAATTTCTTTTTTAAAATTTGGATTATAAGATTATTCTAGGGAGATATATAAAAAAATTTTATATGTAAAGATTTATTATGATAAGTTATGCATTTATTATTTATATTCAAGTTTTTTTTATTTTTATCTCTTTAATAAAATATTTTTTCTTATCTATACTATATATAATGGAGATTCCCTTATTTAGTCTTCAACTTTTATTTTTTCTAAAATGTTATTAATAATAAATAAGCATAAATAAATAAAAAAATAAAACTATAAATTCATAATTCTTTTTGTAACAATCATCTACAATTATTTTGGATACTATTTTTTTCTTTCCAGTCTATCTTATTTCTTTGTATTTAATTGTAATAAAGATTTTGTATTTTTTTATGTAAAAAATTTTTTTTATTTTGTTTGTCATTTCATAATTATCTTTGATATATAGAATTTTTAAAAATCAAACGACAATTCTCATATTTAAAAATATAATTTATTTTTATTATATTAATATTTTTTAATAAATATATATATAAATATAAAAAAATGTAAATTCACGGCACGTTAGTGCATGCACTAGTTTCAATAAATGGAGAGAATGATTCATTTTTTATGTACTTTTTGTTTAGCAAGAAATTGATTCTTCTTAGACGAAGGCGTTCGCAACGTGTTTCTCACGATAATATACCAAGTCGTTCGAAATGAGCTTTTTGTATCATCATTTGTAAGAGAAAAAATCGGCAAGGACCGACACATGAACAATTGAACATCCAACTCGTCATATCTTATTGATTTGTACAAGGTTTTCGAAATACAAGTCAAAATGACCATTTTTGAACCTGAGAATAAATAAAAATCAAACCAAACTTTTTATTATGGGACACAATGGGTACCCGAACAATGACAATACGAAATTTATTCTTGAATTGCAATTACGAAGAAAAACAATAACAATAGTGCCACTGAGGCCCTCCACCTTCATCTCTCAGACTTTCCTTCATCACCAAGGTTTACCATCTGAGCTTTCGGTGGAAAATACTACAAAAAGAAACAAACTCTCATTACTTACTAGTTACTACCAAATTAGAAAAAAGAACAGAGAAGGGTTAAATAATATAACAATATATGTCACAAAAGTTTCACTGCGCACCTTCTCTATGAGCGACATATAGTATGGCTTCACTTTTTCAATATCAATTTGCACATTGCTCTTGCTGTAGAGATCATACTTGCTGTGTTTTGTATCGTAGAATGTATAATAAACATAATCAGTTTGGTGGATGCAGCATGTCAAGTGTGAAAAACATGAAACAAATCGATCTGCTGAAAACTAAAGCAAAATGAATTAGGAAGCTTACTGAAATATTTCAAGCCACTTCAGATTCTCAACATCCTTCTTCGCTATACAAGTGTCTGTATGCTCCTTTCTGGTGTAAAGCTGCAAGATTATGCATAAATTTGAGGTCATCATGTTGAGTTTGCTGCAGGACAGGGGCATATACTAATTTAGAGCAGAACTTGGTAAGAAATACGTACGATGAAAAGAGTGATATCGGATAATGAACAATGCCACCGAAGGTAAGGTGGTGCCATTTCCCTTGGCAACCTGAAGATTGCACAATGTATCAGATCTTGAATAAAATGCTGTTGCTGTCACAAATTGTAGAGTTCATGACATCTGTGGGATGGCCTCTATGTATGTATATATAACTATGGACTCACCAAATACATGTACTCATCATGTCCCCACGACATGATTACGTTCTCAAGTCCACACCCTTCAGCGTAAATCCCATTTTTAGTGTCATAAGCAGGATTATTGTAATCTGGGTTGTCCTTGAAATACTGCAACAGGAAGAAATATGTGTGAGCTGAATATTGATGATAACACGTGCCATTTGTAAGGTTTCTTATATGGAGGACATTGGTTAATACCTTGTAGTGAGTATTTGCTTCATGAAAAGCGCAGCCAAGAGGAAATGAATCTCCTGCAACATGGTCATTTCATTTTGTTCAGTAAAACACTAAACAAGCTAACTATCGTGAAAAACAAGTGGTTTAGAAGTTAAAACCAATAATTTTATCTTCAAATTGTGAAAACTATCGTGATTCTATCTAAATTGGTGAATCATTTACATTAAGTCTATATGATTTACTCAAAATTGTCATACGATGAGGTTTAGGGAACAATTCTCACCAACAACAGCCCATTGAGGAAGCCCACCAAAGCTTGGAAGGAGCAGAACCTTTCCAAGATCTGTAACCAACCAATACTGTCAAGTCAATGGCTTTCAGTTGAAAATTTTCTTCATTGAACATTGTAAAAGGCATTCCAAGTAGACAGGTATATACATATATAATTGAAATAATGTTACCATGAATGAGAGCGGTCAAATGCAGCCAATCTTCATCAGGGTAGTCCTTCCTAACAGCTTCAGCTGACTGCAAGGCATGCTGAATTTGGGATTCTTCCAAATCAGGATCACTGTCATCCACAATTTCATTCAGCAGCTCACAACATTCCCATATGCCCATTTCAACTTTATTCAATTTCCCATACTCCTCCCTCATCTTCTTGACCTACAATAGAGTGTTAATTATTTAACATATACGACACTTAAATATAATATAAATGCTTAAAAACATAAAATGACCAACGCCGTATGACGCAGCATTTCCACATTGTTTGATGGAATCAAGCTTGCTTACAAATTCATATGTCTGGTTCATGTGTTGCAGTCGGTACAATGCCTCCACAGACTTTTGCCTTTTGCTATCTGCATAATAGTCTCTGTGTGTATTTTTTTTTTCAAAAGAAAAACCCATTGGCTATGTCAGTTTTCAATTTTGCATTGGATCATATTATATATAAGCAGCCTATCCATGAAAAAGAACTTAATCTAAAAAAAAAAAAAAAATGGTGAGAGGACAATGAAATGAAGACCTGAAAGAGTGGCCATATGAATTGATTTCAGGGGCTATGAATCCAAGCCGTGACAGTGGCTTTGGCAATGGAAAGCCACCATCCAATACCAGCTCATTGGTGATTTGGTGAGAATGCTCATTGACATTGTTCTGCTCAGCTTGTGGCTCTGCAAGGTCTGGTTGCTCAATGAGGATAGTCATTTTTCTGTATAATATGGGCAGCAACAGAAGCCAAAATGCTCTGAAAGGACAATGCTATGTATGAATATGAAAAGGGCGTGAGTGGAGAGATGGTGGAAGGGGGTATATATAGCTCAGTCGAGAAACTAAGCACTTGCTGTACCCTTAAAAGTCTGCAAAACTCAAAATTAAAAAAATGTGATTTTAATATTCCATGTTATGAATTTTGTGGTCCCATTTAGTGCAATCAATATATTGATTTTGGTTACATACAAAATGATGATACACAGCTGAGTCCGATATTCCAAAGGAATTATCCATCCAGATCAAGCAAAACGTGGTGTGTATAATATGATACTGATAAGAGCAATGGCAGCATAGATGCAAAGTCAGCACGGATCACACGTTGATCCACGTTGGCAGAACCATGCGTGTGGAGTTAGGTTTTGGAAATGTCACCAACAGATCGATCTAGATGCTCTGCTGTATATATCGTTAATCACATAATTAGTCATTACATAAACTTTTCCTGCACCCGGAAGTGGAATTACAGAGAGAGAGAGAGAGAGAGAGAGAGAGAGAGAGAGAGAGAGAGGTTAATCTGCTTATTGATAGAGCCATGTATAAGTTTATGATAAAGGAGATAAGGAGGATCCTACGCAAGCACCATGTGGCCATTTCTCCATATCAGTTTCAATCTATGCGTTTTTATTTATATTTTGTGTTTGAATAACATGTTTTCTCCGAACTCGAAAGAAACAAAAATCCACTCCAATACAAATATTGATAAGAGCTAGACGTTGCATATAATTTCTTTAATGGTGCTCTCAATTTAGACGTCCAGACAGTCAACACGTAACCTAACCTCCGCTATAATTAAGGAGTGCCATAATCAATTTAATAAGAAAAGTTCATGTAAACAATCATTAGTAAAATTTAGAGTTTGAATTTTGAATTAAAGAATTAAATATTTTAAATATATTAGAACGATGTAGAGAGTATGTTTTTCAAAATTAATAAACAAAATTTAAACATAAAAGTTAAATACCTTTATTAATTATTATACAACAAAAATCCAAGCGGCAAGTAAATTTTTTACTTATATTCACACTCACCAGCAAAAAGAGTTAATTTTGACCCCCAAAAAAAAAAAACAAAAACAAAAAGAGTTAACTCGGAGGCATTTATTTCCCTTTCACAACATAAACTTAATTCAAGCATTGTAGTCTATTACAAGGTCACGGGAAGCTCATAGCCTTAGTAATCATGAATAAATTTGGCATTAACACTGTTGGAGAGAGACCACAACAATTCACAAGGTTACCACTAAGTAACAACCAAAGAAAAGAAAAAGAGACACTGAACATAATGTAACATCTTTGTGCTATTATATATCACTTTCCTGTCGAAGGTTTGCGGATCTTAATTAATGGACTTCCCTGTTGGGATCTTGTCTTTTACCACAAATACACAAAGTTCCTATCCACTTTCGTTTTTTTAATAATGTTTTCCGTTCAGCCATTCTCAGATGAAACATTCATGAGCAGGGTGGAACCACGATTAGTATTTAGGCCATGTCCCCAAAATTTTTATAATTTAAATTATTATTCTTTAGTTTGTATTTTACTTTTATGAAATAAAATGTTAACTCCTTAAAATTTTTACTCTACCCCCATTAATCTTAGTTTATTTCTGCCCTGCAAATGAGCAAACCACAATTGCATATAAAATTTGAAAGAATGGCTTGAGATTTGAAATCGTTGTTATAGTCAAGAGGATCCTCCATCACAATTCACTAACCGTACACTTATTTATATTTAAGAACTGAAAAGGCTATGGACTGATGATTTATGTTTGGATTAAATTTTGCAAGTGGGAGTTTGTAAGAAGTGGGTTTAAATGAAATTATTTATATTTAAAAAATTTTATTTAAGAAGTGATTCTTTCAAAATGAATATTGTTTAGATAATGTTAATAAAAATTATTTTTTATATATATAATTATCGAAAAGGGTATAAGTTATATAATTTTTTCTATATATTATTAATTTTTTATTTCATTTCATTATTTTTAATTATATTTTAGGAAATAACATAATTGTTGATAGCACAATTATTTCTTTATTTTTTGTTATCATTAAATTTAAAAATAAAATAAAAATATTATTGTATTGTAATTTTAAAAAAATAAGGGGCAATATTGTAAAAAAAATATTCAATGACATGTAAGAACAAATAAAATCCATTATAATAATAGAAAATAAAGATAAAACAATGAAAGAGAAGAAAAGAGAATGTTGAGAAGGGGAGATGAATAAAGAAAAAGACTCCTCTCCTCTTTTTCTTTCTCTTTTTCATACAAGATTAGAAAATTTTATTTTGGGAGAGATGATTGAGATACTAAACATGAAACTAAACTTGGGTTTAGACTTAAACCAGATTTTGATAAGAAAAAAAAATAGCCAAAATATTTGTTTAGTCTAAAATCACATTCGGTATGTGTAGAATGAGAATTTAGTTAAACAAACGCTTGAATAAACACATTTTCAAAGACTTAAAAAGCAAGCAACAAGAGATAAGGTCTCCTTTCCTATGCTTTAAAAACATATAAATGCTAAACACTTAGACTCCATTTGGTATACTGTATAAAAAGTAAATAATATAATATAATTAATACTATATATTTTTATATAATATTTAGACAAAATATTAAATAGTATAATATTTAGTTAAAATAATTTTATTTAATCTTAACTCTATAACAGATAAAAATTAAATTATTTTATCGTATATAATCTTACATAATTAAAATTAGATAATTTTATTTTAATCAGATAAATTACTATTTAATATTTTACTCAAATATAAATAATATTAATTTTATTATATTATTTATCTTTTATACAATGTATACCAAACAAGCCCTTAAGACATTCTTTTAAAGAGTTGGGAGAGAAAATGGCTAAAAGGTGAAGACCAATTATTTCTTTCTGCAGAGATTTGTTTCTGTTTGATATGCAAAAAACTTTGTCACCCATAAACGAATTGGGCAGTATTCCTATTATTACATTATGATTTCTTCGGAATAATTCCTCTGTTGTGTTTCCATAGATACATGTATGGTACAATTTTTTTTTTTTTTTTTTTGCGGTATAATTACTTGTTGGATGATTGTTGAGTGAATTTTAGTGTAAAAGTTATTGATCAATAATGCAAAAAGTATTCACGAGAGTAACATAAAAGGAACCTCCCAAATTAAGGATAATTTGAACCTCTGAATAACTACGAATTAAATGTGCATAAATGCATTAAACTACTGAATTACAAATTTGAAAGCAAGACGACAGTAGGGCTTTGATCTCAAATAATTTTCTAAATCGCTCGGCAGAAGAATTAAAATTAAATTCCCCGCTGGCCCTTGAACTTCGCCCCTGTAATCTCTCACATCTACAAGTTTCACCATCTAAGCTTTGCTGGGAAATACTGCAAAGCCGAAAAGAGAAAAAATAAGCACCCCACATAGGGTAAAAACACACACACATACAAAAATCAAGTTGACCCAATCATCATCAAGATCAGAATTTGACCCTTCACCTTCTCTATGAGCGATAGATAGTATGGCTTAACTTTTTCGACGTCAACTCTAACTTTGCTCTTGCTGTAGAGATCATATTTGCTGTACAAAATTATATTATTGGTTATGTAATCATTAGCAGAAGATATATACCAATGAAAAGATCAATTGAAAATAAGACAGAAGCGTACTTGAATATTTTGAGCCACTTCAAATTCTCAACATCTTCTTCATTCATCAAGTGTGTGTATGCTCCTTCCTTGTGTAAAGCTGTAGGGTTATACATTGCAGTCATTATATTTTCTGGACAGAGAATGACTACTTGGCACAAGTTTACATTAGAAGTATAGAACTTGATGAAAATGCTTACGGTAGAAAGAGTGATATCTGATAATGAACAACGCTGCTGGAGGCAAAGTGGTGCCGTTTTCCTTAGCAACCTGCAGATTCAAGTAAACCATTTATTTAGATCTTAAACTAAGATGCTACAAAATAGGGGGGGGGGGGGGGGGGGGAATTTAAGACATCTGTGTGATGAAATGAACTATATGTAGATTGTAGACTCACCAAATACATATAGTCATCATGTCCCCATGACATCGCTACGTTGTCTAGTCCACAACCTTCAGTGTAGATCCCAGTTTTAGTGTTATAAGCAGGATTTGTGTAATCAGGGTTGTCCTTGAAATACTGCAGAAGGAATGAAATTTATGTGTCAGTTGATCATTTTCAGATGAAAAATCATTGCTATTGATAAGTTAAGGTTTCTTAGACGAAACTAATTACCTTGTGGTGAACATTTGATTCATCAAAAGCACAGCCTAGGGGAAATGTATCTCCTGAAAATATGTCATTAACCATTCAGTTGAAATGTTGAATTCAAAGTTAAATATCAGAACCAAGTGCAACCGAAAAAAAGATCCTTATCCAGATGAGGTTTTAAGGAACAGTTCTCACCAACAACAGCCCATTGAGGAAGCTCCCCAAAGCTAGGAAGGAGAAGAATCTTTCCAAGATCTGAAACCAATCAACAATTTATTGTTGTCAATCCCTATTGGTTGAAAAATATAGCCATATGAAATGGGACCCAAGTATCAAAGAGGCAGCAGGTGGGCATACTAGGTCAAATGTGGGGGATGATTATGATTTATGCATTTTGAATTGGCCTATTAGGCTAGCTTATATGGAAGGAATATTCAAAGAATTTCCAAGTGTATATACCATGGATGAGAGCGGTCAAATGCAACCAATCTTCATCAGGATAGTCTTTTCTGGTGGCTTCAGCTGACTGCAACAAATGTTCAATTTGAGGTTCGTCCAAATCAGGATCACTATCATCCACCACTTCATTGAGGAGTTCACAACATTCCCATATGCCCATTTCTGTTTTGTCCAATTTCCCATACTCTTCCCTCATTCTCTTCACCTATATTATAACCCAATTAGTAAATCAAATTTTGGTCAGGGTTGCATTACTTTACCGTGAAATCGCCTAGAGACACATGTATTTTGATGAAATTCATATTTGCTTACAAAGTCATATGTTTGGTTGATGTGTTGCAACCTATAGAATTCCTCCACGCCTTCTTGCCTTTCACTTTCTGCATCATAATTTCTGCCAAATGTTCCCTTGGACCCATGTCAGTTTTTTTCTTTGAAAAAAAAGAAAACTTTTATGGCGATAAAGTAGAAACTATAAAAGGACTTGCAAAGGAATGCAAGCAGAAGCAGCCAATCTGTCAAAACAGAAGACTTCAACTAAAATAACCCCCAAAAAAAAAATGAATAGGGAATGGAATTGAAACCTGAAGGCGTGACCAAATGCATTGATGTCTGGGGCCATAAATCCATTCTGTGACAAATGTTTCGGGCATGGAACTCCACCATCCAATACAAGCTCATTGATTTCTTCAGAATGCACATTTTTCTCTTCAAATTGTGACCCTGCAAGAATGTAACATTACTTTAGTTCTAATTGAGACTTTGTATCAGGCTTGGAGCCAAAATAGAAACAAAGAGAATGAGGAAAAGAAAAGAATCAATAATACCAAGGCCAGATTGCTCAAGGAGGATGGTCATCTTCTCCACAGAAGCAGAGTAAAGAAGAAAATGAAAGAAAAGAAAGGAAAAGAAATGGCTCTGAAATGGGGTGTGGCAGCGAAGGTTGACAAGGGGTACATATAATCCAACAGAAAAAGTCCTTGGCGGGGAATTTGGAAGCTTGGAGTCCTCATCTGAAAAAAAAATAAAAAAAAAAGCTGTGAATAGGTAAATCCGTACTATCCTCGTGTCTTTGAATCCCAATCCCAAAGAAACGTTCCAAAAAGTCTCAAAATGGTAATATCATGCTTCCCTACGCGCCTCCTACACCTGCGTGTGCCACACTACAATCGTTTCTAACCCCTAATTTTACACATATTTCAATATTTTTAAGAATAACAAAAAGATTTGAACGGCATTAATTTGAGTTTAAATCCTTAATTTTAATTTATTATTAATATAAAAAAACTTATATTATTATTTAATTATATATTATTAAGTATTTAATTTTTTAATTAATTATTATTTTAATTAATTTTTTAATACTTTAATAATTCGTAATTAAATTATAATATAAAATATTTTACATTAATAATATATTAAAATTAAATTTCTTTATTTTGAAAATGTATTCAAATTTAAATTTCAGAGTTGCTTGAATTGGATATTAAGAAAATTAGTAAAAGAAAATACAGCAAAACTCACGTAATTAGGATGCATTTACTACCATTAAATGAGATTTTTTTTTTATTCAAATGAGAATATTTCCATGCTTATCATGTTTGCGGTTTTTATCCATTTGTAATTATATGATTAGTGGTAGACACGTGTCCAATTACCAATTTGGGTTTCGGGAATAGGGGTTTTAGAGGAAATATGTGATTCCCTGGGTAGCGGCTATGCAAAAATAAAAAATAAAAACTAGGATACGTGAACAGAACATATGAGTCAGCATTACGCGGAACATGAGTTTGGTGAGCAAAATGTGGCCCTGCTGACGAGGCATCCACTCGTAACCGGGGAATTTTCTCCCTTTCCTTTTCCTTTCTTTTTTTTTCTGTAATTTTGATTTGCTACTAAATAAAAGAATCTATAAATACTATTATACTTATACTAACAGTTCTATTTATTAATTTAAGCCTTTACTATTCACATATTCTAACATTTTTCTTCAATTATCGTTTAAAAAATTAATTTTTTAAATGTATTAAATTGAGATAAAATTAATTTTTGTCTCTGACTTCATTGTATGTACTTTATTTATAATTTCGATGGGAAAACAAGTTTTGCAATTATTTAATAATTTAAAATGATATTTTAAAATATAAATTAAAAAATATAAATAGATCCATAATTTTGTCTAATAATTTAAAATATTTATCAAATTAAAATAATATATCACAAATAACATATCAAATTTAATTATATTTTATAATAATCAATTTACATAATTATTTATTATTTGAATAATAAGAAATTTTTAAAAATTTTTGTCATTATAAATTTATTCACCGAAAAAATTTATTATAAAATAATAAAAAAATATAAATTTTTATATCATCTAAAAAAAAATTGTAGTATGTGTAAAATATTAAAAAAAATTATTGAATATCACAAATAATCACAAGAGTTACTATGATTCCCACCTTTATCTTTATTTATTAAACAGATATTCATCTTTCATCCTATTACAAGTAATTCTAGTTAATTCGTACTAGTGCAGAATTTTTACTTCCTAAATAAAATATATATTTTTAAAATTATTCAAATAGAAATTTAATTATATAAAAAAAATAAAAATTTAATCTCAATTAATGTAAAAATTAATCTAAAAACATATTTATTATATGACAAAAATACATACTCAAAATTGGTCTAATAGTTAAAAAATCTACCCACTACTTTGACCACTTAAATTTAAGTTCAATTAACATAAAAAATTAATTTAAAAATATCCTTATTGCAAACAAAAAAGAATACATATTCAAACACTCATATTACATATTACGTAATTTAAAAAAAATAATTTAAGATAATGGTAATTTATTCTTAAAGTTTAATGACTGAAATGTTATGAATATGGAATTTAAGTATAATATAATATTATAAACAAATGGTGTTGTCGTGACTCTGTCAACAGATATTTATTCGTTGCTTTTAAGATAAGGTAAAATATGAATTACAGCCCGCGCGGCGTGACGTCTTCTATAGAGACAATTTCAATTCGTTAGCAATTTGACAATTACAAATGTTATAAATTTTCTTATATATGCAAGTTGACATTTTGGTTAGCTTGACCATTACGAGCCGTTCGGTATGACGAATGGAAATGGGGATGAAAACAAATTTTTTTTATTTTTTTTATTCTTTAAAAATTATCATTTTTTTATTGTTAAAATATATATTTTATTTTTTATTTTTATTTTCGCTCTCGCTATTGTTTTTATTTTATTTTTTTCTTTTTCGTGATATCAAACCTACGGTCAAGGTTAGCTTGCCCCTCTCTCTCATAGATGTCATGCCACCCAACTTACAGTATTTTAGACTAAAAATATTCAAATAATTATGGGGATGGCCAATAATTAAGTAGATATATTATATTAAAAGTTAAAGTTGATGACGATGCCGAGAGTCCAATCAAAGCATAGGAACGATATTTGATAAGATGCGTGAGTATTTATGATTCACACACTTATCATAACATCTTAAATAATTATATTCACATGATCATTTAATATAGCAAACTTTTAATTGCATCAGAGTAGATGATATTTCAAATTTCAAAAAATCCAAAATAAAAAAAAGATTTGGAAACAACATTTAGCTATTTTTAGAACCATCTAATTGGTAGCACATTATCAAATTCAGCATTAAATATATCAAATATAACTCTAAGAAAAGTGGGTTAATTAGATAATCCAATGAGCCTTCTCACACAGAATAGTCAAGCCGTATTTTTTATCTTAATGATGTCTTAAAATCACACTTTTCCCTCATTTGCACGATCACAAGCATGTTATAATTATGCCATATGTATGGGTCATATACCTATTTTGTGAGAAAGAACCGTCTTGATATCTCAAGTGACAATTCAAATGTGAAAATACTTTATAAGAATTAAAAATACATATCAGTCATATGCTAGCTATTTAGTAGCAAAAGAGGTAACACTTCATTTGAAAACAATAAAAGATAACATTCTTACTTAATTATATTATTAAGATGATACTTAATCCAAGACTCGTTTTATCCAAGAATGCCAGTTATTATCATGATTTGAGGATAGAAACTCTGAACTTGGCTGTCCAAATGATGCCAAAATGCCACCAGATCGACAAAGTCTTATTCTAATTTATCCTAAGTTTGCCCGGCTGCCATCCACTTCATGCTCAAATTGAGTTTGTTAATTATATATAATGATTGAGATCGGACAAAGATGAAATTGCAAACAGAACAAAAGGTTGTTTCCAGTACCATAGCCAATTTCCCGAGAAGAAGCTTTCCCAATGAATCTTCAGAGATATCATTCCAGTTGCACTCAGTTGTTCACTGTAGCCTGCAGCCCGCCAGTTTCTCTTTCTGCTCTATTTTCCACATTTTTTATTTGATTCTTTTTATACCCAAATCATCTTTTCCTCACACCCTTTTACACTTATTTTTACAATATTATATTTATTTTTACATTTAACATATAACTATATTAAAAAAAATTATACAAATTTAGTGGTAAATTTTTTAATAAAAAATGTAAAATCATGTACGTATAGGGTAGGGACTGGTTGTTTGGAATAATTTACCAATAGTGATCAGCTTGGTAGATTACAAACTACTGCTAGTTACTTTTTTATGCAATTAATTTATTATATTACAAACTAATTAAATTCAACTTTAATAATAGAAGTAAGTGGAACTAGAATAAAAATTTGAAGTCCAAACAAAAAGTTTTTTTTTCTTTTGGCTGTAAAAACAAAATAATTGATTATATAAGAAAATTTGGAACATTTTTTGTTGTTCATTGGTGTGATCTTTCCAATGGGCTGTGCCCTTACCAAATCAGTGATCCATCCCCATTTTCAGCCCAAGTGATTGATTATTGCTCCCTTAGTAAGTGTCTTAAATAACGGGCCATAGACATTTTCTTGAAGAAGTGAGATTTCACTCTTTTTGAAAAGAAATAAACCAAAAAAAAAATTCTTATGATCATGCAAGAGTGAACAATCATTTCGATACTTAAACTTTTTTTCATGAAGGAAATAAAAAATTAAACTTATTACCATTTAAAAACTCAATTTCACTTAAAAACGTTTTTCTTAATAAGAAACAGTTAAAAAGGTAAGAGAATCATCGAGGAGGAGATGAACCCATATTACCTCCCCCCCCCCCCCCCTCTTGAAAAGATTAATCACAATCGACATTTTTTTGTCCTCTCAAATTCATTGGTGTGATCACAGTGGTTTCTAGGATTACCAAGTGCTGTACTTTTCCACCTAATGAGCTTAATTGGGGAAGCAAGACTTAATACTTTAAAATTATACATACCCTTTAATGACAATGGCCATTGGTCCTTTTCTAATTGCCTAGAAACTTTGCATATTACTGTTTGCATAGTCCCACATCTTAATGAACCCTGTACTTTGTCCTCTCAAATTCATTGGTGTGATCAGTGGCTTCTAGGCTTACCAAATGCTGTACTTTCCCACCTAATGAGCTTAATTGGGGAAGCAAGACTTAATAGTTTAAAATCATACCCTTTAATGACAATGGCCATTGGTCCTTTTCTAATTGCCTAGAAACTTTGCGTATTCCTGTTTGCATAGTCTCACATCTTAATGAACCCTGTACTCAGTCTCATTAAACATGTCCACCCAAAAATAGGGCCAGGGTAGGTATTGCTGTGTACTTTTTCTTATTATTTTTGGTAATTTTCTTAAAATACATTCAAGCATATACTTGAATATGAATGTGAAATTATTCACATTTTGGTGCTAGCGGTACCAGAATTTAACATTTTCCTTCCAACTCAGGCTCTGTGGCTAGGCTAGCCACGAACCCATGAATGTGGGCTTGGAATGGTTATTGTTAGAACCAGCCTATCCTAGTAAGGCAAATATGCTAGCTAGATAGGGATTGCTCTCTCTCTCTCTCTGTCTCTCTCTCTCTCTCTCCCAGTCTCTCTCCCTCTTTGGTCTCCTTTGAACCTAGAAAATTTGGCAATTACGGGCTATCTTATTGGTGTGGTCAAGCCCACTACCCATTAACCCTACTAGAAAAACCACAAACACCTTTTTGAAACTGGGCTTTCCATTATTAACACTATTTTTATTGTTATTGTTATTGTTACCATCCCATTATAATTATTATTATTATTGTTATTCTTTTTCCTCACATCAATTCCTACCCTGGCCCAGCTGGCCAGCCCACTCACCTATATTATAGGATCAAATACTTGGCCAAGCAGAAGCTGAGAAAGTGCGAAGCTTGTGTTTTGGCCAAGCAGAAAAGCTTTTTTTTTTTCTTCCTGAGCTGATGGATAAGGCTTTAATCCCCCTTTTTACATTTATAGGTTCAAACTTAAAATACAAGGCAAACCTTAACAGATCAAAGACACAATGCATATCCATTATGCTCCACATGGATTTGTTTAGTGTTGAAGCAATAATATAGAACCATTATAATAGTACCTGCACGAGCAAGTTGCATAACAGCCCTCATCCATGTGCTTGATATCTTTCCCAGCTTTTGAGCCACATTTGGGTCCCAACTTTACTTCATTCCCAGACCAAAAGGATGTCCCATATATATATGTACAATACCCTTTTTTTAAGGAGTATCTCTATCCTTTCCCTCCAACTGTCTTATGCAGTGCCGAAATGAAAAGACGCAAAAATGGAAAGAGTATATTTTCTTTTTATATGTTTGGATAAAAAAATATAAAAATTAATCTTTTCTCTTATTTAATTGTATAAAAAAAATTGGAAGGAAAATAATATATTTTGTAAAATGACATGTCCTTATTATATATGCGATATGATAAAAGTGAGGGTAATTTTGGAAAAAGAGTAATTATACTTTTTTTTCTCCTCATTTTCTTCCCACGTTGAGAGGGAAAAAGAATTACTAGGTCCATCTCACCTTCTTGCCTAAAGTTATTTTGCTCTCCATTTTCACCCCCTCCATCTCCAAACAGCAGAAATTCTCCTTTAAGTCTTAGATTTAAAGAAAACTAGTAAATAATAGCTTATGAATCATATCATATAATTTATTAATGTTAAATTTATTATATTAATTAATTAATTATCATTAATCAATTCGATCCTTTCATATCTAATATTTTGGATTGGTTTTAATTTTTCAAACTTTTTTTTTTCATAATTCTACATGGCCACAGGATAATTAAGAGGACACAGATGGGAGTTAATGCAGAACCTTGGACAATAAGATATATGGTTATCAAGTTCAGAATATATAAGTATACCTAAATTAGAATGTGGTTCAATGTATATGTCATACTCGGAATCATCCAATTTTACCAAGCAGGTTTGCTAGGAACAACTTGGACAAAGGAACATATCACATCGACGTTATTTTGCGTAGTTGAAACTCAACATTCGATTACTGGCTAGCAGAATGCAATGTAATTAAGTATAAACCATATGTCCCTCTCAAGGACATAAAATATATCACTTATATGGAAGATGTCTAGGTCACGATTAATCGTAACTCCATGGATTTCAACGATGCCAAAGCCTTTCATTGTCACTTCTACGGGCTTTGTCTGTTAGAAAAGTAATTAGGTTGTGTCTGTTTGAAATGGAATTAATTTGAATTGATTAATTTGATTTGATGCAGAAATTAATTTTATGTTTATAACTCTTTATGAAAAATATATAAGATTTAATTTGATTTGTAAATCAAATTTTGTATTTGGAACACTGATTATTGAAATTTATTTTATTTTAATAATTTACTTTATTATTCTTATTTATATTAGATAACTAAATAAATTAATAAACATAAAATTGTCAATTAAATTAAAATCAAATCAAATTCAGTTAAATTTAAGTGAATTTTTACTTGAGTGAATTTTTAAATACATATATCTTAAATCTAATAAATTTCTAAACCAAATCAATTTTAATTTTATAATTTTTTAAATATAAAATTTTATTTATAAATTAAATTAATTTCTAAAACTTATCGTTGTGTGTGGTGCTATGATGTCATCCTTTTCTTTCTCTACTCCAAACTAAAGGAAAACTTGTAATTTTCTAGCCTAACAAACTGAGTGAGCTTAGACATACTATAACGATATATTAATATATGAACTGATGTATTAATATAATATATATATATATATATATATATATATATATATCAGTATTGTTCTTCCTTTTTTTTATTTTAAATATACGATGATAGTACAAAATCCAACGTTGGAACTTTTTTAAGATTGATTGTCTAAAGTTCTCGTCAGTAATTTATTCATTTGAATATTAATCTAATAACAAGTTGCCTCAAATTAATGGAGAAATAAGTTTCTTGAGCACTTGGCCAATATGATCGATGTCTATATATACATATATTGATCAAAGAGCGAAATCAACTTATGCTTTACAAAAGATAGGAAGTTAATTGCCCTTTTTCATGAAATGATATTTGAATATGTTACGAGTTGAAGGTGAAAAGAAAGAAAACTATATATCGCAATCACATAGTCTAATATATACAGATACTAATTAATTAGTATGCGATATATATAATATAAATGTTAGTGTTATATATGTTCGTTGTTGAAAATTTTTAAAATTTAGCTGTCTACTTGAAACAAACAAGACAGAAGACATAGAAAAGGGATCTTTGAGCAGAAAATTTCTTTGAACAATGCTAGATGCCCGAAATCTGTATCACAGTCTTACATTCTTACTGAATATATTGAGTCTCGTTAACAAAAGTTGCAAAACCAATCCTTATATTTTATACAACAAACTATGCTTAGTTCACATATCACTGTCGGTATAATTTGTTGATCAAGAGTTTATTATTGTTTTTCTGTTTTTTCATTTTTTATGTTCTACACATTGTATGCATTCATACAGTATTTTTAACTGAACTAAATCCTTTAAAAAAAATTATGATTAATATTCAATTATATCAAAATATTTTTTTTTATATTCATAGATTTGGAGAGTTCTTCTACTTGCACATATTTTTTACATTATTTTCATACTGTACTAAATTTACTTTTAAAAATGATTTTATTTTATTGATTTACAGTAAGTCTGTCCTGTCCATGACCCTCCGCAAAAGGTTAAAGTGTAGAAGCACAGGATCCCACTCGTGCTTTAATAATAGAAGAAAACTGGATAAGAATGGACCTTGCAAGAAAAACAAAATACGTACTGCTCTTTTTACTTGTATCTGTACCTCAAAGCTCCAGAACCCACGGCAATCCTGCGTTTTAGATAAAAGCACGTGAAACTAACGCGATTTTCTTTAAACGACAGTGACAATGCCCAAACATATCCTATATTCGGAGAGTAATCCACCCATTGACATGATATGTTCCATATTCATTATTGTTACTTAGTTTCTGTTTTCTTCTTCTTCTTCAATTCTTCCTCTTCCTCCACTTTTCACAACTGTTAAGATATGATTATTAAAGCACAACATTGTTAGAGCATACTAAATAAAAGATAGACAGAGAATTTGAAGCTTCAGAGGATCCAACAAGCGTTAATTGAATTATAGCTAACAAGTCGCCTAGCATATGGTTTAGTCTACATGCATGTATTTCCTTTCCTATCAAACTTTGGCTCTTAGGTTTATCTTTGAGGTTGTTCCGTTCCTTGTTGCGGAAACAACAACATTATTTGCACGTCATTTTTTTTTATATCATTTTTATATTATTTTTTAATAATAAAATAATAAAAACATACATTTTAACACACTTTTTTTTTATTTTTTTTCCTCAAACAGTAAGATATAACAAAACGGTAGAAACAGAAGTGTGTAAAAAACGTTATCCTTGCCCAAAACTCAAAGTGGAATTGATATATAACAAACTTTATAGGTCCTGGGTAGGTATATATATAATAGTATACAGTGAAAGTTCCCGTACGCAAACAAGCATCAATAGGTAAGGTAATCGAACTCAGAAATAAGGCTGAAGAAATTCAAGAGTTTGGCACAATCAAATCAAAGTTCATGCGCCTCATCGATCCACTATTATACAGATGAAAATGCAGCCACCAGAAAGTCTCAATTGCAATCATGAAGTGTCCTATTCTCTATTACACGCCTGAATTATTTGGTTGTCCTTTTTGGGAATGGTTAATTGCGTTTGTTGTAATTTTAATTTTATGGATAAGATTTCCGATAGTGTTCGTTTAAGATAAATATATCCATTATTAAAACCCCTTTCCTCACTCATCGAAGAAAAGCTTTGCAATGGGGGTGTGTCATGTGTGAGTGTCTTTTTACAGAGCGATGTCTTCTAATTAAATGGCCACAGGAATGTTTTATTCAAGAACAAACAAGTATGTGAAAACGAAAAAGATGATATTGAGATGGTTCATCCCAAATTTTAGGGGGTAGGATCTTGAATGCCTGCTATTTGAGGCTTTTTTACAAGTTTGGTCATAGGCACCTCCTCAACCTTATTTTAAAAGATACCTTGTAAGACAATATAGTCCATGTTTTAGAACCAAGAATTTATATTTTTTTTTCTCAATCTTTCTTTTCTTAATTAACCTTTCGGGTCGACGCAGCAAGGCAACATCAGAAACACTTCCTAGAATTGAGCTTAGTAAATTTTAACTAGATTTTGTGGTTAATAATGATTTCTTTCACAGTTGAGTCATTGGGCCAAAAAATATTATGTATGGAGAGTTTGCCGCTATGAGCGGGCATAGAGACCTCGTACTACAAAACTATGGCTACAACCCCAGTTTATATTTATTATAAAAGGATATATATCTTGGCACCAAATCAACACATGCACCACCAAAATTCATATATATATATATATATATATTTGTGTGTGTGTGTGTGTATTTATAGTATAAACTATGTTCTGGTAGTCCAAGTTGATTCTCATTTTGGTTCAATCACTTTCAGGTGGGCAAGTCACTAGATCTTCCAAATCCCACTAATGTTGACAGCCCCACAAGTGAGAAGTTACTTTCACGTTAGTGCACCATAATGTCACCCAAAGGTCTCCCACCCAGCTCACCAACGCCACTTGGATCATAAATACTCCACTAATCAAATAAGAACTTGAGTCCGGCCTCCTTTACTTTAAAACTTTGACTAAATTAGTTTAATTTTTTTTTTTTATTTTTAAAACATATAAAAAAATTTTAATAAATTTATATGTAACTTATTTTTAAAATATAAGAGTCATCTTTATAAGTATTTAAAAATATGTATAAGTTTTAATTTTTAAAAATAAAAGAAAATTTATAAAAAAATAAATAAAAAAGAAATTAAAATAATTTATTTTTAAAATATATTTTTTTAAAAGTAAATTTTTTTACTATACATAAATTTATCAATTAAGTTATTTCGTATATAAAAAGAATCAATTGATCAGTCATTTCAATATTAATTATTAATGATTAGCTTATACTTAGTAGTATATATGTTAATTATCTGGATAGTTGAAACAAAATTTAAATAAGATTTGTTATCCAATAACATAATTTTGATAAGTCCATTAATCCTCCCTGAATCATGGGGACGCCGCCCACTTAGGTTAGAACTATAATTTGGAGGGTGGAAAATGTCCTTTTTCTCTTATTGGATTCTACTAAATGATGATCTCAAGATTTCAAATTAAACTGTGATCATTTGTGAATTCTCACATCCCTTATCTTATAATTAAATTATTAAAATGTAATTTTAACATGTTCCCCTCAAGACAAAAATAAGGATATGAGTGATAAAATTAAATCTTTCTCAAACTGCTATCTATCAGGTTAAACTTGTTAATCGATTACTGGCGATGAGAAAAAGTCTCTAAACTCGATTGAAAAATGAAAAGTTGATATTTACATACAAGTGTAGTGATCAAGCATGAAGAATCAGTTGGTTTGCATTGGACTTTGAATTCCTCTGCGTGTGATAAACGGGGTACACGTTACAAGATTCATATGCTTAATTATCTCCGAAATCACATGCCATGATTCTGCCTGTTGATTCCTTCCATGCTGGGCAAGTAAGCAGTTCCCAAATGGTAGAGATTGATCGGGTTATTTTGGTCTCCTCGATTGTTGAAGATTAAAGATGTGACAACCAACTAAACCAGGGCCATGTGGAGCCGATTCACATTTAACATAGAAACACAACTAAAAATGGGTCACAGTCACTCCCTACTATCTAGACTTATAATTCAAGCCATGTAGCTAGCTTCGTCAAATCAGACAATAACGGCACAGCTTGTTTCCAATTCTCTTTCCTTTTCATTCTTCCAATGTTGATCTTTCCTTTTGACACGTAACGCAAACAAAATTTTCATAGGAAATTAATACATTATTTTCTCATATTTGGTATTTATAATAGCCATTTAACTAGTGCTATGGGAGCTTTAAATTTGGCTTTTAATGGGTCTTCAAATTCATGGTTTGATTGATAGATAGGATAATTTTTTTAGTAAGAGTATTTTTAAATCATTTTTATGTTATATAATATTAAAATTTTCTTCGAACGATTTGAAAGTGACGCCTTCATCCACTTTATAGATTTTAAATGATTAATAATTCGAACTGACTCATTAAAAACACAAATTACGTATCCCCTTAGGACGCGGGACAATGGATGAGTGAGAACGGAGTTTTGAAGAATGATTACCTGCGAACTTCTCATTGACCTTTCAACGTTATTATGAGTAATGATCTTAGTTCCTGACCGCTAGATATATAGTACATATTAGTGGCCACAAATTTGTCCACTAATTACGGTGAATTAGTGCTTTTACTATTCAATGAGACTAGATATTTGTTTTTTTCTAGTAAAACGACAGCCTTCCACATCAAAAATTTAATGAAAACTATTTTCACTTTTTTTTAATGTCTAATTGGATTTATTATTAAATTTGTGTATAAGATTTAATATTTTAACCTAATTAATTTTATTTTAACCACGAACACGATTATAATGATTAATAAAATTTACTTATATGACATCTAATATAAATACAAGCACAAAATTGACATGTTTAATTATATTTTTTTTTTTTAGAATTGATAGGTGAGACAAATTTTGTGTGCTTTAAAAAATTTGAGACAAAAATAAACCATTATACTTACAAACAAAAATGAAACCTAAAGTCAAGTGATAAGATGAAAAGTATAACTTTTTTTATAATGAATTTTATATATCATTTTCATTTTGAATTTTTATATTTTTACATTGAAAAGATTTACGTTTATCATATAAAAAATCACATTAAAATTACCTATAATAAACAAATAAATTTGAATCTTTTCTTGTAACAAGATATTGAAAAAATATTCATACAAAATTTTTTATATAGGAACCTATCATAATGAATTATAGAGTTTACTATTTATATTAAGTACAAAATGTATTTTTCTCTCTTTAATGAAACCCTCTCCTGATTATTTAACAATAGAAGATGATCGTAATTATAAACAAATGTAATTTTGTTGTAGAGTACAAGTACTCTTACATTAAAATTTGAGTTAATCAAGATTAAAATTTTTTTTTGACACACCTCTAACATTGACTTAGTGCATTCAGGGATTTAATACTTATTGGCTCAAAATTTGAACTTGAATAGTTAGTGTAGATAATACACCTCCTTAACTATTAAACCAACTCATTGATTTAAATAGCTAAGATTTGATACTGATATTTAAGTTAACTTGAAATAAAATAAGATTTTTCTCTTTATAATATAAGGATGAATAATATATGATTGCATATTGATATTTCTAATATTTTAATTATGAAGATATTTGATGAATTATTAGTTAACTTGATTTTGTAGAAATATTTATGTAATTTAATGCAATTTGTAGTAATTAATTTCTATGAAAAATATAATTTCATTAATGCATAAATAAATAATTTTAAAAATAAATAATGCATAAAATTTATTATAAAATTTTTTGACTTTTTTGTCCCCTAACATTGTTTTAGATTTTATTTTTTAATTTCACAACTATAGTGTATCATTTTCGTCTTAAATTTTTTTAAAACACACAAAATTCATCTTATTCACTAATTTAAAAAAAGAAAATCTTAGTTGACATGTATTCACATTGGATACCATTTTAGTAAATTTAATGGGTTTTACAAATATTCTAACAGTATTAGTGGTTAAAAATAAATAAAAATTAATTTATTTTAATTCTTCAACTTATTAATTACATCCAAATATTTGTTTTTGGATATACTGTGGACTTTTAACTAAATTATTATATCAAGTAATGACGTATCAAAAAATTGCTATCGTAATAATTTTAAATGAAAATTTTTGACATAATACATCACTATTTAATTAGTTGAATTATTTATATGAGAGCTTATGATTAAAACAACATTAGCAATCATTTAAGAGTAGCCCGTCTTGATATATGCCTTTAGTTGAATCTAATTGACAAATTGTTCGATTAAAATAAAAAGAATACAGAAACAAGAGTTAAAATAAATACAGAATAAAAATATAGTATTAAGAAAATTAATTAAAACTAATAAATTTAATAAATTTTTATATATAGCAAAATCAATAAATTATATTATTTTGAATCAAAGCGGTAATAATGTCTTCAAGTGTCTTTTTTGATTTTGGGTTTTGGTCAACAATAGAGAATTTAAAAGAAAAAAAAAAGTTATACTCCAAAAAAGAAAAAAAAAGTGTCATAAATAAAAAGAATAAAAGAAAGAATTGAAAGCAGTGTGACAGAAATAGTAATCACGCGAATCTCGAGAGCGATAAGCAAGAAGGGGCCGCCACGTGGCAAGAGGATAGGGAAAAGGACGTGGTACACGTGTATGGTCAAAGAAGGACGCGTGGACAGGGGATGCATCCGTATATTTGTCATCCCGTCCCAATCAATTGGGCAAGATTTTTTTCGCTACGTCTTGTCGGAGAGTGAAGGGCCACCATGTCCTTCGCAAGGGCCATGTGTCCCTCTAACCCATTGTCCACGTGACTTCCCCCTCCACCACCGTCGACTCCGCCGTACCGGGTGCATCTGTGCCCTGGCCCTCAGGTGCCCCTTCTATATTCTTGATGGGGAGTCCATAACTCCCTTGTTGACAAACAGGATTGTGATCACGTGATTTTTGAAATAATTTTAAATTTCAGTCATTCATTTAATAGTAACGCTTTTTTTCAGAAAAAAAACACTGCTTATTTTCTAAAAGTTTTTTTAGAAAATTTAATTATATAACACACACTTAGGATTTGATGATAAAAATTTGTTTCTCCCGCATCTATCAATAAAATAATGTTGTCATTTTTTATATTTAAATTAAATTAAGTTTTTATTTTTTAATTAGCAAATTCATTCTTTTTTTTTTGTCAGAGCAACTCAATATAGGTTATTATCAACAAAATTTGTCACACGACACTCCTCATTCCCAAAATCTTCATCACACATGCACTGTCAGAGTGAGTGTGTAAATAGTTTATTTTGTATTAACAAATTTATAATCAAAATATTGCCACGACAGTTTTAATTGAAAAATTATTTTTATCTAAAAATTAATAAAAAAATAAACAGTACACTTTCATTGCTTTCAGGGCATGTCCACTCTGAATCTCAGGTTGGCCATGATTCATTCTCAGTTTTTCTTTTCCTATGATGATGAAAAATTTAGTAGCCAAGGAAGTTATTTCATTTTAAAATCAAAATATTTTACGAGTCTTGACAAAAACGTACAGTAATATTTTTAAATTATTTATTAAAAAATATTTGAATAAAATTTTAATTTAAAACTTCTTAAAATACACAATAATTTTGTCCATTGAATCCAACGATTTACCATTATGAGCTGAAGCACGCAGAGTCTTGTCTCAAGGTTTAAAATATGTGTTCCAGATATAAAAAGATATCTCTTACGATCTTATCTAGAGCAATGTAGCTAGTGGTGGGTGATGAAATTACAGCTACAATTGTAAATGCTTATATAATTAAGAGAATTCATAATATGTATTTATATTAATTTATTTTATAATTAAAATAGTTTATAATTAATTTTTTTAAAAAAAATTAAAAGAATAATTGTTTTAAAAAATTAAGCTATTCCTAAATATATAATTAATCATTTATAAATAACATATTAAAAGAATATAAGGTGCGAGTTAGTGTCGCAACAAAACATGGTACTATAAAAAAAAAATAATATACAAAATTTTACCCAAAGCAGAGTTGCTGCAGGGTGATAGAGGTATCCAGAATGGGGTGGAAGGTGTGATACGTGGAATGGAAGAAAGACAAAGAAAGAAGACGCATGTGGCGTAATCGTAGAGGAAGTCATAAAGAGGAGGAGGAGGATCAACGGCGGTGCAGAGGGTAGGGCACAGAAAGGGTGTCAGGGGGCATAGGGAAGGCACTACTCGTGTTTGTGCTTGCTGCTGCCTTAAAGTTTGGCAGGCCCTTCGATGCTTAGCCTCAACCCCACTCACTCCTCCCCCTAGCTTTTCACATGGCCATGCCCATAACACTCTCTTCAATTGAATTATCTTGATTCTCCCAATCCACCTCCATTTCTCAGCACCTTGTGGGTTATCCTCCACGTTTGCATCAACCCTCACCCCATTCTGCTTCTTTTGGGCAGGACATCAATGATTGTTCAACCAAAAGAGATTCACACTGGAATAAAGGCATTTCGCCACAGTAGATGGAGCCACCAACCAGTTATGCTTCAAACTCTGCAGAGGATAGAGATTAAAGAACGAACTAGAAAGTTATATTTCCTTTTTTTTTTAATAATTTTATCATCAATGTATTTTCTTTCACCTAGTTCCAAATTTCCATAATAAAAAAAATAAGTTTGACAAGTATGTAGGATTAAAATTTAAATATATTGAATTAAATTGAGATTTATCATGTAAATTAAGATTTTAAAGAATAACACATGAATTAATTTATCAACAGAAAATGTGGTTGCTCATTATCTATAGTTAAATGGGTGTCTCCTCTTTTAAAAAAGTTGGTCTAGGTACGGAGGGGTTTAACTCGACTCTTCTAGGAAAGGATTTAGGATGCTGATATGTTGCATGAACTTTATTCTCCAAAGTCTCAAGAGACTGACTACTCAGTGGATTCTTGGACAACAATATTGGAATGTTATAATTCTGAGCAAATGTAGTAGTTTTTCTTGTGGAGTTTTAATCCTAAAAACAATACTGTTGCTAACATTGGGACGAGTCATACACGAAGCATGGAAAAGGCAAATTAAAACCTCCGTTTGATTGATAGCTTGATACTGAGTGCCACTTATTGTGCTTCACGCAACAGGGGATACGATGGAATTGGATTCCTAAAAGGGGCAACGCCAATTTCCACAATAAGAACGAAGTTTGATATGCAAGTGACATAGAATTTATGCAATGGAAACAAAAATATAAGGCGGTGGCAGTTCTGATAGATACCTCGCTGTCTGCCAAAACATCATTGTCATAGCATTTGGATGCTCTACCAAAATGGTTGGCTCTATTCATAGTCAAGTGCCTTGTGAGTATGACATCTTACACCCCACTAAATTAACTGGAATTAAAATATGAATTCTGGCCCCAATATTTTATAAAATCTACATCAGTATAGGAATTAAATATACAAAGTGAGTTCGAGTGATTATACTAAGTTAAAAGTTTTAAAAAAATGATTTTAAATGTTAAAGTCATATATAGTAATAATTTGCCAATTAATATTTGTGACAAGAGTGTTTCATTTAACCAGAAGGCACAGAAATATACAATTAATATTGATCAATTTGATGTCTGAGCTGCTGGCATGAAAATATCAAAGAGAAGTGAGATTAAAACAAAAATTAATACTTTTTAACCATTCTGAAGGTCACTGGACTTCCGAATTATTTATAGTTATTAAAGAGGTTTCGAATTGGCGTAAGAAACATGTAGCTGTGAATGGGGACATCCGAAAAAAAATTGAGAAGTTTAGGATGCTTAGGTACTTTCAAGGGTTAGACGACTATTTAATCTGAATTGATTACCTCTATCAATTTTTTTTTTAAAAAAAAATCTGCATTTCATTGTTTTTGCTTTTCAAAAACGAGGGCAGCAGTTTAATTAGGAGGACTTACTGGATTTTCGTTTTTCTTTTGGGAGAATTTTCTTTTTAGAGAATTTAAGTTTGTGTACTTAAAAATAATTTTTTTTAAAAGTGCAGAATTATTTTTTAATTTGACAACTAGATACAGATTTTTTAGAAACTGAATTCGAAATTAAAATAATTTGAGAAAATAAGTCCTCCCGTTAAAATAAAATTGTGTATAATTACTATGAGAAAAAATTGTCTAATCTCCCTGGTAACTAATTGATTAGTCTAATTTACGGCGATGTTGTGAGATTTCACCTTTATGAAATTTATTATCTTTAAAGAACAATCGATTATAAACTTCGATTGTGCATGGAGTGGAAGAATACTCCATTGTAATTTGCAAGGTCCTTTAAAACGTCTTCTAGGGTTTGGTTTTCTACAATGTTGTCACTTATATCCAATTAAGACCTAGCCATTAGCATCAGGGTTACATGTATATTCACTTTCTTAACCATCGTACATATTCACTCCATGATGGCGGCTTTTGTCGTCTCAGTGGAAAATGAAGAATAGAGTAGCTAGGTTCCGACAGGCTTCCCAGTTGGCAGCAGTCTTTCTCGTCTAACCGTCAAAAGATCATGGTCGGTAGGGTTACGAAGAAGATGCACGGCACGTTGCCACCTCATCAGCCACTCTCGCTGCTTCAGAATTCGAATATTGCTCTTTTCTTTTTGCTGAGCCTGAGCCTGAGCCTGAGCCTCAGATTGGAATTCATGCATTCCAAGCTTCGCGGCACCTATCCCTGTGGATCTTCTTTCAAAAATGGTTCCCAACGTAAATAATAGGTAATTAATGACCACACCAAATGAACACAACGCAAGGAATATATAATAAACCCGAGAAAGGATGATTCGGTGCTAAGAGAGCTAGCTAGTCTTCTATATCAAAACTTGCTCCACCAATTCATACAAGAGATTTCATTTGGTTTAGTGTTAATATTCCAATTATTAAGGCCAATCAAAAACTAAAAAATAAAATAGTATATAAATTTCTTAAATTTTAAGTTATTTGTAAATAAAAGAATTAAGTTATATAATTATCATAATTTAAGTATTAATTAAGATATTTTAAATTTTAAAAATTTATTTATAAATAATATAAAATTTAAAAAAACTGTATATTCTTTTCTAGTATTAAAATAACTCGCCAGCTGCATCAAATCAAAAGGTGGGCCAAACAATGGTCTCTGGCTTCCCCCGTGCAAAGCAATCTCAAATGTAGAAGGGACTGTGACAGAACAATTTTCATTTCGGAGCAAAAAACATATCATAGAGCATGATAGAATATACTTTACCGAAAAAAGAGCATGATAGAATATATTCTTTGAGAAATACAAACTTAATATATTAGCCTGTTTTATTTTCTTCTGTGTACTGGATCCCTTTCCACTTGATGAAAAAAAAATTCATTTCCTCTTGAAAAAAATCAAATTGATATTTTGATGTTTGAGAATATATATTGTCTAGAGTGAAAGATGTTCTCAATAATAGTGCTTTTTCTTTTTCAAGTGTTGTTTTTTTATTTGACTTTTTAAAACACACAAAAATAATAGTGTTGTCTGTCTAAACTCAACAATATTATTTCCTAATAAAAAGCAAAGATATTTTATATAGCTCTAGCAATCATTTTATTTTACCAGAATAAGAACGGCTCCGACTGCTTCTTAATTACCAGACAAACTTTGTATAGGATGGAAAATTGTTTTAAAACATTAAAATTTCAAAAAATTGGCTGAAAATTAGCTTCAGATTAATTTCGATAAATTTGAAGTTGTGCTGATCGGTGTGCTTTGTTTGTTTTGTAAAGATCTTTTTATAAAACCATGGATTGTCGGGACTAATGGGCGGTTGTCCTTGTCTTAAAAACAAAAAAAAATAATGAAAAAATAGAAAAATGAAAAAGGGCTGGTAAGTGGAAACGATAAGAACGGTGTGGTGAGGGGCTAAAATGACTGATGACATGGAAGTCAAGTAATGGATTAGATAGCCATCAAGTCCAACTTGATATTGACGTGAGATTAAAACCCTTAATATGTAATCAATGTTCATGCTATGCACATATTATTTTAGAAAAAGCTCCGAATCACCTTATTTTAATTAAAAGTTTTATTTTTTATTCATGTTATTAAATTTATATATTGCATTAAGATTTCAATATAATTTATAAAAAAAATGTTGTTATAACATTTCTCTTCATAGAAAACATTATATTCCACTAGAGTAGAGCTGCGCGGTTAAAAAAAATAATTAATTTTTTTAAAATAATTAATTACATTTAAAATTAATTATTAAATAAAATAAAAATAATAAATATTATTTATTTATTTTAAAATTAATAAAAAATTAAATTATTTTATCAAAATTTTTAATGATATATCATTTTTCATTACACTGTTGTTATAAGTTTCACCTAATTATACATATAAAAAAAAGTTTCACCTAATTATAACGTTTTTTTTTTTGGGTTATATTTTCACGTAAAAGGAACAATTGTGCTTTTCGATATACTTGTTTAAAAAAGAAATCCTATTGGACGTAAGATTTAATTTTAATATTTATTATAAAAATTTTAATATTATTATTTAATTATATATTATCAAATATTTAATTGTTTAAATAATTATTATCGTTTTTAAATATTTTAATGTTAACAACTTATAATTATATAATAATATAAAATTTTTAATAAGTTAAGTAAAATTTTTAATATTAACAATTGATCAAAATTAAAATCTTAAACATATGATATGATTGTGTTTGTTGATGTTGGAGAATCTAAACCAAACTTAGCATTACAAAATTGGACTGAAAAATTTTAACTTTTGATGACTTAAGCAGAATGACTAATTTTGCATAAACTAAAACAAGATTGTTATATGCGTATAATTAATAATTTTAAATAGTGGGTTCTGATTTCCACTCTTCTCAAGTTCATTCAAAAAAAAAAATCAGGATGAGAAATTAAACTTTAATTGCATGATTGCTGTGAAGATACAAGCATAATATCAGTATTGTATCAAAGATAAACATCGTATTAAAGACATAATTCTTGTAATTAATTTTATATTTTACTCATAATTTGTATAAATTAAGGATACTGATTGATTGTATATTGATATACTTACCTATGTAGCGTAGGCATTCTTTTGTATAAATAAGCTGTCTCATATCAAAGTCAAAGTTTGGAGGTGTTGTTTGTTCTGGCAGTTATAAATTAAGGATACTGATTGATTGTACATTGATATACTTACCTATTTAGTGTAGACATTCTCTTGTATAAATAAGTTGTCTCATATCAAAGTCAAAGTTTGGATGTGTTGTTTGTTCGGGCAGTTATATATAGAGAGAGAATGTTAAAATCTTACATTATTTTAATTTTTGAAATGTAATTTATATATTTATTAAATAATTTTTTTAATATTAAATAATTTTGAATTAAAATATAACAATTACCATTTTGCATCTACAACCACTTATGGGATTTTCTTTTGCTTTCTCTTTCAATCTTTAAGAATGTGTTTGGGTATGCATTTATATAATATAAATGAACTTTTGAAAACTTAATTAAGTTTTTATTTATTTTATGTCTTATTTATTTTAGTATTTTTATTATTTTTTAAATATAATTTTAATTTTAAAATTTTATTTAGTTTGAAATAACTATTATCTACTTTTGAATTTATTATTACTAAATATAAATTATTTTATTTAAATTTATTTTTAAATAAAAATTAAATTTATAAAAAAATTATTTAAAATTAAATTTATAAAATTTAATTCAAACATCTATCAAATATATATTTAAAAATAAATTATTTTTAAAAAATTAATTATTTTCAAAAATTTAAATAAAATTTTAATTATAAATTATTTTAAACATAAAATAAACTAATTAAATTTTATAAACCTCATTAGAAGCCCGATGGAGCCGGCCTCATGTAATGACACGCTCCACGTCCCTAACTATAACACAAGCTGTCGTTTCGTAAAATCCACCATTACATTACATTAATGTTACTAGCTTAAACCGTACATGCATCAAACGTATCATTATCACCATCATTTTTTTCTTTAATTTTTATTTTGTGTAAATGATCACGGAGTGGTTTGTTAGATTCTTCATCAATTGAGTTCAATGACTAGGCGATTTCAGTGTAAAATACTCTCTGTTTTTTGGTAGATAAAATACTCTCTGTTTTTATTATAGAAAAAATTGTTGATTTGTTCTCAAGTAGTGAGTTAAATTTCATTACATTTACTCAACTCACCAGAAATAGTAGTAAATCTGGAGAAATTTAAATTTTTCTAATAAATCAATCTAAAATTCTCTTAGTTATTTTAAAAAGAAAACAATAAATATATTTACCTTTTTATTCAATATTTTTATTTTAAAAAATTAATAAAATATTATACTGTTTTTTTAAAAAGAATTTAATATTACTCATAATTATAATACATGCTATTTTACAATTTTAAGTGTCATCATACATGCGTTACTTTCCAAGTATTCAAGTGACAAAAAAAAATTAATAACATTAAACTTCTATGACTTTATGGGCAATTAAACGACACTTTGCCCATCGATTTTATTCACAGATTCAACTATTCTATTCACTCCAAGACGCTGTGGGCTTCCAAAATTTGCCCACTTTTCGGATAAAAAAAATAGATACAAACTATGCTCAGTTAGTATTATTTATTATTATTTATTATTATTATTATTTTTAGTAATATTCCACCTTTTCTTTTTATTTTATTTTTGTCTGAAAGGAATTATTTGTGAATATCTTTAATGTGGCGTATTACACGCTCCACCGCTTTCCGAAGACCAGGGGCGTCTTAGAAATTAAATGTTCAACGAGAAACAGCGCTGTCATTATGTCCGCGTGACAGTCTAACCAGAACAAGTCACATGGATCTAGAGTTCCACAGCTTTTCACCTACGTGGCTACCTAGGAAGCAACCTGTCAGATTAGATACTTAGACGAGCACCGTGACGGAGTAAACCCCCTCCTTTAACCGCAGTGGAAAATGCAGTTCATTGATTTTATAACCTAACCATGGTTAAGGCCAACCAAACCACGGTTAAACCGGAGTTATGTGGCAGTTTATAAACGGGGCGAACCATGCCGGAGTTTCTGTAAACATCCAGAAACAACAAAAACCACTATCACAATGATACTCGGGGAGCACCATCGAGCAAATCCAACGGTCCACGTGCCTCCGTGGCCGGTCATCGACGATCCCACGCCGGAGATGTACTCCCCTTATCTGGTGGGCGGTGTCTCCGTCAACTCCGACGGCAATGCCGGCGGCGGCGGAGAGTACTCTCCATACTACTTGCAGGAAGCACTGACGGCACTCCAGCGTTATCTGCCGTCAAACGAGACTGATGTTGACTCTGACCCGGAGATTCTGGGTCGCGAGTCGGATGCTCCAGTGGATGCCTACTCCTGCGACCATTTCCGCATGTTCGAGTTCAAGGTGAGGAGGTGCGCACGCGGCAGGTCACATGACTGGACGGAGTGCCCCTACGCTCATCCCGGCGAGAAGGCTCGCCGGAGGGATCCCAGGAAGTATCACTATTCAGGCACTGCGTGCCCCGATTTCCGCAAGGGGAATTGTAAGAAGGGGGATGCGTGTGAGTTCGCTCATGGAGTGTTCGAGTGCTGGCTTCATCCGGCGCGTTACCGCACGCAGCCATGCAAGGACGGGACCAGTTGCCGGAGAAGGGTGTGTTTCTTTGCTCACACTTCGGAACAACTAAGGCTCATTCCTCAGCAGAGTCCCCGGAGTGCTAACTCGGCGGATTCGTATGACGGGTCTCCTCTGAGACAAGCGATTGAGTCGTCCTGTGCGAAGACGCTGCCTTTCATGTCTTCTCCGGCGTCGAGTTCTCCGCCGGTGAGTCCTCCGACGGATTCTCCTCCCATGTCACCGATGACACAGTCTCTGAGCCGGTCTCTGGGTTCGAGCTCCGTCAATGAGATGGTGGTTTCTCTGCGTAATTTGCAACTGGGTAAGGTGAAGTCCTTGCCCTCTTCCTGGAACGTTCCAATGGGGTCTCCCGGATTCGGATCTCCAAGGGGATCCGTACTTCGACCCGGATTCTTTAGCCTCCCTTCTACCCCTACTCAGGCACCGGCTCTTCCTGGGGCTGGCTATTTTGATCTTTGGGATCAGAGTTGTGAGGAGGAGCCTGTGATGGAGAGGGTGGAGTCTGGAAGGGACATTCGGGCCAAGATGTTTGAGAAATTGAGCAAAGAGAACTCTCTGGATAGGTCGGGTCCGGGTTCATCAAGTGGAGGCCCGGATGTAGGCTGGGTTTCGGAGCTGCTGAAGTGAAGGTGAGCCATGGCCTCACCTTTTTTGCTTTTTCTTTTTGGGGATGATTGTCTCTGATTTCTTCCCGTGTCATCTCTGATAACACTTTGGGTTCTTTTGTTCCTTCCACTTCTCTGATATTTCTCAGTGTGAATAGAATGAGAGGAAATGGGGGAGAGGAATGGTAGAAGATTTATTTTGGAAGCAGCGAGCTGAAGATTATGTGTAAATATTTTATTGTTACGAAGGTATGGGTGAAGAGTAGCGATCTCTTTTTTGGGGGAATTTTCTTGCAAAATCAAGACTACCGTGCATTGATTTCGGAGATTAAAAAAAAAAACCATCCAAAGTCCAAAGCTTTTGTGTAGTTAGCAGATTATGAATTATTGCCATGTGTTTAACTACTGTGTTTATTATCACTCTTTCCGCTTACTAATCTCATTGATGTACAAATTTATGAGATGTAGGATCCAAGCTCCTGTATCTTATTATTCCAAGTATTTATGTAATGTATATTATATCAAGATTTTTGGTCTATCCACTTGTAACTCTGTTTTTGTCGTCTCGTACTTGTTTTTGTTTGATTATGGCCTAGTTTATAATCTTTTGGTAGCATTCGAAAGTTAAAAGATGAGAATGTATCTTTTGGTAGCATTCGAAAGTTAAAAGATGAGAATGTTTGTTGTTTATGAAACCGTTTAATGAAAAAAATATACTTGGCGGGCATCAAGATACAACGGGTGTTTGTGGGGAGAAGTTATCAAAGCAATTTTGCTATGGTTCCTTGCTTGTTGCACAAATCATTTTCTCGCTGGGATGAGATATAAACGCTTCTGGTTTGGGTTTTGAGACCTCCCAATTCATGCTTTAGGCAAAATAAATCTCGTCTCTTGGAGACTATTGATGATGTGTAAATCAGGGTGCAAGTCATGGGGCGAAATCCAGATCTGCTAAATCCTAATGAACGGCTGAGAATGCATTCGAAATGGCTTGGACTCGGCAATGAGTCCTGTTCCTCATCCTCGTGCAACCCATTTTGACACGAAAAATGGTGACTTGTTCGGCATTTTGTTCTAGAGATTCGTCGACGTGCAAAGGGGGTTTCCATAGCCTGATGTAACAGTGGATCCCCACCAAGGGATTACTTGTTCTCAGTACATCCACCCCCCTTTATCTTGGGGCAGAGGTCCCATCCTTTTGTCTGCCCGGGCCAAATGAAAGAACATACATTGTCTGAATGGGCCGGGCCGTTTGGGGGTAAAGACTGAAAGATAGTGACTTCATAATAGGTAAGGTAGCCCTACCCTTTAACTAATCAACTATTGGCTTCGCTTCGCTTTCTCCTTTCTTGCCATTTGCATTATGCATTGATGAATTTAAATCATAGATTTCAGGTTTCTCTTTAAATCCCGTGAACTGCGAATCAATTTGTAGAGAAATCCTTGTTGAATGTTGGCAAGAAGTGATCGCGTATCAAGTATTGCGAAGCATTGAAACCCAGTGATTTGCACCCAGGCTCAGTTGGATTCAGACAAGGAGGTCTCGTTCATCGCTCGCACCAAGATGAACAGCAGGTAATTTGAACAACGTTTGGATTATGTCAGCGTGGTTTGTTTTTCCTAGCTATAGAAATTGATGATCTATGACGCTGTGATCTACAGAGTCGAGTTGAACAAGTCATAGGTTTTAGATTATATATATTGAGAGTTAAAGTGACACAATGGTATTTAATTATGAATTCCACTGACACGGTAATTTTACATGAATAGCCAGGTTGAAAAGTAGGCCGAACACTTATCTTGATCCTGGTTCTTGTGTCATCTGGAAATGGAGTGGGGTCATGTCTAAGTTAAATCCAAAAAATTGCCATCAGATGTTTTGGATTCGAGTTTGTGTTGCTAGTCTCCGTACCTGAAAAAGGTGCCACACATGGAAGGGGCAGAGCTAAATACCCATCCCTCCATTGACATCAACGGCTAATAGAGGTGGAGTTCATTTTGCCTTGCTATAGGCATATAGTACCTTCGAAGCTTCTAATTTGTATTGCTGCGCTTGTTCTATGTACCCTAGCCTATTTTATTTAATGGTTTAAATTATTTTTATAAATTTATATTTAATTGTGCTCTGCATAACTTGGGTACAATATTCTAATACATATGAGAATTTTCTCTTTCTCACAAACATGCATAAAATGTCTAATAATACATATTTAATGGCTCATTAATTCAGTTATAATTTGTTATTCATAAATATTTTGATGTTGAATTTCTAAGATTAAATAATTTTATCTAAACTTGAATCTTTTTTGGATAGATAGATGGATAGATAAACCGGGCCAAAGCTCCAGCAAACAAATAAAGAAACGCAAACTACCAAGAAATTAGCAAAATCCGGGACAAAAGTTTGATTTATCTTCTCAACGATGCTCTGACCAAACCAAAAAAAAAAAAGGTTAAAAAAAAGCCAAAAACCTTTATCCTTTTAGTAGGAAGATTCAGGAATTGGGTAGAACTGAAACTATGGATTATATATCTTTTATTGTTGTCATGTAACATTATTCTTATTGTCTTCTACCCAGAATCCAGATTTTACTTGGGAAGGGTTATCTTAGCCGTTCTCATCCTATTCAAAACCAGAGCCCAAGAGCGAGTGGCATTGATGCCATAATGTCAATGACTATATTCTCCATTTTTGTGTTTCACGAGTTTGTTTCTCAGAAAAATTTGTTTCTACTTAGTACTATGCTTGTTACAAAATGTAAGGTAAATAAAATTTGAGAGAGATCCTACAATGTAACTGTGTTAAATGAGACAGCGCTGCTACATATCACAACCTGACTTTTACGAAATTAATACGAATAATATGGCACGCTCATTTCAGTTCTTGTTTTTTGATTGGAGATAATTGTAAGACTAATCATTTAGATTTGTTCGCCTGAAATTAATTACAGTCTAGCGTCTCATTGCAACCAAATCACTTTTGGATAGTTTTTGTTCTAAACAAATAAAAATAAAAAAAAATAGAAAAATTCATGACATCGCAGTGATAACGAATTTCGTGAATTCATAAACTGCCACATGTTTACCAACTCTCTTTTTCAGTAAATAAAAATAAAAATACGTCACATCATTCATAGGAAGATTTATAAAAAAAGTCATTCCACAAAAATAGGTCGCATCATTCATTGAGAGATTCGTAATGAGTCATTCATAATAATTAGTATTTTTTATTAAAAAATTATAATTAGTTATAAGAATGAGAAAAGTGAATATTTATATATTAAAAAACGATTAGAATACATCTATTTGGCACAATTAAATCTTCAATTCAACTAAATCTATTGTAGTCACTTAATTAGATTATAAGATTTATTAACAAAGGAGATGATTGTTCATTTATTTGAAGAAAAAAACACCGAAAAATAAAGGGAGAGAGAACAAGGTTAACCAAAAGAAAAAAAAAGTAAAATAAAATTAAGAGTTTGATTGATTTTATGGTGAAGAATCAATTTTTAGTAGAATATATTTTGAATAAATTAATTAAGAAATAATTATCTTTGAAACAATGCATTTTGTGTTTGTGAACGGTTATCCTAAAAATAATTTAGTATGCAAATGCGTGAAGAACTGTGAAAGACATTGGAGAAACGGAGATGCATTATATTTGAGACGAAGCGTAAGAATGTCTTGAAGATTACAAGGGAATGTTTGTTTTAGATTCTCAACTCTGTCAAAATAAGTTTATTGGGCAAAACTTAATTTTTAAATTAGATGAGAATTTGATTTAATCGATGGAATTAAATTGTGTCGAGTGTCAACTTAAGATTTTTTATTTTGATTCATGTAGATGTTTTGTTAAATTTCAGTTGAGATTTGTGACTTCTTTTTAATTTTAAAATAGGCAACCTCTTTTTTTTTTTTCTTAATCAAAAGTTAAAACTTTTAGTATTAATAGAATGAATTCTAATAAAAACAAGTAGGATACATTTAAGGGTAACACAACTTTTAACGTTGAAAAATATTATATAATTATAATTTTTGTTTTAAGATTTTTGATATAGTAATTTAGTATGTTTATTAATTTTTATATAAGTGAATGATTCTTATTACTTAATTTTATTCAAAAATTATTCTTAATTTTAATTAAATTCTTTTAAAAATTTTAATTATATTTTTTAACTGAGTAATATTACTCTTTAATATTTTTTAAAATGAGTAATTACAGTAATTTGTTTTAATATTAGTACTTATTACATTTAAATTTCTCTTATTTAAAAAATTATATATATATTTTTTATTTTATATTCTTATTTGTTTAAAAAATATATATTTACTTTTTTGGTACAGTTTTTATACTGTTATTTATTATAAATAGTAAAATAAAATAAATAAATATAATTTTTTAAGAAAAATGTTAGATATAATAAATAATAAAATACAGGAAATGCACTAATGCACGGAGGTCGTTGTCAAGAGGGTAGAGATTGCAGGGGAAAGGGGTTTGGAGTTGTAGCATTCCCCCGAGTTGAGGGAAGAGTGCTGGTCGTGTGCCAACAGATTTGTTTTGGGTTTGAAAAGAGATTATATCAAATTTGAATTATTAAACAACAACAGACAATTTCAACGAGCTTGGTTGCAATTTCGAGATAAGATGCTGATGGATTTGACTAATAAACTACCATTCATTGCAAACTCACCCATTCAGATATTTTCATGTCTAAGTTCACAGATCACAGATCTCCTATTCTAAGATAATGCTAATGTCCACCTCAGAAAAAAAAAAAAAAAGATAATGCTAATGTCCTTGACGTTATCCCAAACGACAAGAAGATAATAAAATTCACTTTCTTGTGCTTTGCATTGGATTGGATCGATGCCTTCACATCGCTCTCTGGGATTTACTGTTGAAAACACCGTTTCTTTCCTTTTGTTTTTCAAGTATATATTCTCCGCTTAAGGATATGAATGAATTCATTATGTAAGTGCTCTGTGCAATATTCATTTGCAATCTATGCTGTTTTTCTTGCGGATTTTCTGTTCTGGGTTTGTGTCATAATTTATAAATTACAATCCTTGATTTTCTTATCTTAAGATAAGAAGAGCACAAGAATATATTAAGGATGTCCATATGTTGTAAATTTATAGATTTTGACTTAACTTAAATTGAATTCACCGATTAAGTCAAATTTAAAAATTTTCAATTTAAAAATAATTAATTGGATTATATGTTAAAAAAATTTTAATCTATTGAACCTAACCTAATTTTTTTAACAAAAAGAATATTATTTTTGAATATTTAATATATTAAACTGAATGTTTATTTTTTTCTCTCTTAAATCTTATATAACTTATTATATTTTATTTTTGAGATTTGTTAAGATTTATTATGTTTAACATTAAGAATTATTATATTATATTTAAAACTTGTGACTTATTGTATTTAATTTTTAGTTTATTTAAGATTTATATGTGATTTTATACATCATATTTTATTAAGACTTATTAATTTATTTATTATAATGTGTAATAATTTTTTGATTTCGTATTAATTTTGATATTTATTTTAATATGTAAAATTTTTTTTAATATATGTTAAACCTACATACTCAACTTAAACCAACCCACTTAAAAAGTCTTCCAACCCAATTCATTGTTTTAATAACCAAGTTAGATACAAAAATACCCTAATCAATCCCAACCCACAGACAACACCCCTAGAATAAACAATGTCATACTTGCACGGTTACATATGGATTCTCCTTCTCCCTGTCTGTCTTTCATTATTTCTTTTCTAAAGAAGAATTCATCTTTTTTAAATTTTTTTTCCCCCTTCCCTTCTGGATGGTACAGTGGATGGAATTCCAGATTCGGTTTCTAGATATGTAAATATTGTTTGGAAGGTGTTCCTGTTCCATTCTTCAATTTCACTGTACCAAAACAAATGGTCAAAATTCCATGCAATCTTCTATTTTTCTCTTTTCGGTCTGCAACTGTGTCAACTATTTGGGCCTGAGCTTTTTCGGCTCTGATATCGTACTTGATTGGGAGGAACTAATTTGGGTGTGTTGGGCTACAATTGTTGGCCCAGTGGAGAGGCCTTTATAATGGTTGATCCGTTGATGGTTCCTTCTTCTGCCTACAAAAATTTTGTTACCTCTGTAGTAGTAGGCTGGTATGGTATGTCGAAGTGGGCCGATTTAGCCCACTTTAATCAGAGACAGCTAGACCATGTGAGCTGGGGTCACATGGCCAGTTGGTTATGATGATTCTATCCCTAATCCATTATTCATTAAACGGGCCTTAAAGTTTTGACCCTAATCCCATTTAATAAATGTGCCTTAAAATTTTGGTCCTAGCTCATCTAACGTGGGATAGGATTAGCTCACCAAATATTAAAAATTATAATTATTTATAATGTATTTACTTTGTAAATTTTGCTAATTAATATATTCGTAGTTATACAATTAATAAAAATTTTACTTATAATAAAATCAAAACAAAATCCACCAATATTATTTATGAGACAGTTTAAATAAATCGAATTATGTAAAGATGTCTTTAGATCCTATCAAAACTATCCAAGAGTCTTAGCTCAATTTCACCCTCAAATTTCACTCAAGCCGCTTTGCCTTCACTTTAAACCCACTTTCTCACACTATCCTTTTCAAAACATACATTTATTAATTCTTCAACAATGTATAATAATTTTTCTATATCAAGAACTTTAGTTAGCTGCAAAGAGAATAGAGAGCAACAACCTAAAAGAAAAGCACTTTGTCACTCTACACAGCCACAGTTGCGTGTCTTCCCCAAAGTACCTTGTCAGAGATCGACAGGTACATGATGCAGGGCGCAAGCAAAGATGGAGTGGGATTAGCCCCAGATAAGAATAAGGCCTTCTCCGTATTCATATTTATGCATGGATAATGTTATGTAAATAATATTTAAAATAATAATAAAATACATAAAATTACTAAATTATCTATAAATTCATAAATTTTTTTAATCTGATATCATATATATTTTTAATAAATTTAATTATACAAAAAAAAGGATTTTGTTTAAAAAAAAAAAGAAAAAAACGGTTTGGAAGCTCTTTCAATGGGTAATTGACCCAATCAGACACATTTTAAAAATTATTTTTTTAAAATGGGTCACTTTTCAAATAATTTATCACTCTAGGATAGTTTCTGGCACGTTGCCATCGCTCAGTTTTTTTTTTCTTTTTTTTAGGATCATACAACGTGTCGCGCATGCAGGAACTACATTGAATGACGTGGCGAATTCCTGCCGCGCCTGTAGCGGGTTATTGTGCCGAATGATATGGTCCAATACTATTGTGCCATGTCATTCAACACAAAAATTGCTGGATGCTCCACATGGCACACATCCAGTCCCTTTCTTTCCCTACATAAACCTCTCCCCCTTCCGACTCCTCACCCTTCACTCACTTCCCACTCTTCACTTCTTATTCTTTAATTTTTCTCTCTTTTTATTTTTTTAATTTTATCTCTTTCTTTCTTTTGAAGGAGTTTCAATTTTCGACTTAATTAGGTACATTTGTAATTATAATTTTTTTTTATATTTCATGCTTTTTGTTTGCATAAAGTAAATAATTTTTGACATATGTATATTTAGATTAAAATTGATAAATTTAATTTTCTATAATTCATTATGTTCAAAAGTATGTTTACATGTTAATGATATATATTTACATAGCAAAAACTTTATGACATCATCTCGTTCTATTATTTAGATAATTTTATTTAATTTGCTTTTGAAGTCATTAATTTTTGTGTTACAACTAATCATATTTTTTTTAGGTTAAGAGTTGATTAGGTACAATAATCTCTTCCTTTGTCTACACGGGGTTGTAATTTTCTGTTTGATTAGGTATTTTTTAATTAAAAATTTTATTTTCAGATTTAATTTTTTTTATTTGCATGAAATAGATATTTTTTTGCATGTATGTATTTACTAATAAATTTAATTTTCTATGAACTATTTCATTACGTTCAAAAATATGATTGCATGTTAATGATGTTTTATATTTAAGAAACAAAAACTTTACGAATAATTTTTTAGTCAGATTAAAAACATTAATGTAAAAAAATAGGTAGAAAAATGCCAACGTCTAGTTTTGCCTTTATCACATTAAGTTGATAGATGACATCAGGCAGTTGTATTATTTAGATAATTTTATTTAATTTACTTTTGAAGTCATTTAATTCTTGTGTTATAAATAATTATATTTTTTATATTATTGATATTTAGAATGTATTTTATAACTTTTTTTGTATTTTATTTAATTGGATTATTTATTTATTCTACAATATTTTATTCTTTTTCATTTATTTGTATGTGTGTGTTATCGAAGGTACAAAATGAGATTGTTTGTCATATTAGTTTATTCAAATGGAAAAAAAAATATCAGGGTCACAAAGGTGTTATGCTTGAAGGTCGTACAAAACCAATACAAGTTAAACAAAGCATCAACCTTGAGCATTTAAAAGAGAGAATTCAGTTAAAACTGAAGCTTGAGGCCAATTAGACTATTTGCAATCTTACATATAGAATGCTAGCATGTGAGAAGTCAAATATATATATAGCTGTTGAATTGACTGACGACGAAGATGTTGAGTTAATGTTCAATAGCTTTGAGCAGCATTCCTCTATGACGTTCATGGAGGCAAATGCGATGTTGCAACGGTTGAATTGGATTGTAACATTGTAATAGCTGAGGTAGGATGCTCATCTATGCCTGTTTTGTCATGCCTTATGAATACTCAACAATTTGTCCTATTTGAAAATGTTAATGTTGAAGCAATTGTTACAAGAGAATATGAGCTGCCAAATGTTGGTGTTGACCTATCGGACGATGAAGATTATTGCATTAGAGACTTAATTGTTGATACTAGTGAAAACGAAGATGCAATTCCTAATAACAAGTCATTCGACACAAATATTGACAGAGACTTTGATGTTAATGTTGGTGGTAATGCACAACACACTGAGCCAGAACCACACGTGCCTTCTCCGATTGCTTGTGTACTAATTTCATCATCAATGCCTTTGACCAATCCATATCAAGGAGGTGCCCCTATTTCGTTATCTACTCATTTTGTTACTCCATCACTACATTTCTCTTATATCAATTAGGAACACCCTGATCAAGAGTTTGATTTTCCTGGGTTATACGTGCGTGGTAGTTGGAGCATAGGTGATGAATTATATGTGGGTCTGCGATTCAACAACAAAGAATCTATTATATTGGCTTTTAAACATTACTCTCTTAGAAGACATCAATCATACGTTATGGTGGAATCAAATTCAACCATGTTATGTGTGAGGTGTTCTAGATTTGGAGAAAATTACAATTAGCAAATGAGGGCAATCATGAGCAAGAAATAAGGAAAGTGAAAAATCAAAAAATAGGGCCGCCTTCATACATGTGTTAATCCTGTCCTTTCTCAAGATCATATACAATTGGATTCTAGCATGATTTGTTCGTGCATTTTGGGCATGGTAAACACTAACTCATCAGTTACAATTTCACTAATCCGAGAAAGGATTGAATCTACTTTTGGATATAATGTATAGTATAAACAGGCATGGAAGGCGAAACAAAAGGCAATTGTGAAGGTGTTTGGTGATTGGGATGACTCATATGCAATATTACCTAGATGGCTAGAGGCAATACAACTTCATGCACTTGGGTCCTTTTACACAACTGTGACAAAGGATTATTTTGTTAATAATCATCTTGATAATCAGTTTAAGACATTTCATCGAGTATTTTGGTCTTTTAAATAATGTTGTGATGCTTTCAACTATTGTAAACTGATTATATAGATTGATGGGACCCGTCTCTATGATAATTATTGTGGGACACTTTTGATTGCTACAACACAAGATGGAAATCGTTGTGTACTGTCGATTGCTTTTGCCATTATTAAAGGTAAAATTTTGGATGCTTGGTCATAGTTCCTTGCACACATATGACAACATGTCAAAAACTAAGAGGATGGTTGCTCCCACCAAGAGGATGGTTCCTTGTAAGACGTTGGTTGAAGCTATGTAGAAAAACTAAGAGGATGCTTACTCCCACCAAATCCTCAAGTGTGACAGAGAAACCATAAAGTTTGAAATATTGGAAATATTCAATCCTGTGACCCAAAAGGGTGGTAGTAAATGGAGTATGGAGCTTAATGATTATTGGTGCTAGTATGGTGAGTTTCAAGCTTTTAGATATCTATGCTCTCATGTTATCGCATCGTGTACTGTCGTACAAATAGACGCTTAGCAATTTGTGGATCTTGTTTACATGATAGAACACATAATGAGTGCTTATAGCGGATAATGGTATCCTATTTAAAATGAGGGATGCTTGCCAGAAGGATCTCCTTATAAGTTACGTCCAGATGAAATTCGTTAAAAAGATCGTCCGTAGTCCATATGTATTAGGAATGAGATGGATTGGACCGATTTTAGACCTAAACAACGGTGTAAGTTATATAAAAAAGAAGGTCATAATAGACGTAGTTGACCAACTTGTGAAATGTCTTAAGGTGAAAGTTCTCAGCAAGGTGACGGAATGATTATATTTAATGTATGCATACCTTTCATGTAATGATTACAAAAAAATTATTCGTGTTATGAAATTTATGTGTAACGTTTCATTTCTCAACTATGCCATATGTATGACTTATCTCATTTTTCACATCAACACTCATGACTATACCATTTGGTGTTATATTGCTATGCTCAATAAATGTGAGCTGGCCTACGAGATGGCTGGTTCTAATCCAGCTCAACCCATGAATAAGTGAATTAGAGATAAAACTGTTTGTAGCACATGTCCAAAGGTTGCTTAAATTTTGAGCTTTTAATAAAAGTGTCTCGTCAAACGTATAAACACTAGTTTGCGTTAATTAAAATCTAAAATCCAAAACAAACGGGCAATCAGCTGCTGAAAAAGCCGAATTCAGCCCCATATAAAGTAATGATAACTAGTTTCTTATATTATAAAAAAATTATTGCATGCTTTTGAATTATAATAAATATATATTTTAAAAAATATTTTTATTATTAATTTTAAATTATTTATATAAGGCCTTCTCCGTATTCATATTTATGCTTGGATAATGTTATGTAAATAATATTTAAAATAATAAAAAATATACATAAAATTACTAAATTATCTATAAATTCATAAATTTTTTTAAATCTGATATCATATATATTTTAAATAAATTCAATTATACAACAAAAGAAAAAACGGTTTTGTTACCAAAAAAAAAGAACGGTTTGGAAGCTCCTTCAATATTCAATATTGAGAGAGGAATCTCTTCCAAATTAAAATTGAAGCACTTTTCAAACACTCATGATGAGTCCCAAAAAAATATATATAGACGACATTGTAACTTTATTAGTTTAGTTATATTTTTATTGTAATTTATAAAATTAAGGGTATTGTTCCTGATTTAGAATAGCTTTTTTTGTAAGGTACTTTCTTTTTAATGAATAAGATATTAATTTTCATAGTTTTAGTAATACGTACGTTATAATCAAGGATGGCAAAAATTACCATATTGGTAAAGATTTGTGAGAATTACTAGTAATGGAATAAGAGATGGGTATTCATTTAATAAATGAGAATAGAGATAGAGATCACATTATCTATCCCGCGGTACCCGCTATACCTGTGATTTTTCTTAAAAGAAAATTATGACATTTTACGCATATTATGATTTTGTCTTTTTATTTGAAATGATATTGGTATATATATTTTTTTATTATTTTACAATGAAATATTTTAGTGAATGAGTTCATAATAATAAAAATTATATCATTCTAATAATAAGTATTTTTGTAGACTGATTATTACAAAATATAATTGAATTTGATATGTTATTTATAATATATAATTTTAATTTTGTAAGTATTTTAAATTATTAAAAAAAATTATAATATATGATTAAAAAATTTATCCATTTATATTTTTTAATTTATGATTTTTAAATTTTTATTTTAAATCATTTGATATCTATAAATATCCGTGAATATCCATCTCCCGGCGGGACGGGGAGGGCACTTTCCACCCTATGAGACCTCATTGACATTTCTATTCACAATTAAAAATTAACTTGCCATGTCTATGTTGTTTTTATTAATTATGATTTTTTTTAATATTTATTAATTATGATTTAACCCTTTATTTGAAAGGATTAACATTCTAAAGTGCAGAATGTATTTTAAAGAGTAAAGTGCATTATTATTTATAATTGTTAATTGAAAAATCAATGATTTAAGTATGATAAAATACAAATACATGAACAGTAAATTACTAATTTAATAGAACCATCTCTCTTAAGATTCTTATTAATGATTATCCACTTGCATTTACCCTTCAAAGTGCATAAATTTAGAAGATCCAAATCCTAGTTTAGAAGACATGGGAACATTCACATTTTACTAATTGCATTGCACGTCTGGGGAGTACATCAGCCATTAAATCCCACACCCTAGCTAGTAACAAGTAGGTATGATTTAATTTTGCACCAGAATTATTTTTTCTTGTTTTCTTTAAAATCCATGAGATTCAAACTCCGTGAAGAGTTGGAACGCATCTTAGGAACAACTCAAGATTATGTCATATTTCACTGTGAAAAAAAAAATTGTTTATAATTGTCCACACCCACTACCAATATAATGCGTTTGAAACAAAAGCTAAAGGGCTAAAATACATTGAGAAAATACTTAAAGTGGCATAATTCAAAGTTCAAGAACTATATGACAAAACTTAAAGCAAGGGCTAGAATAACAGTTCAAGGCCTCCTCCCCCTTCTGTAAATATATACGAGATAATACTATAGGTAAGCTGTAACACAATCTGAAGTTAAATACGAAGGAAAAAATGTGCATATATACAGGTATATGATGAATATATATTACCTCGTATTCTATTCAATCTATTGAACTTCTTCTTCATTATATATATATATATATATGAAAAAATGTGGCATATATACAGGCATATGATGAATTTATATTACCTCGTATTCTATTCAATCTGTTGAACTTCTTCTTCATTATATATATATATATATATATTCGAGAAGTGCTTGTAGTTAATTCATAAATGGACAAGAGGTTGCACTTTGTTTTCTATAATATATGAATACTTACCGAGTTAAAACGAACTCACTAGTTGGGAGTAGTAGACGTTGTTCTTTAGCTTAAAGTGGACAAATGATTTAGTATGGAACAAACACGAATTTAGTCAGCAACTAGCACATATATGGCAGCATATACAGATACAGCATTATGTCTATATGCATCTTGGTCTTAATTCATAAATCCCATGGGCTGATATTTGCTGCGCGAGAGAAGGGAATATCAGTACTTTTTTTTGCATTTGAATACCCTCTCATTGACTGGTTCTCTCTTCAGTCGATACCTTGTTTCATAAGAATAGCCAGCTCAGTAGGTTGGAAAATACTGAGCACGCTGTTAGAAGTTAGGACAGAACAGGTAAAAGATAATGGAAAGTAAACAAAGAAAAGAGCCCAGTCAGTCAGACGAAGTCAAGCGTGCAAAAGTATCCCAATCCATGTCAATGTTTTTTAAACCATATATTTTGTGCTCACTTTGACATCTTCTCGCACCTACACACCCCTTCTCTCACTTCTCTCGATCTATCTCTTTCTGTGATTCATCCTTCTCGTGTTGGTATCCAGTTCAGTGGCCTAGTAGGCCATGGGAAGAGCTCCATGTTGTGACAAAGCTAACGTGAAAAGAGGGCCGTGGTCTCCTGAAGAAGATGCCACCCTCAAAAACTACCTCGAGAAACATGGCACGGGTGGTAATTGGATAGCTCTCCCCCAAAAAGCAGGTCTCTTTTTGCATCACTCCTTCTGATATCTCTTCTTAATTGTTGTCTTCTTGGAAAGCCGTCTTCTCTGTCACCTATTTATTTAGAGGTTTATCTGTTTTTTCAATAAACCTCCATATCCTGTTCTGTTTAATATTTTATGCCCTTTTAGGCCTTAAGCGTTGCGGGAAGAGCTGTCGTCTGAGATGGCTCAACTATCTCAGGCCTCATATCAAGCTTGGAGGTTTCACTGAGGAAGAAGACAAAATTATCTGCACCCTTTATGGTAACATCGGAAGCAGGCAAGTTCATTCCTTTCTATGTATATAAAAATCATGAAGCGTACTCAATGTTTTAATATCTTTTTTTTTTACTTGTTAATTCCTTGGGCATTATCACTTGGTGAATATATATGCTCTGGTTTTTGCCATCAGGTGGTCCCTTATAGCAGCTCAACTGCCTGGAAGAACGGACAATGATGTGAAAAACCACTGGAACACAAAGTTAAAGAAAAGGTTTTTGGCAGGAAACACCAATGCCGCCGGCAACAATGGCACTATCAGCAAAACTGGTTGTCCTCAGTTCTCAACTTTTACCACCCAACCTCAAGTTGAATCCCTTGTCTTTGATCACAAGAACTCAGCTTGTTTTGACTCCCATGTTTTGGATTTGGAGCCACTTCCAATTCCTTTGTCAATGCCTCTGGAATCAGAAGTTTCATATCTCGGCAGCAGCATGACTAACAGTTGTGGTATACCACCTGCCAAGGAAGTTTCAATTCTTTCAAATTCAGCTTCCTTGGCAGAGGAGAACAATCTTGCGCAGTGGTTTGGGTATGACCATGGAGGTGAAGATGATGCAGTTTTGCTTGAATTTGTGCTTGATGATCTACTGAATCATGGATTTGCTTCTCAAGACAAAAGCAGCCAAGTTGCCCCATCATCTGGCTAACCAAACCTCTCTACCCATCAAAAACTCTTCAAAAAAACAACAGCTACAGTGAATAAAAGTAAAATAAAGTAAAAATGGAGATGGATTGATCATTTAGTTATTAATTAGTTCTAGACTTCTAGTAATTAATACCTCTAACTGGGGTTTGGATATGATTTAAGTCGTTGGGTGTAAGTGGAATTATGTAAGCTTCCTGGAAGTGAATTTCAAACTTAATGATAGTAGGATCATTGGAAGTACATTTTAGTCAAGAGTTCAACTGTCTTTTTACTTGTTAGAGGAATCTCGATCACTGATGGTATGCTCTTTATGGCATATAGTTTTGTTCTATAATAGTGTGGGGTCCTCAAACTCGAACGCTCATGAATGTGAATGTGATCGCAGGCAGTCAGCAAATTTTGTTGGCTTCTGAGTTGTCAGTGGTCACGAAAGTTGCGTTGGCTCTTAAGCAATTTCCAAGCCTAGAAAAAAGGGGTTCCCATCTGACACTAACAACTACATGCATGACCTTGTGTGTCTCTATCTTTCTTTCAGAACTAGTCTCTGTTGCTCACTAGACAGCCATTTGTTTCAGGCACCATTATCACACAATAACAAAAGGTGAAAAAGAAGCTTGATTTCTTTCACATAAGCTTGGGTTTACTGCAAAAGTTAGTTTTGCTTGAAGTGTATATACTTGTATGAATCATTTTCAGGCCTCTGGCCGTTCCTGGACAGAAGTTCATGTGTGCAGTTGCATAATCTCTGAAAATGATCACAAGTTCACAACTTATAAATAAATGCATTACCAAAAGAATATATCTGTACAAGAGAGTACTTTAATTTGATTGGAGTAATGTACCCTTTTAGCATCTAACTTAAATTTATATCAACTCTAATGCATCGACCAATATAAGTGTATGCCATGTTAATTCCGCGATAGGTTTCTGGCAAACAAAACCGCAGGATCTTGCAGCGGAAGATCCACACAGAACCATGCATCAAACAATTTGGACAGTTATATTCTGATTCTCCAGTACTATATATAATATTTGTTAAAACAATGCAGAAGAACGCAACATGTCTGAAAGGGGCAAACTAAAACACAGAAGTGCAACGCGTTTAAAATTTTCCAAGAGTGAGCATGTGAAAGATCGGATCTCTGCATCTTCTTTTACTGAAGATTAATTTGCCACCATTTTGCTGAGTTAATTAATCATTCATGGATTCAATGGAGAGAAGGTTAGAAGAACTAAATTGATAAATGCTGCATTTTAAGGATTATAGATTGTAGTTTATTCTAAACAAAAATAAAACAAATTAAAATCAATTTGATGGTCTAACGAATGATCGATCTTACTGAATTAGGACATGAAAACAAGTCTAACTAGCATAATCAGACTATACTAAGTAAGAAAAATGGGATGCTACTACACGCTCCAAGACTATTATGAACCTAAATAAGAAAAGCTAAACTTATTAATAGTGCGGGATTGGGACGTTAAATGAACTGAAATTCTCTCAACTTCAAATATCTTTCTTCTTGCTAATTGTGGGGAGATTTGTGATTCCACACTTTTGGAGGAGAGTCAGGTTACCACCTGAGTTATTGTTCAGCTCACGGGGCATATCTTTCCTCTAATCATGAAAACATGTATACTTTCTTAGTTCTATTTGGGTGTGTGTTGTGTTTTTTTTTTTTTTTTGAATTTATGGGATATTCCTGTGTTAGACTAATCTCATTCAAGCTTATTTGTATTTTTTTCCTACTCGTGTATGACATAATTTTTTTAGCTGTCCTTTTCGTAATCATGTTAGTTTAGATTTGAAAAAAATAATATTTGAAATGGACAACAGTCTTGCATGATGTAATGCTTTCCTAACTTTACGAATATATTGATACATATTTGACTCATTATTTCAACTGAACTTTTGCTATAGTATTTATAATAAATAATCATAATTCTTTTAATAGAATTCAGTTAGATTTAAGGATATATGATTGTTGGATCAATAAACTGGTAATGATCAGTTACCTATTCAAGAGTTAACAAGTATGTCATATTATATTTTTGTCAAATTCTCACAAAAAAAAATTACAGCTTTTTTATAATATTTATAGGCTTGTAGCTGAAGTTTACCTTTTTAGATTAATTAATAATTACATTGAACAGGTGTGTTTAATATGTGCAAGTGTCAAGCGATTCAATAGAGTTGAATAATGAATTTATGGCTTAAAGTTGGCTACAACACATGCTAGAGGTTGCTCTGTGTCCTAATGTCTGCTAACCCGTCGAGCTCATCTGATAAAATTTGGGAGTTCAAAACTAAAAATTGGAGTGCTGGACAGAAAGCATCTCCCAGAGTTTTGGAGCATTTACCTCAAAATGTGCTAGAGCTTGCCCATAGCCATGAAACGTAAGAATCAAGGTGCAGAAATCACTATTTTGAGAGTGGATCAAAATCATCTGATCTAGAAGTCCTTCCGAGTTCTTATGTTATTTGTACTTAGATTGGTTGGCATGTACGTACACTATTTTGGAGTTTTATTGTGCATGTAACTCATTTATAAGATCATCTGGAAGAAAAGTTGTCTCTTCATTAGAAAAAGAAATAGAATGATAGAATTCATTCTATAGAGTTTTCTTGAGGTAATTAGGTAACTCTACTTTGGAGATAAGAGAAGAGGAAATTTCTTTGTGGGGTCATGGGAAGAAAAAAGAATCATTGTTTTACTCTGTGCTCGCTTGGATGTGTTTTTTTTTAATAAATTTTTTTTGTAAAGAAGTACTTTTGTTATATTTTAGAATGTTTGAATGAATTTTTTAAAAAAAAGCTGAAATACTAATGCTTGTTTTTAATGAGATTTTTATACTTCGAAAAAACTATTTTTTTTAGAGCTTGAGGAAGCTGTTTAGAAATACACCCAATAACAATATAATTTAAAAAAAATACTTTTAGGAATAGATAGAAGCAGAAGAAAGTTGTTTCCGTTTTCTTTTAAACAAAAACATCAATGTTCGAAATTCAATATTAAAAAAAAAAACCGCAAACATTTGCATGTGGAATATGACAACTGAACCAGGACAAATTGAGTTTGTACACTTCTCTCTTTTCTATAACTCTTTATTAATTTACACTATCTGTTTTGCTTGTTGTCTTTATCTCGTCTTATGTTAAATTGCTTTTGTATTATTTTTTAAATTAAAAATTATGACTGTTTCATATATTAGCTCTATCACTTGCACTGTTGCACATCCTTCTACGGTTTATTTTCTATTAATTGAATTTAATTTCTTAATAAATCATTTTAAAATCTTATCTTTATATTCACAGGTTAAAATAGCAATGGTATGGCTATGGTTGGCGACATATCTACAACTGACAATTAAGATATTTGGAAGAGCTTTTCATGATATTGATTTGAATCTGAAAATTCCCACAACTGTCAATAGAACTAACGTTTCAAACTTCGTGGATAAGTAATTTCCAAAAAGTTTTGAGATTCCTACCAATTTTAGTTGAGATCTCAAATCGATTATGTCATAAATTCTCATAACAAGTTCCATAAATTTAATGTCATAAGGAAATTAGATTAAGACCACCACACCGATGTGGAAAAGTAATATGCAAAAACAACCGTTTGTTTCTGTAGTCTTTTACTTCTAGAGAGCATGTATCAAATTTCAAGACAAGGTCTAGTGCTTGCAAAGGCACATGCAGCGCGATTTTTCTGACAAAAGAATGGTGGAAACTAACATTATTGAATAGTCAATTTGATTGATAATTCAGATGCGCGCAGTCAAACTGATAAACTTGTAGGGACAGAGATTAGAATTTGAACGAAGAATTCAGTACCGGGTTAAGGTTTAGTATAACAACATGATGAAAATCAGTGTCGGCATCCAATCGAGTATTTGCATCCTGTTATGCAGATTTATTATATGTTGAACAATTACCAATAAGAGGAGCCAATATTCAAACTGTATGTGCTATAAGCTTGTAATTTGGCCTCTTAAGTCAAGGCAACATAGTAAAGATTCAACGTGGGCTCTCCTTTGTCGATTGGTGTTCTATCAGAATGATAACTTCGGGCGGAGTTAGACGAGAAAAAATTTCATTGCTTGGAAGCCATGCTTAAACAAATTTTAAAAAAATTACAAAAATTTCTACGTATAAAATATCATGTTTTAAAAAAATTTTTGGCGCCCCTGGATAACTTGGATCCGTTTGAAACAAACTGAAGGAAAATGCGTTTGTAAAATTTCAAATTCGTATCTAACATATTCAAAAAAAAATCATTCTTTTAATGCTTACAGTAATTTTATAGGCTTTTATTTTTATTTCTTTTAGTTCGTATTTCATAGACATTTCAATATACTGCAATGTTTGATTGATATCTTTAGTTTGTAAGTGTTTGTGTATGGGAGTAAATCTTTTTATGTTGACTAATATTAGAGGCACACTTATACCTTTATAAGAAAAGTACAAGATAATTTAACACTTGTTTCACCCCACCTATTTGCATTACTTTTATTGTATAGGGATTAGTTTCTTTATAATCCTCACACACATGGTAGGTTCCTTATGCTGGACTAATTCTTGTGCATGGAATTTGATTAATGCTTAACAAGATCAATTGATACAAATAATCTTTCTTCTTGTAGTTAAAGGAAACTCGAATAATCACCAAGGATAAACTTCCTACAAAATCAATATCTCCTATTTGACCCATTTAATTCTATTTGTACACATAGTGACTAAGCACTAACTAATCAAAACATATTAACTAATTAACTATGACAATCATATCAGAGTGCTCCTTGTATTAATCGAGTATCTTCAAACTTATGCTTTCATAAAAGTTTACAATTGAATTAAATACATCCCAATGGTTCAATATACTTGGACTATCTTCCGGAAGGATAAGTGTTAGATTCACTATCCAAGGAATATGCTTCGGATGAACTATATAATTCACTATAGATCTGTCCTGGGACCACAAAGGTTTCACTTTGACCAGGCAACACCACTTTAAAACACTGTTTTAGCTCTGCTAACACAACACTCATTGTAGGTCTCTGAATGGAGGTTGATGCAGTGCATGCCACTGCTACTCCTAAAGCTTTCCACGCAGAACTTTCATCAAATTTGCCTTCCAGCCTTGGATCTAAAATTCTGCTCAAATTCCCTCTTTCAACCTCAGGTCTTACCCACTCAAGTATGTGCATTAATTGCTTGCCTTTTAGTACTGCAGGTCGACCTGTTAATCAACTCCAAGAGAACAATTCCAAAGCTGTAGATGTCACTTTTCTCATTCAAGTTCCGTAACTTGTAGTACCTGAATAAATGGACAATATAGTTGGTGTCACTTAGGCAGCAAATCCATGAAAAGATAAAACTCTATTTGTGTGTTATTAGACTGACTTTTCCAGAGTAATTAACTTCTGAATGTGATACTGACTGTTGTTAGCACCCAAATAAAAATGAAGCCAGAGGATGAGGACTTACTCTGGGTCAAGGTACCCTGTGGTGCCCACGACTGCAGATTTTTCATTTCTGTCATCATTCTGAATTTCTACAGATTCTGCATTTTGGTTATCATTCTTAAACACCTTGGAGAGGCCAAAATCTGCTATCTTAGCTTCCAAGTTTTCACTCAAAAGAATGTTGGCTGACTTAACATCTCTGTGGATTATTGGTGGCTTGCACCCATGGTGTAGGTAATCCAATCCTTCGAGCCAAAACACATAATGCATTAAACATCACTACAAATTGCAAAAGAAATATGGTTGCACAAAACCACTTATGCACACAGTAGGCAACAAGTTATTAGTCATGACAACATTGTCATTGGTGAAATATATAAAACATGCGCTTAGACTTTTTTAAACAATCCAGAAATTAATTGAACAGGGTGAACTCGATTGCAGAGTTTTTATCCAAAATAGAAGGGAGAAAAATGAGCAAAACATTTCTCCCTCTTGTTGAATAGCAAAGCAGGACGTCATCATTTGTAATCCTATCTGATGATATAGAGACAATAATAACATTAGGTATCAACGAGAAAATAAATAAAATGTCAAAACAAAAGAGAATTTGAATACAAAATTTTGAACTATACAACACAAGAAGGGTACTACTGGCTTCCTCCAGAATGAAGATATACTGACCCTGTGCAGCATCAATTGCTATCTGAAGTCTCCTTTCCCAACTCAAGCAATGTGGATTTTTATCTGCAGCCATGATATATCACATTGCAAGATGCCCGTCTTTCTTCAAATATTAAGTGATGCCATAAAAATTACAGCAAAGAAATAAGGTATTATCTAGAGCAGTGTATGGATCTACCTGAGAGATAATCTTTCAAGTTGCCTTTGGCCATGTACTCATATATGAGTGCCATCTTGTTATCATCATCACAGTAGCCAATGAAGGATACCAAATTTTTGTGATGAACTGTCATTAAGAGCTCAGCCTGCAAGCCATGATTATTTTCTGTTGATGGTTCTGACATTGAACTAATGAATAGCACTTCCATTCTCTGGAAATATATGTTGTGTAATCCAATGACAGGACATAGTATTAATTACCTCAGTCTGAAATTCCTTTGGCCCTTGAGACGATGATGGAGAAAGCATCTTGACTGCAACTTGGTTGCCATCTTTCATCCGACCGCAGTACACAATTCCAAATCCTCCCTTCCCAATGACCACTTCAAAGTTGTTGGTGATGTCCAAGACCTCAGCATATGTATATTGCCAGTTCTTTGATGCTACAGTTCTTCCTCCTTTATTGGGCTTATTAATCTCCTCATCTTTGTTCAACAAGAAATATAATGAGATAACAGAGTCCTTTTCACTGCTTATACTTTAGGAAATTAAAGTTTTTTTTCTTCCTTATGCCAAAACATGTGCACTTTTCTTTTTCAGTTTTACTGGCCAATATTTTCCTTCCCGTTTATCATATGTCTATTCTTCAGCTATCAGACCAAGGACTAAAATAGCACTAAAGTAAGAATTACCTGATTGTTTATTTCTTCTAAGTTTTCCAAATGAGAATGAAAACAACCAACAGAGCTAAAACTGATGATACTGATGCAACTACGGGAACCACAATATTCTTTTTGTCACACGAATCAGCACAAAGATTTTGGTCATCCACCCTGAAAATGGTGTAAACAAGACAGACAGATCATATTTACATGTTAAGATGTTTGACGACACCTCTATACATATTGAGATGCTTCATATTTACACCTTGACTTTCTCTTCCTTTATTCCTGTTTAGTTTCAAGACAAATAAAACTAGGTAGACTTGTAATAAGCATCTCTAGGCCTATAATAGCAAGGCATACCTCAGTGTAAGTAATCCATCCCTTGATCTTTGTAGAAGAGTGGTAGGAACAAGACCTGATAGTTGGTTGGCCTTCAAATTCCTACAAATAATTTGATTTTTCTTGTAACAGCTATTACCATGATATATAAGGCCTATACCACCAACATTTAGAGACTTACAAATATTTAAGGGATCTCAGTTCTTCCAAAAACTGAGGCACTGATCCAGTTAAGCTATTGTTTGATAAATCCCTGAGTCAAAATAAGGTAGTTACTGTGATGTTAAATATATGATGAGAAAAACAGTCTTACTTAGCATGGTGAAAATTCATACACGTCAGAGGCATAATGATCACATACTCAGAATTTTCAAGATGTGTACTTACAAAGATTCCAGCGACAAGAGATTGGAAATGGCAGGAGCTATTATTCCACTCAAACTGCTTGAGCTCAGATTCCTATCAAAACAAAATGCTCTCTTCTAAAACTTGAATATCATGATATAAAGTTATAGTCAAGAACAATACCTAGTTATGCAATAAGAACTTTTAGAATGGGGGAATGAAAAGAAGGAAAAAGATATGCAAAGAGTACTCACAGTGATATAATTTTTGGAGGAAGCAAAGTGCTATAGTTGCATTTTAAGCCCTCCCAAGAGTAATTCTTTGGCTCACACGGATCACCCATCCAATTTCTTTCAACTCGATATGTTTCTTTGATGTCCATGATAGCACTAACTGTGTTTAAATATAATTGAACTCACTTAAAGGAATAATCAAATCATAAAACAGTTGCAAGGTTGCACCAAATTTTGTTCTTATTCAAGACTCGAGTCAGTGGTTTAGGCAATATAACATTGCTTTTGCACATGAACTTTTAGCAAAGAAAATGTATCATACCATCATGATCAAATGTTGGAAGTGCATCCAGCTGTCTTATTACATAAATCTCAACTGCATTAAGAATGGGTGGAAGGGTTGAATCTTCTGTTTTGTGTATAGAAATTCGGTGTTCATTTGCCACCAAGGATTTTGAATTAGATAGAGTGGTTGCATACAAGTATCGCGGTACTAAGGGTTCAAATAATGGAGAACCATTCCAGGATATATTGAATTTCCTTAGTTGTGTTTTGTGAAGCTGCTCCACTTCTGCAAAGTACAAGTAGACATAAAATTTCAAATTTGGATCATTTGGGGTCCAAGAAATTTCCAAAGTATCATTATCATTCCTTGGTCTAGCAGCAGTCCTGATGACTTCGAATGGTGCTCTATAGCCATTGCCATTGTCATTTATTGGTGAAGAAGTGCTGACAGATTCCCAGGAAGAGGAACTGTAGGGGGACCAAATTCTATCATAAATATCATCTTCATATCTACCACTTCCATTGAGTGACGCAATGTCCCATCGTTTGAAAAGTAACAGTGAAGCAGATGCCCCAAACTCAGTATTATAAATAGAACTATTAAGTGGTCTAAGTTCCAATGCTGAGATAAAAGGAGTTCCCGATCCCTTGTTCACAAGACAAACATTTGTCACCTCTGACTGTGCCATACTAATTATTTCCATTATGACTTCCTCCGAAGCATTTCCAAATTTCACTGATGACCAGAAATTGGCACCAAGATAGAGATCAAATTCTGGTAGCTTGTTTTCTCCATCGTAGTTTCCATACAAGAAGGAAGCCCTTATCAAATGTAAACTGCCTCTTCTTCCAGCTTTTAAGGTGTAACAGTTCCTCTGTCCCCGTGGAAAACTTCTGAGATCTGAGAGTGGTAACGGCAGATTGGGATTCTTAATTAGAATTTACTGAGGTAGGGCAGGTCGATGCCATTCGAGTTGTGGCTTCTTGGCGCATAAAATACTCCTGACTTGCAGTTTTCAAATGTTAAACTTACATGGCAATTCGACTTCAGATAGAAGGATTATGGATTCAAAAATTTTGACTCATACACAAAGATAGACAGAACCCCAGTATCATGAGGTAAGTATTTACCATTTCTTGCGCCAAAGCCAAGGCATAAGCCAATGCATCTTCTGACCAAAGAAAAATAGAAGGCAATGCATCTAGAAATTGTTGGGGTAGTAACGATGGCATGCATTAAGGTAGACACCCCTGCCGGTTATTCTTCTAGGTCTCCACATCAGTGCCGCAGGATAAACCTCAGAACCGTCTATGAAGAGGGTTTTTTTTCTTCATTGTCAATGTGTAACCTCGCTCGTGTACTCCTGCGGGTCATCTGTGAATATTTGGTGGTGCTCAAGGTGAGCAAAACTAACCAAGCAAAGCAATACCTTCAGCTTATTATTGGCTTCCGTGTGCGGGTTGCGCCCAATCTTCCGAGATAATGAAACCAAAAAATTGTCATCGTCCATACTCCATGGAACTATTACTTTAACATTTACTCTTTATTTTTTAGACAAATTATGTTTATTCAATCATAATCAACATAATGTTCATCAATCGTGGTTCAAACTCACTTTTTGCGTCTTCATTGTCCACATGAAATGAACTAGTCTTGCGCCTATTTCTTTAATTTGGGGATAAAATCTTGCTGTTTTTTTTTCCCGAATGTAGCTTGCAAATCCCCTTTTATACTGACATTGCAAAATTCATTACTCACAATCATCAATTTTTATTCATCACTCTTCACTGTAGCATACTAATGTTTAACTTGACACGGTTCCGCACAACATAAGATTACCAAATGCATCAATATTTGATGAAAACTACTACATATAGAAAAAAGGGGTTCAATTTTTTTGAAGAGACATAAGAAAGGGCGACAAACTCATCAAACAGAAAGGTGGTGTAAGTTTTGAAGGGGACTTTTATGTTCAATTTTTGTCACCTTTATATAGATCCTCTGGTCTGTTCAATAATTTTACACATATAAGCGAGCGTGATAGTTGCAGGATTCTCCGTGTCATAGTGGTTACAATCCTTTATAGAAGCCACTTGTCATCATGCACAACAATGCCTGCAAAATTCTGGCTTAATCAAAGCCAGCAGTTAAACCAATAAGAACTACCGCCTAATACAAGATTCTTAAATACTTCTGGCAAGTGATCTTAGGCAATTCATTTCAAACTATGATACAAGTGAATCAACAGTGCAAAGGTTGATATCAAACATGAAAATGACGCATACACAAGCCATTCAACCACCATATTAATTCCCATACTAATTCAATTGAAACAAACTAACGCATAGATAATAAAAATTGATAGTGTTACAGCTGAGAAAAGGGACCTGCTCAAAGTGCCATCTCAGCCTGCAAAGCCGCCAATTCATCTTCCTCAGGAGTGGGCCTCGCAGGAACTGGGCGAGTAGGTTGCCGCCCAGCTGGGACCTGCACTGGGGCTGCAGGAGCTGTAGTTGCTGGCTGAAGAAGCTGTTCTTCCAACTCAGCGCCCTCCAGTTCTTCAAGTTCTGCTTCCAATTCGTCCTGAAAAGGCAAAAGAATTCAGAAAGCTCCATCGGTATATTACATATATTAGTGCTCAATAGTCAATAACACTACACTTGAATCAAAAGATACAAATATCCTGTTTGCAACCAATAGAGCACAAATAAATTTAACACTCGAGAAAATGACCTCATCAAAATCAGCAGCTGCACCAATTGGAGCAGACAATGCTTCCTGAATCTGTTTCATGTTCTCAGTCTGTTCATTGATCTCATCCATGGTCTTGTCAACATCATCAATATTGCTGAAAAAAATAATATTACAATTCAACAATGTCATAAATCATAACCAACAGTTCATTAAATAAGACAAGCCAGAGCATGTAACATTACAAGTAATATGTATAAAGAAAATTTTCTACATTACAAATTAACAGTATATTTTTCACGTTTTAAAACAAGAAAAAAAAAAAAAAGACACAAGATATATGAGACAATGTTAAGAGTCACATCACTAAATATTTTATAACACAAATAGTGCTACATACGTTGCTTTTTGCATAGCCTTCATAGCAGCCGCTCCAGTTCTTAATGCATCTACTGTTTCTGTGGTTGCCTTAGAACCTTCCAACATTATCATCTGTAACACAAATTACCAGCATAAGATGCAAAAGAAGCTCAATAAACTAAATCATCGTCTGAAACGTAGATATATACAAACTTGCATTCACACCTGGTCATGAATACGCAACTGGAAATTTCCAAGCTGCTCTATTTGCTGTTCATATAGCCTCTTCCGCTTCAAACATTGTATTGCCGCTGCATGAAGCAAAAATTCAAAACCCATATCATGATCATTGGCTCAAGAACCAAATCCATCATGAATTCCTAAAGATGAGTGTATGTGTGCGCGCATTAAGCTTGTCCATAGATATTCTGCAAATGGGGAACCATGAACTACAGAAGCCAGATTGTTATACACTATCATATTTAATATCCATGTTTCACATCATCACGGGCAGATCTTAGTTATGACAGGGGGAAGCCATGGCCCCCCCAAAATTTTTTAAAATCTTTAGAAATATATGAACAAAAAAAAAATCATATGACCCCCCAAAAGATGGATATACAAATTGTATGCTTTCTAGTTTTCATTTTCTTAATTTTCTTTTATATCATTTGTGTTGAGTTGTCTATAAATGGATGTCGTACTTCTATATCTAGTAGCGTATATTAATTTGGATGGTAGGTCATTAAGTTTTTCTCTTTAACTTTATGATTTTTTTTTTTGGCTGTGAAGACAATAGCAAACAATCAATTAAAAAGAATTGACATAGAAACTCACATGTTGAAAATTTAGAAGTTAAAATCAATCTATAATATAATAAAATAAGCACGTAGATGTTTCAAGAAAGACTATATTTGTAGTTTTTTTCCTTTTCTTTTTTGTCTGCCTTTTGCAATTAATATACTATTCCTTTTGGCCCCCTCAAACATTTTCCTCAAGCTCCGCCAGTGCACATGACTAACCCTTGAAATAAAGTTGCCACAAATTTATGTTTAAGCTTAAGGTGTCTGCATAATTCAGATTCTTTAAGCACAAAAAACCACACGAGATAAAATAAAAGTATTGCAGTCCATGACCATTTGTATTTGTACATATACATGATAGCAATGTTATATCAAGGTCCCATTTGGTTCGTAGGAATCATTTTAGCGGGAATGGGAGATAGAGAGTGCAGATGGGAATGGGAATGAAAATGAAATGGAATGGAATAATCAATTCTGTTAACATGTTGCTACAGTCAAGAATGAAATAACTATTCTATTCCATCCCCATATTTAGTACGTCAAATAGATATGATTATAATGAAAAGAATTTGTTCAATGGCAAAACTACCCTTGGTGGGTATGACAGAGGAGGCAACAGAGGGTTAGTGACAGCAAATGTGATGTGTGGCAGTGGTGGCAGTCACAGCAACAGTAATATGCCTGTTGCGGTGGTGGCAGCAGAGAATATTTTTGTCATTTTAAGAAGACACAGTAACAGTATAAAGGCAATTGCAATCAATCTTGATGGAATGGAATTGCCACTCCATTCAATTTTGGAGGGAACAACCATTCCCATTCCGAAGTTCCTATTGAACAAACTTTTAGCTAATTCCCTCTCTCGCCACCCCCATTCCACTGAACCAAATGGGACCCAAGTTATATTGACAAGCTGGATATATTATTCTTGATGTTACTTTCACTAGGAAACTGGACGTGAAATTTTTACCAACAGATAAGTTCATAAATATCCACATAGTAACACAAAAGTGAAAGTGGAAGGGAAGAACCCATGAGTTTTGCAACATACCCCTTTTGTTCTTTCCCCTAGTGAATTCTTTGGCCTTTTCAACTTCTGCTGCAGCCTTTTTAAGGAGAACTTTCTCCTTTTTCTCTAACATTTCAAGTGTCTACATGATTTAAAGAACAAAACATTCAAATTGAGAAAATTTCTCACTCAAACTGTAAATTACTGCTAAACACGAATGGTTAACAATAAACTTTGCATGCATCTATTGTCACAAGATGGAACAATATTTAAAAATACAAATTTAATAGAAAGCATAAAATCCAAACCAAAACACATGATTTAATAAGAAAGAACTCAGATAATTAGTCCACCACTTGACTAGCGAGGCTGTGACACGGAAGAAGTGTAAGAACATTCTGCTAATGTATTATCTTTAATCTTGTACAACCAATTACAATTTCTACAAGATAGAACAAACTAAAGGATTAGTTGGGATATGGAGCAATTGATATTCAAAATTTACTGTGTACAGGAGATTCGTTTCTTTATAGTTCATAGTTTAAGTTTAGTAGGAATCAGAGTTGCCACGACTGCGGCAAGATAACTATTAAGAGCAAAATAGAACCATAGTCTACAGTACGATATAATTAACGCCCAATATCAACACAAACGAATCGAGAGAAAGAAAAAACAAGCTATTACGGAGTTGGAAAAAGGAACGAATTCACAACTGGGGAAGGGCGAATAATCATATTTACCGGCAATCAAACCCGAATTACCTCGTTTAACTTGTCCAAAGTCGTTAGGGCATTGGCACTGGCTTCCTGTTTAGGTTTACCAAACATCCGGCTAAACATGGTTGATTACGAGAGATTGGAGCCCCGACACCCTTTCTGCGTCGCAAAACGAGAAGATCAATCCAAGACCGAATTCGTGAACCGATCTTCCTGCAAGAACGAAAACTGCATAAAAAATGGAACGATTGAAATCGTGAAAAGAATGATACTGCGCAAAAAGGTGAAGACGAACGAACCCTGTCAAGAAAAATTAGGGTTTTGGAGTGAGATTGAGAGAGAGGGTAACAGAGGGGTAGGGATCTGAGAATGGTAGAAAAAGAAGAGAGAGAGAGAAAGAGGTAGCTTAGTTTGCTTAGGCCTGTTGTGTTGTGTTAGGAGATTGAAAAAGAAAGGAAAGTCGCTTTGCCTCTTCGTTGACGTCGGCCACCAGGAACTGAACCCTCCACGCGGCGCGCAAAAATGATCGGCTTATGGAGTGTGGGTCCCTTCATTCATATACTGTACTTAATCATTAAAAATAGTCACCCCTCATAAAATTAATGTTTATTATAATTATATTTTTTTATTTATAAAATTACACTTATTTATAAAAAGATAATAATATAAAAATTATATATAAAATAAAAAATATAAATATATATTTTTTAAAAATATATATGATATAAAAATAATATATAAAATAAAAATAAGAGTGTAATTTGAAAATAAAAAAATATTAAATATAATAAATTTTAACATAAAAAAAGTCATTATAGGTACTTTTAAAAATATAACGTGTTGTAATCTATCTCAATATTTAATAAATAATTGATAATTTTAAATAAATATTTAATAATTAATTAAAATATTAATATCACAATAATTTTTTAAACTCAAAAGCCTTCACTCAAATAACACTAAATCTTTTAAAAGACTGTTTTGATCCTGAATTCAAATTCTTTTGAAGTTATTTTGCTCCACTTTAAGTTATCATCGTCCTCTTCATACTAAATTATAGACCACCTATAAAATCGAAAAAAAATAATTTTCTATTAAAAAGAGATAAAGAGCACATTTGAATGTTAGGTTTTTTCTTTTTCTTTTTTTGACTCATTTGAATGTTAGGTTTTAGCATAATACATATGCATCACACCTCTAAATTTTTTTTTTGGTATTCTCTAAATTTTTTTTGGTAAACACACCTCACAATATTTGATATATCAATAATGTAAATCACAATTATTTTCAATTTTAATTATGTATTTCATTTTTTTAGTGCTAACTATGGTTAATGTATTGAAGATTTCATAAAATAAATATAGTGATTAAAGTTAAAAATAACAATATCTAAGGATCTGCGTAAGTTAGGTTTGCCCAAAGTATATCATATTTGCTGAGGTATATATGTTTACCTAATAACTAAACTTAATTTTTAAATAGTTTTTTTAAAACAATTTAAAATTATAAATACAAAATTAAAAACAGAAAAATAAATTCTATTGAAGGGGTCTTAACCTTTCAATCTTTTCTCTAGCCTTACATTCAAACAAAACTAACAATAAATTAAATTTCACCAAAAGTTAAACATTTTACATATATATGAAAATAACTTGAAAGAAATAATTGTATAATTACCATATTTATATGTATATGTAAACAGTCTAAGTAAAAAAAATTATGTAAAAAGTCTAATTTGAATGACATATTTAAAAAAAATAAAATAACATATGCATATAATATTAAATTCAACTGGCTTTACTTAAAGTGTAACTCAATATCAATTTAAGAATTTATGTATATTTACTTTCTAAGCTCGACAAGTCCTTGAAATTTGAGTAAAAGCGAATCCAACCAAACTCAAATAATTTTGATTGGGTTTTCGAGCAATGTCAAATTATGAACACCCTTGACAATAACTCACATAACTGATACAACACAAATTAATTAGTATGGTCTAAAAATATTATCTTATAAAAGATATATCTAAGAATCTTTGTTGGGTAAAATATACAAAGGTCCATCATCCTTCATCATCAAGTGTGTTAATAATTTTGACTTTCAATATTTTTTTTTGGTAAATGACTTTCAACATTTTTTTTTCATAATGACTTTCAACAATTTTTTTTTGGTAAAAAAGTTGAAGGTAAGGAAAAATTCTCACAATTCTAAAGTCAAGGCAAATTACAAACTTCGATAAAGAATTATAATTAGATTATAGATTACTTACTAACAAGAGAATCCAGGATTCAACTTGTCACAATTTTAACTATAGTTGAAAAATAAACAATTTAATTTGGCTTTGACTATCACTAGTTGACTCCTTTAATAGACAAGTACAAAATTAACTTGATCCTTTAAGGTTACTAGTTAAATAAATGGATCAACCCGTCCATCCACTCTGAAAAATAAATACAACATACTATCACATATAAAATATACTCTACCAAATCTCGGAATAAAAGTAATGCACTTGCAATCAAACATGCAAGTCTCAAACACAAAGAGTTAGTACTTTACATTGTGCCATTTTCACAAGAATGAAAAATAATGTATAGATGCATATGTTGTTTTGATTACAAAAATTTAAAGTAAGAAGGGGCTCTCTCCATTTAAATATTAGAACAAACCAGCAATCTTTAAACTCAAATTTAAATTAATGAGTAGAGTTAAATAAGTTGACCCATCATCATAAACATATTTTTCTTATTAAAATTCTAACTTTCACATTAAATAGCACTTCCAAAGACAAAATCCCTTCACTTGACAGATTTAGTAAGCAAAATTTAGAGGAAGTTTCAAGTCCCTGTTGTATGAGAATAAATGGCTCTATTATTTAGAGCAAAATAAGTTTTCTTTTATTTATTTATATTTTTGTTACAGAAAATAAATTTTCTTTTATTTGATTACAGTAATGATCATTCTTTTTTAGAGAGATAGACATTATCATTCCTTTCTAAAAAAAGTAAAAATGGTTATTCATCCGTAAAAATTTAAGAATGATCATTCATTCTTAACAAATAGAATGGTGATTTATTGTAGAATGGAATTAATTAATACTTCTTTCATTTACATAAAAAGCAATTCCATTTACGCTTTCGGTCTCAACTCAGAGCAGCAATTTTTTATTTTATATTAATAAAGATTTCATTTATTAAGATTATAATTCTCTTTTATTATTAAAATAACAAAAAAATATTTTATTAAAAAAATAAAATAAAAAATATGTGATATTACGTTAAATTTTTATTTATAAATATATCAAATAAAATGATCATTTATTCTTCTAACTATATATATAACATCACATTAATTTTTTATTTATAAAAATATTAAATTAATCTTTAATATTAATTTTTATTTTCAAAATATTTTTAAAGTAAAAATAAAATTAATCATAAGAGAGACATAATTAATAATATTAATTATTATTAAAAAATAAATTTAATATCATATATAAATAAAATCAACACCATATTACATATGTTGTTTTCAGAGGATTAAAGTGGGCATTTGTTTATTTTTATATGTTAAAAAAGTCTCCTGTTAAATATATAAAATAAAAATAAAAAAAACATAAAATCTCCTACGGGGTCTGCTCGATACACCAAAAACACGTGTCCGAATCCGTAAAAGGTTGCGTTATATTCCTGTCAAGCCATTGCCACCCTCAGATCCCGCACGTTCTATTTAGGGTTTGCGTTTTCTTGTGTGTGTCACTGACACTGTGCCTCTGCCGCCAACATAGCTCGCCCGGAGGCGCCACCAATGGCAGACCCTTCCGCGCCGCCGACAGACCAATTGGCCGCCACAACCCTCAACGACGGCGTGGTTTCATCTCACGTCCCCAAAGCCGAATTCTCTGATCGCGTCCCAATCCGCTCCATCATTTCCCGGCCCGACGGCGGGTCGGGTCTGTCGGGGCAGAAGGCAAGGGTAGGCGGTTGGGTCAAGACGGGAAGGAAGGCCGACAAGGATGCTTTTGCATTCTTGGAGCTCAACGACGGGTCCTGCCCCGGCAACCTGCAGGTGATCGTGGAGGCTTCTCTCGGCGACCTCGGCCAGCTCGTCCCCACCGGCACATCCGTCGTTGTCGATGGCGAGCTCAAGCTTCCTCCTTCCGGCACCAAGCAGAAGGTGGAGCTTCGGGCCGAGAAGGTTATCCATGTGGGTCCCGTGGATCCGGCCAAGTACCCGTTGCCCAAAATCAGACTCACCCTCGAGTTCTTGCGAGACTATGTTCACCTTCGTTCTAGAACCAACACGGTAATTTTCATTCTCTGGCGTATTTTGACCGGCAATTTCTCTCTTTTGAGTGATTTTTTGGTGGCACGAATAGTCACAATAGCTATTAGTGTATGCCTATATAATACTAGATGATTTTAAATGAATTCAGTGAAATTAAGGCAAGAAAGAAAGGAAAAGGTCAGTGGAATGAACGATACGAAGTTGGATGAGTCAAGCCGAACGATGAATGTGAATGTTTGAGTTAAGACATGCCATGGGCAATATCCAACATGCTGTCATGCATAGGTTACAAATTGTTCTTGCAAACACAATTCCTGACTGTAGTTGCTGCAAAATCTGGCAATGTGTTTGTAACAATGTAGAGACCAGATAGAGCTCGTCTTGCTTATGACCTACAATGATGTTCGTCCTATAAGAGAACATAAAGGTTGGTCCAGTTTTTCCTTAAGCCAAAAAAATTGGAAGCAGAGCTGAACATCTTAAAATGCATTCATAAACGTTTAGGTGCAGATTACAAAATCATTTTAATTCATTGATGGATATCTAGAAAAAAAATCATACTCTTTCAATTGGTCTCAGTTTAAGCTTTCTGCTTTCTTGTTGTCTTGTAGCTAGTGAACTGTGTTGTTTGCTTATGTTTGTTAGTGGCTTGTGTGCTGTGCTCTATGCCTTGTGTTTTATGTGTAGCTATGTCGGTTGTGTTATTGTCTGTGTTTATGGACAGCTGATATTGTGCACTTGAACTCCTTTATGTAAGTCTTCCTTCATAGTTAAACAAACCTACCTGGTTGAAGTACAACAAGTACAAAGTTATCAACTGGAATTCACCTGCCCCCCCCAGCTTTGATTTTAAGCATCTTCATCTCATTGCAGCGTAATGGCTTCAGAAAATATTGAAATTATGTCAGTTGTCCCAATTTGGGAGTTGTTGGGATTGGGCTTTGATTCTTGTTCTGATAAACTGATTACTTTCTTTTACATTTTGTGCACGGTTTTGTCATTGCTGGACTCTGAATGATTTATGTTTCTGAAGCTAGTAAATATCTATGAAAATGAAGTTTATTAGTATGTAGTTTGGGAGCCAGATAATATACCCTTTTTGATACCAACATTTAATCATATCTTCTGTTTCCTTTGGCTTGAGGGTTGGAGTTATTGCCCACTTTGCATTGAAATTCATTGTGTCCTTCTGCATGACTGCATGTCTGTCTGTCTATTATATTTTTTTCTTCTTATGTTTTAAGTGGAGGTTGGGATGCTATAAAGTACGAACAAGGAAGGCAGATATGTACAGTTTGTCAATGTAGACTATTAATGTCAGAACATACTAGAATAGGTGCTTGAATTGCGTATCGGGGAGTGCTTGCTATTAATTTATGGTGATGACATGGTTGGTGGTTTAAATTCAATGTTTTCTGTTCTCCTTTATTTCTTTTTAAAATTGTAATGTTAACATGTTCTGCTTTATTTTTATCTTAAAAAACATGTTCTGCTTTACTTTTATCCTAAAAAACATGTATTATGTTCTTCTCTTATGATTTTGTAAACTTCCTGTTAGTTTTTTTTTTTTTTTTTATTTACTTATAAATGGCATCTGACTATTGTGTATGATTGCAGATATCTGCAGTTACTCGGATCAGAAATGCTCTTGCTTATGCTACACATACATTTTTCCACAAGCATGGGTTTCTTTATGTGCACACGCCAATTATCACGACAAGTGATTGTGAGGGTGCAGGTGAAATGTTTCAAGTTACCACTTTGTTCAGTGATGCAGAGAAACTGGAGAAAGAACTAATAGAAAATCCTCCTCCAATGGAAGCTGATGTAGAAGCTGCTAGGCTTCTTGTTAAGGAGAAAGGGGATATTGTTTCCCAATTGAAATCTGCTAAAGCAAGTAACCAGGAAATTAGAGCTTCTGTGGATGAACTTAAAAAATCAAAGGATAGTCTCTCCAAGCTGGAGGACAGATCTAAACTCAAACCTGGTATTCCTCAAAAGGATGGAAAGGTGGACTTCACCAGAGATTTCTTTGCCCGTCAAGCATTTCTGACTGTTTCAGGCCAACTTCAAGTTGAGTCCTATGCATGTGCTCTTAGTAGTGTATACACCTTTGGGCCAACATTTCGTGCAGAGAATTCTCACACTTCCAGGCATTTGGCGGAATTTTGGATGGTAGAACCTGAAATTGCATTTGCAGACTTGAAGGTATATGAAACTTGAACTCATTATCAGTAGTTTCATGGTTACCAACAGTGGCTACTATTTGAAGTTACCATTTTCTTTCACCCTCTCCCTTTCTAAATTTCATCATCAAACAAGATATGTGCTGCTATTGTTGGTGGTATATTTATCTGCTGAATGTCAATTTTAATATTCAATTTTTAGTTCAATTAACCTGTTAATTTTCTAATGCAATGTTGAACTGCCCATTACCCCCTACGCCTATGGTGCTTTTGCTTTTCTTGTGGCTGGAAATATTGAAGTTCACAGTTTGGCATTATTATGTAGGATGATATGAACTGTGCCGAGGCATATGTGAAATTTATGTGTCAGTGGTTACTTGAGAATTGCCTCGAAGATATGGAATTTATGGCTGATAAGTTTGATAAAGGTTGCATTGATCGTTTGAAAATGGTTGCTTCCACCTCCATTTATTCGAAGTTTCAGTATACAGAAGCTGTGGAAATACTAGAGGAGGCCTGTGAAGAATGGTAAGAAATTTGAGAATGAAGTGAAATGGGGGATTGACTTAGCATCTGAGCATGAAAGGTATTTTGAGTTTGTGTTTTCAAGTTTTTGTTCTTATTGACTTGTGGTAAATGATATCTTGGGGCCTGGTGTTAATGCAGATACCTAACAGAGTTAAAGTTTCAGAAGCCTGTCATTGTCTATAACTATCCAAAAGAAATCAAAGCATTCTACATGCGACTCAATGATGACTCAAAGACAGTGGCTGCTATGGATGTCCTTGTACCAAAGGTATGTATTCTGTACATTTGATTTTGAACATATCTTTGGTGCCTGGCTACTGATGATATATCTAGATATCTAGTGGCTTTCTTTTTTGTTGGCATAATAAAAGCATGCAAGTAATTACAGGTTGGAGAGTTGGTTGGTGGAAGCCAAAGGGAAGAGCGTTATGATGTCATTCAGAAAAGGTACGAGAATTATAATGTGTCTATTTACCCTGTAACATATAAATGTGCTCTCTCTCCTTTGTTTTTCCTAATTTGTTTCCTTCTGTAAAGGATTCGGGTGAAAATATTGCACTTTATTTTTTCATTGTCTATATTCTTTTTATATTGCAGAATAAAGGAGATGGGCCTTCCTGTTGAGCCATATGAGTGGTACCTTGATCTGAGGCGGTATGGAACAGTGAAACATTCTGGATTTGGTCTTGGCTTTGAACGGATGGTTCTTTTTGCCACGGGCCTGGAAAATATTAGAGATGTGATTCCCTTCCCTCGATATCCTGGCAGAGCAGATCTTTGATCTTTATCACCGATGTGCAAGTGGCTATTACTATTCTTTTGCAGAAGTAGCTGAGTTGAAAACAGAAACCTAGTTTGAAAAATGTAATACAAAAATTAGCCTGGTGGTTACTCAGCCCAGAGTTGCGTGCTGGGCTACTTTTTCCCTAACTAATCCTTTTAAAGGAATACTGAGTTTTATAAATTAAATCATATTCTTATTTCCAAATTTATATTGCATTTCATTAATTTGTAGAGGTGTGTTTGTGATTTAGCGATTGCTGTATTAAGTCCATGATGCCCATCCGTATGGTACATTGTCACAACAGAAACAGTTATTTTTGTTTTTGGGTACGACAGCCACTTGTTTATGAATTGTTGCAGAATCCCTCTATTTTTCTTTGGTAGGGTAGTGTCATGAAATGTGGGATTACTTGAATCTTGAATTATTAACTTAATCACCAAGCAAAGAACAAGCCCGATTGATACAGTGCAATCCAGTGCGAATGCTTCTACCTGTTCAATGGAATCTGCTTGAACATATCTGTCTTAAAATTACGTTTTGATTAAAAGGATCAACTGCCCGTAAATTTTCTAGTATTTTCGTCAAAGTATGCGTCCACTGCAACAATGTTCGAGTCCTCACTAGTAAGGATTAGACATACATCATAAGCAATTTTGCATACTGGTTCTCGTGGGTAGGATTTTCTTTGATTTTTTAAGGATTTAAATTGTCTGCTGTAAAAATTATTTTATTAAAAAAATAAACATAAATTTTATTATGTAAGAATTTATTAATTATATTTAAAATTATTTATATTTTTATCTTTTTAATAGGACACTTTCGTCGTTGAGAATCCTCATCCGTTTTTCAACTGCATCTGTGTCATGACTATAATTAATTTCCTGTAGTTGTTTATTGCTTGCCAAATTAGCCAGAGCTAAATTTCTTAAAATTCTTAAAAAGTTAAGCCAAACCATAGTGTTGAATTTAAAGGCTGATTAATAATAAAAAATTTAATTAAGTCTATAACCGGCTAACCATTCACTAATTACTGATTCACCAATTCTTTGGAAATCTGACATCTTGACATGGTTTCACTTTTTATAAATTCTCTCAATTTCTTTTCACAGAATATTGATTCTATTCATAGGTAAAATACCATGAAAAGAGGCCTGAAACAATTCTGGACTGCAAAGGACCTACGAACCATATTATGAATTATGTTAGTCTGAATTATCTCTTAAACTACACATCCCTCACAAAGCTCCAACAATCAGTCTCCACATTCGTAACTGTACTTTATATGGAGATTCAATTTCCATACTACGTTCAGGAGCGTCCTAAATGGGTGGGATTGATTATGCTCTAGCTGTACCTGGTCTGCTGCTAAATGAAGTGCCGACTTAATTGTAAAATCTCCACTTTTGTTGAAGAAATGCCACATCAATCTATCCTCTAAGGCAGACATCAGTTCCTGCTAATGCTATGAAATATGAATATTAAAATTTTCACTCTAGTTCTCCATTCCTCGTCAACTCTTAAGACATCCCTTCATTCCTCACCGCTCCTTGCCTCCTCAACTTCACCGTCCTCTAGCAATTGTGCCACACTCTACCAATTCTTAACAGAACCCCACTTTGACATTCTCCTCCAGGCCCCCAAATGTGAGAACTTGATGGAATTTAACGAATTTGCATCACTTCAGCAGGTGATGTTTCTCATTGTATTCAGATACTAAAGCTAAGCAATGAAATTATGAAAATATAGGAAAGAGATTTATAGGTTGACCAAAATGGAAGGAAAGAGATTTATAGAATACAGTGAAACGTGTAATAATCCATGAGCATTTCTAAACATTACACCTCAGAATTGGCTTTGGAATACTCAATATTTTCCCTACCAGTAACTCTTTCTTCTCCACTACAATTCTGAAGGCAGAAGGGGAATCCAGCTTGCAAAAACCAAAAAATTAAGTGGAAAGTGGAAACTGTATGGCTTTGGCAAAGGTCGCCCCAAAAAGAAGGAGGTACAATCTTCATACTTGTTTAATCAGAGCTTTATTAAATGCTTGAAAATTTCTTAAAACAGATCTTTTATATGCCTTGGAAAGATTTTTTTTCTTCCTTCCATGATTCAAAAACAGTTTTAACCTTTATAAACGTGATAACATTGTGCTGCTAGGACTAAATCTTGAGTAGTCATTTATGGCTTCAATAAATAGTACAGGCAGGTTGAGCATATGTCTAACTAATGAGCGGAAATAGTAAATTCATGCAGGTGGGGAACAGCTGTAATGAAGCATTCGTTAGGACGCCACCACACAACTGGAAATTAAGTAAGACATTGATAGAGAATAAGAGAAGTGAAAGTACTCTCATACAGAATCTGAGATTGTTACTACCTCATTCTCACCTGAACAATGCCCTTTCCTCCAAATATCACCTTTCCCCATATAAGAGAAGGACGTACTAACCCCTATAAGCTCATCCTTCGTCTGGTGAATCCTCCTATCTTCATCAATTGATTCTTTTATCCACCAAATGAAAAATGGAAAACGGTAGGAGAATCCATACAAGAAGTCATCTCAGTTCCATGCTGCTGGCTGATAAGGCTAGCAGGGTCAGTTATGATTGATTGAAAATACTAATAGTTTATATGGTTCTTCTGCTTCAAATTGCTTCTCTCATGTCCATTCACCTAGGCAGAACAGCAATTCTAGCTTGCTTTGTAGGCATACATATATCCGCGAAGCTTTCTTACCTCTTCTGATGACTCAGCTAGTAAATGATCTACGTAAAGGCAGATTGCAGCTCCACTGCAGCATAGTAATCAAGCAACACATCTATTTAGTTAATGATTACAAAACAAACACATAAACAGATGGGTATCATGGCTTACCTAAGAGGACCAAATGGCAGCCAGATAACATCCCAACGGAACTTTGGCAATCTACCAAAAAAATGGTATTATTATAAAGTAAAAGATGAGAAGCACTTAAAACACTGGAAAACTGAAGGGGATACAAACAGCAGAAAAAACAACCAACTGAACAGCGCACAACAAGCTGTATAATATGAAAAACATTATTTTGTCCCCCATTTCACTATTACTAGAATAGAAGGTGTAAAACTCCCTAAAATAAAAAAGCACCATATATTGCGTTTGGATTTTCTAAGCTACATGAATAAAGAGGCTCTATCATTGGGCCCAAATAAAGCAGAAAAAGGATAAAAGAAGTAAATGGACAAAGAAGCAGGAAAGCAACAAAATCAATGGATAACAGTTACAATTTGCAAATATACCTAATAACAATACCCAGAGTTTCATTATATATTGTTTTTCAGGTTTCTATATTATAACTGGTTATATACTGAATACCATATAGAAGACATAAAATCCTCCACTTGGTGCTAAGCTAAGAACTTTACCTCAACATGTAATATAACCAGAAAATTGCCAGAATAATGCCAGTATACCATGAGTACCAGAACCAACTCCTGTGATGCATTGACTCATGAAGCAGTCCTATGATGGCAAATGAGCATGCTAAGACAGCCACCCAGTCTGTAAAAAGTTATTCAATTAGCGAAGTCTACATTGACAGTCCTCACAATTTGTTAAGTAAACAGCATATCATATCTCACCCTCAATTGCAAATTAGCACAAACAGATAAGGTAAACACCAAACCGAATATAAACAGACTAAAAATCCACAATTATCCAGTAAAAGGATAATACAATAAGAATCAAGAGAAGAGCTCATCATATGACATACATAGCTGAAGTAATATGTATATAATTCCAGATAAGAGAAGTGAACCTGCGGATATAATCATCCATGAGTAGACCTCCTCCATGAAGTAAGCATGATACCTCTGTTTATCGAAGAACAAAGAATGGTAGAAGCATATTCATCAAAAGAAAAAATCATGAAATTCAGAAAATTATCAAAATATTATGGACTGGACTAGAAAGATATTTTCAATGTCAAATATTTGGAAAATGAACAGCAAGAACACAGAAGCTTTCCACATAAGACACAGATTTTTTTTACATAATGCACATACTCCCCTGAAATTAACATAAAAGAATTGCACAAAAACATTAGATATTTGATGAGACTGAGGAGCAATTATCTCATTCTAAAAACGTTAATATTCTCACTTGCAACCTTGAAATCCCAAATATTACAAGATAAACCTCCTTAAAAGATAAACTGCTCTTTGATTGCTTCTTGCTGACACTTGCACACAGCTTGGCAGATTTAATATTGCTCGTCAAAGAGGGCAAGAGAAAAATGCATAATCTACCTAACACTCCTGAAACATACCAGTTCCCACGGTGATGAAGCCTGGTGAAAGATGGAGTACAAAAGAAACAGGATGTAACAGAATAATAGAGCCGCAAACACCGTCTACATAAAAAAATCCGAGGTGAGCTTAATATGTTATTGATTTCAATCAAGCTACGTGCATTTTTGAGAGAAAAGACAAAAAAGAAAAAAAAATAGCAGCGTTGTATGTGTGGAAGTGATGCACACCCTCCATAAGCGACTCTGCTGAGCTTGACTCCTTTCGAAGGAACGAACCATCTCTTCTTGCTCTGTATATTGAAAACGAAAGCTTTTCACTACTGGAATTACCAGATGATGACCCTACTCAAATATACCATACAGCTACTTAAAATTCGTTGCCTTCAAAAATCTTTTTGTAATCCAAATCCAAACAACCTCCTAAACAGAAAAGGAATTCGAATTTCTCGGCTACCAAATGAAAGATTACACATTTTTGAAGTGCAAAGACATCGGAGGGAAAACCTTGCGAGTCCAAGGGGCGAGAGTTGTCGTCGTCGTGAGTGGGGAGAGAGAACTTGTCATCTTCAGAACTCCGCCACCTTCTTGCCAGCTTCTTCATCGATCTACCCAATCTAATTTTACGATTTGTATTCCCCTTTCCCTTGAGAGCAAAAATCAAAGGTCCGAGACTTCTCCCTTCTTTGGCCTCCGGGAAAGTTCAAAACTTTTCTGCGAAAGTTTTGTTTTTGAACTAGTCTCGGGCAGTGATATTTGAAGCAATGACATAACTGATAAAAATTTTTTTTGAAGAAAACTCAAATCTTGTTTTTTATTATTAAATTTTGTATGTTGGTATTTTTTCTTTAAAAATTAACTATACCACAATTTATTATTTTTTATTACATTATATTTTTCTAATTTTAATAACAACAATATTAAAGAAATATTTAATTTTCATATTGAAGTAAGAGTAAAACACGACATGCTAGAAGATTAAAGGGGACAGAGCCGAAAACACAACCAATTCAAGAAAGTTCAAGAAACCGTACAAGATGGCAAAAATTTATTTGGGTGGAAACAGCTATAAGATATAAGATAGTGATATGCATTCTATTTGAATTTTCTAGGGGAATGAAGAGAGAAGCACTAGCTCTATCTCTCCCATTGGATCCAAATAAAACATGAACTGTTAAAGAAGCAAATGAACAATGAAGGTAACGAAAAACACGCATACAGGTTACTGCCAATTGTACTGATAGCCATTCCTGGTACCTTGGTGTCCGTCTAGCAACTGAGTTTGTGTCGGCAAAATCAAATTCTCTTGGCTAAATCAATTGTCTTAGTAACCGAATCAGCAAGAAATATTGTGTGATTGACAATTACTATAATATCAAAATTGATATTTGATACGCTTGTAATGCTGAAAGGATATGATTGTTGCTAGAGTGTAACATAGAAAAAGGGAGAAAAAAGGGAGAGAGAGGAAAAAGAAGAAGAGTTTGTGAAGTGCATTTCTGCCAACGGGTTAGTTCAGCTGAAGGTATTGAATCACTTCTATAATGAGGTGTTATGCCGTGTTATGGCATTGAAACGAGTAGCCTTCTTAATTTTTTTCAAACCAATAAGAAGTTTGAAAATAAAAAGAAGGGTGCATTTCTGCTTTAAAAATGTTTGTAGTATTTTTGTGTTTTTTCATTTGCCGTATGTGAAAGTATGAATCACAGGGTCGATGGCGAGAGTATTGAGTTTGATAATAATGCCTCATCTGAATGAGAAAAGAACTGTGGCGGAGCATCCCCGAAGAAAATGATATTGGGTAAAAGTTTAATTCTTTATCAAATGATATCTGTGATTGCTAGTGTTCATCTGCAAATTCATTCCATGGCTTGCTATGAAATTTCAGCCTTGCGTAATTTCAGTGTTCTCCATTTCCTGTCAGAATAACATGTCTCTGCTCATGTTGGTTCTTCTCTGCAGCCACCTTCATTGGAGTTTTCAAACCAACCTTAAAAAAACCCATCACGATTCCTTTCCTTCCTCACTCTCTCCATCATGATCCCCGCCATTTCTCTCACAACGAACATAACTGTCAAAACCAACATTACGGTCACCTCAACACCCAGAACTCGCAAACACAAAACAGCATCTTTCAGTTTGACCTTGAAATTCCTCTGCAAATCGGGTAAATTGGATGAGGCGCTTCGCCTAATCGAATCCTCGCCGCCATCGAAGTCCACGGCCAACGAACCAGAAGATATCGAGGCGTTCTCCCTCCTCCTCCATGCCTGTATCTCCAGAAAGTCCTGGGAACACGGCCAAAAAATCTTCTTGCACTTGGTTCGCTCTGGGGACAGGGCCAAGCGAGGCCTTTTAGACAACCCCACCTTGAAGAGCAAGCTCATCACGCTGTTCTCTGTTTGTGGTCGAGTCGATGAGGCTCGCCGTGTTTTCGAAGACGGAATTGGGGATGAGAACCCACCAGAATCGGTGTGGGTGGCTATGGCTATTGGGTATTCGAGAAATGGGTTTTCCAAGGAAGCGTTGCTTCTTTACTCTGACATGTTGTCCAGGTCTGTGGAACCTGGCAATTTCGCATTTTCCATGGCCCTGAAGGCCTGTGCGGATATGTCTAATGCGTTGGTTGGTAGAGCAATCCATGCCCAAATCGTCAAGCATGATGGAGAAGCAGATCAAGTGGTGAATAATGCGCTTTTGAGGTTCTACGTGGAGTGTGGGTGCTTTGTTGAGGTCCTTAGGGTGTTTGAGGTGATGCCTCAACGAAATGTGGTGTCTTGGAACACTTTAATTGCGGGTTTTCCAGGTCAAGATAGAGTGTCTGAGTCACTTGAAGCTTTCAGAGTTATGCAGCGAGAGGGAATCGGGTTCAGTTGGGTTACCCTTACAACAATGTTGCCAATCTGTGCTCAAGTTACTGCACTTCATAGTGGCAAGGAGATGCATGGGCAGATTGTGAAGTCCAGGAAGAAAGCTGATGTACCTTTGCTTAACTCACTGATGGATATGTATGCCAAATGTGGAGCTATTGATTACTGTAAAAAAGTATTTGACAGAATGCACAGCAAGGATTTGACATCATGGAATACGATGCTAGCTGGATATTCAGTCAATGGGCAAATAGAAGAAGCGATGGCTTTGTTTGATGAAATGATGATGTCTGACATTAGGCCAGATGGCATTACCTTTGTTGCCTTGTTATCAGGTTGTAGCCATTCAGGACTTACCAGTAAGGGGCAAAAGTTGTTTAATGTGATGCAGGATTATGGGGTGCACCCATCTTTAGAGCATTATGCTTGTTTGGTAGACATATTAGGCAGGTCAGGGAAAATTGAAGAGGCATTAGCCGTGGTAGAAAACATTCCAATGAATCCAAGTGGCAGCATATGGGGATCATTGCTTAACTCATGCAGGATTTATGGTAATGTTTCTCTTGCAGAAACTGTTGCAGAGCGGTTGTTTGAAATTGAACCTAACAATCCAGGAAATTATGTGATGCTCTCAAACATATATGCAACTGCAGGGATGTGGGAGGCTGTGAAGAGAGTTAGGGAAATGATGGCCACGAGGGGAATTAAGAAAGAGGCTGGATGTAGTTGGATACAAATAAAGCATAGAATTCATACATTTGTTGCAGGAGGGAGCTCTGATTTTCGTAGTTCTGCTGAGTATTTAAAATTTTGGAATGAGTTATCAAAAGCTATTAAAGAAGAGGGGTATATCCCCAATACGGGTGTTGTTCTTCATCTTATAACTGAAGAGATGAAGGAAGTTTGGGTTTGTGGGCACAGTGAACGGCTTGCAACTGTCTATGCACTCATCCACAGTGGTGCTAGAATGCCAATTAGGATTACTAAGAATCTTCGGGTTTGTGTAGATTGTCACTCCTGGATGAAGGCTGTTTCAAGAGTTACAAGGAGAATGATTGTATTAAGAGATACAAACCGGTTCCACCATTTTGAAAATGGTACATGTTCTTGTAAAGACTACTGGTGATGAAAGTCACCATGGCCCATGAGCATTAATCTTTATCACCAATTCTAGTTTTTTCATAAACGTCGCAATCCCCGTGATTTTTGCCTGGCATTGCAATGATTTATGAAAGAATATAAGGTTTTAATTCCTGGATTTAATTATTAAGAAGTTTAATATTGCCATGTTTGTTGGATTGGATATTCACATTTGTCTTGGGTATAAATGAACAAAAGGGAAAAAGAGGGCCAAAAGCATTTATGCTTAACCTTCTTCACAACGCAAACACAGCAGTGGGAGCAAATATTAATTGATATTATCAAGCCAAATGTTCCTCATGTCTCAACAAGATCAGAAGTAATTTGAAAAACCACATTAACTGTAACCGACATATAATTAACTGCCTTGAAAATCTAGAAAAGAAAAGACTCAATTGGGAAAAAAAAAACTACATATATGTCTCCAGGTTCCAAACAGAAATCTGATAAATCAATCCTCATCATCAATAACCTTGGTGCCCAACCCTTTGAGCTCTTCCTTAGGGATTTCAACAACTGTAACAAGGGAGTATAGCTCTTCCTTTGCATCTTCATCATCATTCCTCTTGCGAGCAATGCGTACCCTAATCCTCCTTGGCACACTTCGGATCCCCTGGCTCCAGACATGCTTGTTCAGCTTTACATCCACTCTCACGTCATTGGTTCCCATGGCTTTCTGGGCAAACTTCCTTATCTCCTTTATTGCTTTTGGAGCTTTCTTCTTAAATGTGCTGTTTTGCATAATGACAGCGCAAACAAGAATTACTGAGATTTCTAACAATGTCATTGGTTTATTACAGATGAGTAACATGAAATATGTAACGTGCAACAGCAGGCTTGTATAAGAGTAATAAGACAACGTTTTGTTCTGTTTTCCATTATTTTAAATAACAGTTGAGTTCCTAATCTCTTTTATTAGCAACCATGCTTAGGAAGTTACATTTGGGCTGGAATATTTTAGACAAAGACACACAATATTAGAACATAAAGTCTCCACAAGGAAGTTCTGCTATCTGATTGAAAGTAAACATGCTATATTACTTAAAGATCTCAGCAGGGCCCGAAACACCTAAATGGGAGTCCCAATATGCATTTTAAACCCTATTAAACCAAACATCCATAGTATAACAGTCAGGCTAATGCCCAGATTCCACAAACAAAGACAATCAACTGGGCTACCACTAAAATAACCACCAACACTCTCAGATCCATGTCAACGTTAATACAGCTCAACTTGTAAAGCCAACAGCAGTGAGTAGTCATAGAACTAGGACTGGTGTTAATCTTTTTTTTTCTTCCCTAGCAGGATAAACTTTACCACTAAACCCATAATTTATTTAAACTGATTGAGCAAGCTTGACCAATGCGGTTCAATATAATAAATTGCAATTTGCAAATGATCATCAACAGACGTGACACATGACGGAACAACCTCATCAAGCAGCAATTGAAAACCCCGGAATAATAAAGCATAAGAAGCAGGAACAGATAAAAAAGAAAAAAAAAAAAAAGAAACAAGGAAGGAAGTGTTCAAAATTATTACCAGCCATGCAAGCGCTTGTGGAGGTTGATGGTGTACTCTCGGGTAACCACCTCCTCCTTCCTTCCCTTGGCCTTCTCCACCATTGTCACTCGCCCTTCTCAAAGACCAATTACTACCTACCTATACAACACAAAGCCACACACAAATTGCATCAACATTTCCACAAAAATATACGAAATTGAAGACAAGTACGTCAAATAAAAAGCGAATCTTTCGATGGTCATTTGTTTATTGAGGATTTGAGTACGTTAACAAACTCAAAAGAAAAATAGAAAGATCCATCACAACATTTGCCTCTGTTTCTATTTTCTTGGACACCAACAGCAAAATAGAATGCACGCTCAGAGAGAGAGAGTGAGAGACCTGGAAGGGTTTCGACCTTGGGGCAGCGATTCCACAAAGGAAGAGGCGGAAAAAAGAGATCACGTTGAAATAGAAGATTGAGCATAAACCCTAATGGGCCTACTAGTTATACCCGACTTAGTATCCAATGGGGCCCGCTATGACATGAATGGGCCTTTTAGCCCGTGGTATAGCCCAACAGTGAAATATCTAGTTTGACAAGAAAGTTAAGGTTGACCAAAAAAGAAAATGAAGGAAATCTAGATCATTCTTCCCATTGCTCTATAAGATGTTTGATTGTGTACATGATTTTTTTTTCATTCTTGAAATAAATACTCCAATTTTTATGCTTTTCATCTTTATTCGACAAGTGCTTTTGTTGTTTTATTTCAGCAACATGTGTCATGCCCAACAAGAACAAGACCATAGCAACATATTTGACATAATTCTTTTTATGAAACAGGAGATTAAGTTTTCCAATTATTTCATTAGTAATCCCATTACAAAATATAACATATGTTATAATTTATTTAAATTATTCAAACTGTACTAATTATTATTGTGCAATGCACAGATAGACATGCAGTTAATATTAAATACTCGTTGATCGTTATTTCATATATTGTTTCTTTTACTTGTCATTTTCGTGATTCTTTCATTTTTTAATCAATTCTCAACTTTCCTCGTTTTCTCATGTTTTACTATTTATTCTATCTCTTTATAAGCACGATAATGAGATCGTTTCATCTCATTTTCAATTGCTAATTAGTTTTTGAAACTTGAAAATGATGAAAAAAAAAGTTATTTACAAATGACTTGTGTGACTAGTTCTTATAATTATTTTTTTGTGTAATTAGATTATTTTAATTTAATTCTTTTAAGATAAGTAGTTTATTTTAAAAAAATGTGAAGTATTATAATCATAAAAAAATAAGAAAATAAATTTTAATAACATATCATAATTTATTATATATATATATATATATTTTATCATAATATTATTTATTAATTTTTCAATCAGTAATTATAATTCTATATATTTTTATGTACAGTAAACCTTTTAAATTTATATTTGAGAGCATATTATTTTAAAAAAAATTATTTTTAAAAATTATTTTTAAACAATATTTTTATTATAAATTATTTTAACAGCACACTACTGTAGGATATTAAGCTCTCTTGGGCTTTAGGGTACTTTCCGATTTGGGGTGTGAGGTTTTTAGGGTACTTTGGTAATTTGGTTGCGTGGTGCTTAGTCTCCTCCTTTCCTTTTCTGTCTTCAGTTCTGACTTGTGAGCGTTATTCTCACTGCTCAAACTTTGGTTTCAGAGAGAGAATGGGGGAGGCAAAGGAAGATCATCTTCTAGCCTCAGTCCACTCCACCGTTTTCAAAGAATCAGAAAGCCTCCAAGGAAAATTCATCCAGATTGAGGGCTATGATTTCAACCATGGGGTCCATTATCCACACCTTCTCAAATCCATGCTCACCACTGGCTTTCAGGCTTCCAACCTCGGCGATGCCATACAAGTCGTTAACCAAATGGTTTGTTTTGTTCCCAAATTCCCACCATGTCTTTATTAATGGGCGCTGTTTGGTTCTGGGGGTTTTATTTTTATGCCTTTTTTGCTTATAAATTTATCATCTTTCATCTTTTGGTTAATTGGATTGAAGCTAGATTGGAGGCTGGCTGATGAGCCTGTAACGGAGGATTGCAGTGAGGATGAAAGGGATTTGGCTTACCGAAAGTCTGTCAGGTGTAAAGTGTTTCTGGGCTTCACTTCTAATCTCATCTCCTCTGGTGTTAGAGATACCGTCCGGTATCTTGTTCAGCATCATATGGTGAGTTTCCATTAAAAAAAAAAAAAGAGAGAGAGAAAACTTGGTGTCCCAAATGTGAATTCATATGACAAAGATTTAATTTTTAGCAATAGTAGTTGTTCAGAGTAGTAAGTTATGCTATTGTTTTGTATCTTGTAGGTACTGAACTCGTACCATGTTATATCTAAATAACGGAGGTTTATGCGGTATCTTTTATTTGTCTCACTTTGTTGATATACATTCAACAAAAAAAATTTCATGAGTTTTTATATTTTATAATATCATAAGTATGACACACGACTAAATATTGGCCACTAATTATCAAGAGTACTAGTATTCTTATAAAAGTAAAGGATACAGAACGAATCTCCCATAATAGCTTATATTTCACTGTATTAAGTATGAAAATATAATTTTTAGATTGGGTTTGTGTCCTTGGGTGCTATGAAATCACAGTTCCAGTGAAGAAGACAAAATGGTATTCTAGTGATGTACATAGTATCACTGTTAAATTTTGCCTAATAAAGGGATAGAGCGTGAAAATATTGTATAGTTTTGGTGAGATTTGCCATCACTTGTATTTGGACTTCCTGATGGCTCTTGTGAAATAATGATAAAGTGTAATTACTGTATCCTTATTGAATTAAAACTTAAGTTGCTAAAGCAAGTTTTTTTTTTTTAATTTTAAATTTGTTATAGTAGTGATATTATTATTTTTTTGCATTTGCTCTGCAGGTTGATGTAGTCGTTACAACAACAGGTGGCATTGAAGAAGATCTTATAAAGTGCCTTGCACCAACATATAAAGGTGATTTCTCTCTGCCTGGAGCCTATCTGCGCTCAAAAGGATTGAATCGTATCGGTAATTTGTTGGTCCCTAATGACAACTACTGCAAATTTGAGGACTGGATCATTCCTATTTTTGATCAGATGTTGAGGGAACAAAATGATGAGGTATTCAATTTGTATTCGTATTGGTACATTTTATGTGGATTGCTTTTCCATTCCATTCATATTGGTACAGTTTTAGTAGATGCCTGGAATCACATTTATTGATAGAACTAAACTATGCAGATTACGTTTACTCAGCTGGAAAAATATTTCTATCATGTCTTTCTGCTTTCCTTGGTCAATATTAGTGTTTCCTGTATCTGTATTACTTCTAATATATGTCTAGTTTGTGCTAGCCAAAATCAATTAAAAGATTAATTTTGTACAATTAAATGACAAACTTTTTACAAAACAGGTCCTTTTTCAATCGTAACTTTTTTTTCCTAATACTTCTCCATCTTATTGTTTTTTGCAGAATGTGACATGGACGCCATCTAAGTTGATTGCTCGATTGGGAAAAGAAATAAACAATGAAAGCTCTTACCTTTACTGGGCATACAAGGCAAGAATGAGAAAAGCTTAGATTTTCAGTAAATCATTCTATTCCCTCCGCCCTGTTTCTGATTCAAATCTTTATCCGAGTTTCCATTTCCATCATTATACTGTTGTTTGTCTATATTTCTTGTGGTGTGTATATACAGAATGCAATATAGTTGTTTGTGTCAATTGTCTGATTTACTGAACAATGTGGGTTTCAGAAAGCAGCACATAATATTGTTAACATTTCTTTGATATTTCCAGAACAATATTCCAGTTTTCTGTCCAGGCTTAACAGATGGCTCATTGGGGGACATGCTGTACTTCCATTCCTTCCGCAGCCCTGGTCTGATTGTGGACATAGTACAAGGTTTTTTTTATTTTTATTTTTTATTTTTGTATGCTTTGTTTCTAGTTTCTAGTTTCTAGTTTCTACTGCTTGAATGATTGCAAACAACTTAGAACCATAACTAAAATAATTAGCAATGGAACAGATATAAGGGCCATGAATGGTGAAGCTGTACATGCAAGTCCTAGGAAGACAGGCATGATTATTTTAGGAGGTGGCCTTCCAAAGCATCATATTTGCAATGCCAATATGATGCGCAATGGTGCAGACTATGCTGTTTTTATTAATACTGCACAAGAATTTGATGGGAGTGATTCTGGAGCTCGTCCAGATGAGGCTGTTTCTTGGGGCAAAATACGAGGATCTGCTAAGACTGTTAAGGTACATCCTGTGTATACCTTCATAACTGCTTTGCTTGTTGTCAAAATTCTCTAAACTTCTGCCATTAAGCTTTTGCCATAGGTTCATCTTTTTTTGGATTATTGTAGCCAGAAAAATCATCATCTTCATTTAGTAATATGCCTGAAAGTTAATATAATTTCTAGTAGCAATGTTATATCCCATAAAAAGTATTTTTATTTCATCAAACCAGGTGCACTGTGATGCAACTATTGCTTTCCCTCTCCTGGTTGCTGAAACATTTGCCTCAAGAGTGAAGCCTCATCATCCATAGAGGTTAAAGCAAATTTATTATCAAATGCATTTTAATTGTGATGGGTTTGAGGATCTTGATGGACCAGTTCGCCATTGGTATTGAATTTGGTCATCATTTGGTTTCTATGGTCCACTTAAAGCAGAGAAGACCATGTAGACATTTTTTTACCATTCAAAAGTAATCCACTAATCCCTGACAGCGTTGGGAGACTGGAATTAGAGATGTGATTTCTTTGGAACCGTGATTTCTGGGTTTTGAGGTGAGGATGGTTGTATTTATATATTTTTAGAGCAAATAAGATGAGACAATTTATCAACTTTACAGATCAATTCTGGTATTTTTCATCGGACTTTTTTCAGTTGATGGCTGCATTTCATGTTGAAGAAAAGTTTTAATAATATAACTAATTCTTTTTATTAACTTGTTACCCTTGCATTGCAAAGCCTAGTTGGAATAACACCTAAGAATTGATCTGTTTTGATATTTCCTTCAAGAAAATGCTAGTTGCACACATTTGCATTCACAAATATTACACATAGCTTAGCTTTCTGAAAGAAATGTAATCATTGTTTGTGAATGGATTAAAAGAAGCTAAAAAGTAGTTAGTGAACCAATTAAAAGAAAAATGAAGTTTGTGAATTTAAGTTTTTGTAACTAGCAGTCCAGCACCGCTCTTGGCTTTATGATATACGCCAATGTTGTAGCATTTTATTGATCTTTCAACAGTATTCACAAAGCAGCTATGCTGTTAAGTAGAAGCAGTGAAATGTGAAATTTGCAAACGAAAAACATCCATGTGAATTGATTGAAGTGATATAGGCATATGATGATATCAGAATACTCGTCATTGAAGTATAGGAGAGAGCAGCACAACTTAACTGGAAATTACCCTGAAGTAAGCATTCCATTGTAAGCACAAGTCTAATTTTATTGAAAAATGATAGTTGCACTTTGGAGTCGCACCGCTCATACCCGTACATGGCAAATTTTGATTTGAACACAAATTGCCCGGGACTAGAACAAGTCAGATTTTGCCACTCAAGTACGAATGATGTGTAACTATTACTACCTTGCCTCGTGTACGTGAAACTTGGACCATCATGCAAGGTTGGAAAATGAGGATCAGATAACAAAGCAAGAGTGGTAGTTCCAATAAGAGTGAATATTTATTTTAGTTTTTCAAAGATACAAGTTTTTTAAAGAAATTTAACATTAATTTAATTTTTAAATAATAAAAATTGATATTAATATAATTGTAAAAGTTTCATTAATGGTATTTTAAGGATTCGTAATAGAAAGATTATTTTAATGCTATTTTATATTATTAAAAAATTAAATTGATATTAATTTATTTTGACGAATAAATTAATGTTACATGTATTTTTTAGAAACTTAAATGAGTATTTACTATTTTAATAATTATTTTTAAATGACTAAAATGAGTATTTTTCAGAGTGGGTTGCAACGTCCATTCCTCACCTCCTCAACAACCCCCCACGTCAAGCCACTGTTGGTGCTTCACCAAATCTTTTTTCTCCTCCACATATGCTAGGAATGAGTTAATGGTGCTTGTTTGAAGCGATTAATATTTTATCATTTCGGCGGGAGCATTATAATCTCTTTTTTTTCTTTTCAATTCTGATTTGCCCTTTTTTGTTTCTGTTTCTTGTCAAAGCTGAGAAAAGAGTTGAAAATTGTAGAGCACCGAATATTGGAAGTGTGGGGCAATGGCAGAGTTTTCAACCCCAAAGTCCTCACCATATCTTCAACCAAAAAAAAGTCCTCACCATATCCGTACGTTGTTTTAAACTAGTATGAAGTACAGGAAGATATGTCAATTTCTCCATTTTTATACATCATTTGCATATTGAACTTTCCCCACAGGGCACAGGACATGTCTTCATGCTATCGCCAGTGCTTCATCAAGTCTTTTTCCTCCATTTCATATGTGCTAGAATTAACGCGTCAAGTTAGTGGAGTAATTAACATTTTCTCAATTCTAATGATGGGTTTGGTCAATCAAGCTAGTGCTTTGGGATGAAATGGTGAAGTAAGCTTATCAGGAATGCAATAGAGCTGCGGACTGGTTGGCGAAATTTTCCCATGATCTTGGGTCTGCATGTGTTTACACAACCTCCTACTAGCAGTGTGAAGATTCTGCAGAGGAATTAATTGTGATTAGTTATTACTAGAATGCTTGTTCTTCAACAATATAATGCTGCTTAACTGTTGAAGACTTCATGTTGCTTGTTTTCACTTAAACTGCTCTCACACTCATAACAATTTTCATTTTTAAAAAAAAAAAAATTTTGGCCACAATTAAAGGTTCTTTAGACTTGACCAAAAAGGTCTGGGAAAAATATGGTTTAGTGCCAGTATTAAAACTCACTTACGATTGAACTCGACATCAAGTGTTTTGCAAGTCAAACAACACCAAGAAAAACAAGGCCATTGACAAATTTCGTTTTCTTGGTAATGCAGAAAAGCGCAAAATGTAAACAGAACCATCCTAGTTAGACAACATTCCGCCCCCCAAAGTAGAAAATTTGATCAAGCAATCGACTTGTTCCTTGTTCCAGTTGTAACCAGAAGTCCAACTCTTCCTCATTAATATTAATGGCTGCTAGCCTGATATTACCTTGTCCATTCCCATTTTAGCACTAAATGCAATTATACGAGGAATTCAACATCAAACCAAAAATTTATCACAAACACTCGTTGGAATTTTATTCATAGATAGGAGCTACTGCATATAGACAGTAGCAGTACATGAAACACAGATTACTGACAATCAAACAACTTTAGGACAAGAAAATTCAGGCAATCCGCCTGCAGATATTGAGCCCATCTCCTACGGAAGTAAGAGCAATTTCAACGCGAGAATCATTTGTGACTGTTTTATTAAAATCAAGTGCTGCCTGCCTCCCTGGTCTGCTGTGCTGTGGAACATCCTCTTCAGGCCAGGCAACACGTCCACCCCACAGAGTGTTGTCATAGACAAGTAACCCACCAACCTTAACCAGTTTTATAAGCCTCTCATGGTAGTTCACATAGTTCTCTTTGTCAGCATCAATGAAGGCAAAGTCAAAAGTTCCCTCGTTTGCAGGCTGCAGCACAACATAAAACGCATCACCAGCCGGTAAAATACTGTAAAAATGTTGAACTTTGAAGAGGAAACAGATCTCAGACAGAGAAGAAGAAACATGCTTACATCTTCTAATAGTTTATCCAAAATTGGTAGAGCTGGAGACTCTATGAAATCAATCTTGTGCTCTACGCCTGCCTTTTTGATGACCGGTAATCCAACCTCATAAGCTTTCCTGTCAACATCTATGGCTGTAATCTGCCACAGCAATGAATTTTCAGGTAGGCAATTACGTCAGTATTCAGGCCATTATCAAATTAGACATGCTGGAGATCCATGGAAATTAAAGTATGCAAACCTTTCCATCTTCAGGAATGGCGAGCGCAGTGAGGAGAAGCGAGTAACCAGTAAACACTCCCACTTCAATTGTCTTTTTGGGATTCAACAGCTTCAAGAGTACGGTGATTAGCTGACCCGAATCAGGTGAAGTGGCAATGAAGCCCCTGAATGAATATGAAAACGAAGTTGAAACCTCTCCAGTTTTGTTCCAGTCTGGAATGTGTTAAGTTACAATTAAACTAGGCAGAACAATTACCAAGGGTGATTCTCTGTGGCCTCCCTCAGCTCTTTGAGAGGTTCTGGTTCTCGAGGGTACACAGCAGTCTCCAGTATATACTGCCACATCATTGTTGGGTTAGACAGGAATACAGGATTGATGAATGAGTTTTATAGACACACACACACCATGAAGCCAAGGTAAATTTTCAAGATAAGTTTGTTCAAACCTTCGTTAAGTCCTCGCTCTGCAATATGACTGGATTGCGGAAAATTGATGGATCTTTGATGTTTTCCATTTCTCTGCAACACGCAACACTATAATGTACCGTACCAAACCCAGAAAAAGAAGGGAACGAAAGAAAGAAGGATCCTAGATGCTATCAAGTCCTCTGCATTCCACCCTACAAATTCTTGTTAAGGTGTTGGTATGCTACTGATTTTTTCAACCACTTATGAATTGACGAAAATAACTTGCTTTATTCAGAGGCACAGTATTAGAAAATAGAATCATTGAAGTTTGCCGGGCAAGAGATTTGGAAAATAAAATCAGCAGTATTTTTTGCAAGGATGGCTAGTATTTATGAACTTTAAAGAAGTGGACCTGAAAGAGTAGATTTAGGCATGCTTAGTGCAAAAGATTGCGCTGAAGAGAGGCATACCTGAATTGGAATTTTTTCGAAGAGCTCAGAATAGATATGGAGTTCAGAACTCTAGGATCTTGGTAGAAATATGTGGTAGAAGCTGAACTAGTGAACAATCAGCACTGCTTTACTTGGGCCTATTTCACTGCTCTTATGTAGTTATAAATGCACCTCTCTCTGTTAAAAGAATTAATTATATATGTTTAATGTTTATTTAAGCACTTATGTAAATATCTAAGAATTTCAATGAATAAATGGGTACGCCCTTCAAGGCTCAACCACCAAGACAAAAGGCTCCGCCTCCACCGCTTCGGTCAAAGCTATTTTGTTTCAGCTGTCAAAGGAGGCGGCTCGTAAAACAGTAGGCTACCAACTTAGCTAAACTATCATCCATCTCGGTGTTTAAATTGAAGTGTAATCAAAATGTGGAGAATTCAATTTTTATTAGGCCACTTATTCCTTTTTCAATTTAAGCACTTGCACATGCTATATTAAAAAACAAAATAAAACAGCACCGTTACAATAAGTCAAAAGTGGGATTAAATGAGCATTTTGCAAATATGGGTAGTATTTTGTTTCGACCCTTTTATTGTTTTTAATCTGAATAACACAGCAGCCACCTTTGACTGCTGTTTTTTAGTCTTTTAGATCCAATTCATGTGTGCACATTTATCATCAATAGCAAATTAAAACTTCCCTTATTCTTTTGAAATTTTAGACTGAATTATTGGACCCAATCGATCTTTGTTTTCAATAGTCTGCGAGGAAATTATACCCAAAAAAAAAAAAAGTCTGCGAGGAAAAAAACATAAAAGTCCATGAATTCGTTTTATATGGACGTTCCCATTTGATTTGGGCATAACGTTACCGTTAATTTTTTCTTTTCTTTGGAGGTGTAATTTTATTCAGTGCGTTAAAATTATTTTCTTATAAAATATTTTTTAATAAAATTTAAAAAAAAATTGAACCTTTAAGTAAAACTTATTTTTGAGAACTTAATTATTAAATATTATAAATTTTTAAAAAATTAAATTAATATCAAATAAATTTTAAAAAATTAAAATAATAATTTAATCTTAAAGAACCTAATAGATTGATTGCTGGATCTACAAATTCTATTCAAGATTATTTTGTGTCTTTTTTTTTCGTATTATAAGACTCTTTCATATTATTTAAATTTAAATTTTACAGATAGTAACTTAACTTAATCTTATTTAAATTTTTAAAAAATAATTTATAGTTGACACAATTTTATATATTTTTCAGTCATTATCTTCTTTTTGTTTTTCCTCGATAAAAGAGCTTTTCACCAATAGCAAATTAAAATTGCCCTTATTTTTTCGAAACTGTAGACTGAATTATTGGATCAAATCGTTCTTCGTTTTCAATAGTGTGCCGTGGCTGATGCGTTTGGTTGAACTCCATTAAAAGTACACATCAATTAAATGAATTTGTCATACCATTTGATTGGAACATTACTTGCCTCGCTTGACCTGAGAATTTTCATTCTTGCTCGATTCTTTTTGTTTTGGCTTCCTTATCAGAATCATCATTTATTTTAATATTTAGAAAGTCATGTTTAATAAAATAAAAATTAATTTTTAATACTATATCTGTATTTTTTGTTATATCTTTAAAAGCACCTTAAAGAAAAAATTAAAAATTATTTATTATGTGAAAATAAAAATATTAAATAATTCATTTTTAAAATAAAAAAAATAAATCATTTGCTTTTGCTAAAATAAAAAGACCAAACTATAATTAAGTGTAAATTTTCCTGATAGTAACTTAATCTTATTTTAAATTAGTTTAAAATAATTTATAGTTCACACACTTTTATATATATTCTGTCATTATCTTTTTTTTTAAAAAAAATTTCCGCGATAACAGAGCTTTCAGATCTCGAGAAGTATATAATATAATAAAAATTTTAGGATGCAGTGCAACTTGCAAATACTGTCGTATTGGAACAAATACAATTCAATTCTCACATGTACATCAAGATATGTTTAGAGTAGCCTGTTTTTTTATTATTATTATTATTATCAAAGTAAAAAAAATTCAAAATATCATTTTTATAATTATTATTTTATTGTTGCTATTGAGTAAAAGTTTTTTTTTTGGAACAGAATAAAAGTTTTGAATGCATTAAGTTAAATATTAATAATGTATTGATATGATTTGCAATACTAATAAACAATAATTTTTTGGGTGAATAATAAACCATATTTTAAAAACTGAATTAAACTGTGAATGATAATTAAGATTTAATTTAAAAAATTTTTAAATCATAACATATAATTAATTTTTAAATGGAATTTAAAAATCGTAAAATACCCTTACTTTGTTCAATAATATTTCTACAATTCATTCGCCGAGTGACCCCTTACCTTGCCCTTTTGCCGTATATTGCTGACTTCAGAAAGAAACAAACATGCAATTGCAATTTTTTTTTATTCAACTACAATTTGTACTTATGAATTGTCAGTTTAATTATTTTTTTAATTCTGATTCGTGAAATTAAATATTTTTCCTTCTTATTTAATATTATATAAAAAAAATTGTAACAAAAACTAATCTTAAGTGATCATTCAATTATACTAAAAGTAAGAACTTCGTGCGAATAAAAAAAATTTGTATCTCCTATGATAATTTTTTATTCATGATTCAAGAGGATAAACCAAGGACGAAGTCCACGAACTCGTGCTTTGTAGGGTTGACTAGTATTATAAACGCGACGATGGCAGCCACCTCCACGTGGGAAGATAAATTTATTTATAATAATATATTAATTCTGAAATAAAATATATAGTGTTGTCATGTCATTGTTTTAAATCTCTCATTGACAGAGCAAAACTCTAATTTTCAAATCACGTAAGCAATTTCTTACAATTGTCATTTTCACAGTTTCTCTGCTTCCTACAACAACTTATATCTTTAAGTGGATTGTCTTTTGAGTATTTCCATGCCAAATGAGTCATTCTTACATAATCTTCAATAATATTCCAACTTCAGTTTGAGATCTCGCCAGTCACTAATTCCAACCTCGGTTACGGTTATGAAAGTGATATAAAGCTGTACTTGTGGCACCAAGAGAAAAATGAAGATTCTTTGGCACACCCAGAAAAAAACCAGCAGCACAAATCTATCTCACACGGTTGGTCCACAAACCAACAAGACACTCCCAACAGGACACAGTCCTCTGAATCAATGTATTATGTACCACATATCCTTCGCATGACAAAACACTCCCCATGCATGAAATTCAAGGAGTCTCATTCAAACTGATTTTTTGAAGAATCAAACAAATTTTTATTTATTTTTTATTTTATTTATTTTACTATTTATATTATTTTTTAAGTATAACTTTGATTTTAAAATTTTATTTAGTCTAAAGTAATTATTTTTTATTTTTAAGTTAAACATAATTTTTTACCAACCATAAATCACTTCTTTTAAATTATTTCTAATCAAAATTTAATTTGTAAAATTAAATTTATATAAAATTAAATTTATAAAATTTAATATAAAAATATTAAATAATTGTTTAGTATGAAAATAAAAATAAAAATAAATTATATAAAATAAATAAAAATAAATTTTAAAAATTTATTTTATAAAAATGTATTCTCGTATTTACTCTGTACTAAACTAACTCAACCTAAAAGCTTCGATACATAGCCGCTGCCCTCACATGCCACATCTGGCTTTGCCAATGCCCATGTAGCCCATGAATCCAAGCCAATCTCACTTGAATAGCTGCCCATGCATCCATCAATTGCATCATATGCCGATCCCGTCATGCCAACGTCTGAATAGAGTCACAACATGCGGGCCCTACATCGCCTTGGTTTGACCGAAACAGTATATATGCCAGGCTTATCCTTTATATTTTGACTGAAATACTTTTCTAGCATGTCATGGTGGTCTTGGTGGATGTGGGCATAGTCCATTCAAGGACCAGAAGAAAGAAATAAAAACTTTATATTCATTTTTATAGTTTTAAATGTTACTTATTCTTTGTTTGATGTAAGTAATGGATGTATGTGTAAAAAAATTGAAAATCCGCACGTCTCCATTATCTTTTCTTTGATCAGCCATTGACAAACCAGTGTTGTGGGTAAGCAAGTGAGGTTTTTTTTGTTTTTATTGACAGGGCAACTTATTGTTCCTTTGAGCCAGGTTTAGATAATATTTAATTTGATTATGAACAGTAATTTAGTAATTAACAATAACACAAACAATTTCATTTCTCTAATCACATGAAGCGCGAATCAATATCTAGTTAAAATGAAAGCAAAGCGGTTTTAATGAGATTTAAACTCAAAATCAAACAATCTTAAGAAAAACTTAGTGTACATTTAAGAGTAGAAATGAAAATGAAATAATATTTCAAAAATAAAAGAATTGGCCTTAGGAAATGAATGTTCCTTCTTTAATTTTTTTACCAAATAATGAAATAGAAATATCTTATCTCCATTTCATTCTTATTTCATTCATTTTCATTCATGGTACTAAACATACCAAACAGATTAATGCAATATGAACTAAGGCTATTTTTTGGGCTAAAAAAAAAAACTTCATAGTGTAGAAATAATACTACTTTTTAAGTATACCTTGGTTCACTTGACTAGTCTAGAGATTATTTTTCCATTCTTGTAGCTAAAGGCCTTTTACTCGTCAAATACTCCAAGTTGTGGGGAAAAAAAAATTAAAACTGTTAAATATCATAAGAATTTCTTGTGTGATCTCAATTATACGTGGAGTTCAACTGAGTCTCAATATAAAATGATGTAACCCAAGTATTTTCCAAAGTTAACATGGCGCCATTCAGAGTTGCTGGGAAAGATGGTGTTGGAAATTATTAAAGAAGTCGTCCAAGTGTTCTGGTTATTTTTCATAAAATAATACTCTAATCAAATACTTCTTTAAAATAAGGCATTGTACCTTTGTTAGACTCATAACTTTCAGTTTTCCTATAAAAGTATATTTATTAAACTCAGCACGACATACAAACAAGCAGGCTCCCAAACTGACTAAATAATCCAACTATCACACCTCAGAAGTATTCTCAAAAAGCTGGAGGATTGCTGCCTTATTTATATAACACAACATCTGTTAGTGCATATTCTTTTAAGTCTGCCTTACATATCTAGGGTTGAATCATCAATATAATCAAGGTTTTAGAAGTATATGAAACAAATGGATTAGAGAATATAATAAAGCTAAAAAAGACAGCACTCCACAATCCTGATATCCAAGCACAATCTTAGTAAAACATTTTTTAACTTGATTAAAAAAATCTTTTAAACATGCGCCGCCCATTATTTGTAGTACTCCTAAAATAGGTCTGTACCAAAAATGAGAGAGTTAAATCTAAGCATTGACTCAATTTATACAAGAAAAATACATGTAGCATCTATATTCGCCAAGTAATTTGAATCTTATTAAGTCACGCATCTATATGTAACAATAGAGGCTGTAAAAGAATGATAAACCATCAAGACTATGTAAGAGTAGATATGCTGCTATATGCAAGCAAATGAAATTTACTGACGACCCTTCTTAAGAGATAGGAAGTGGGCAGCGAAGGTATCATAGTCGGGTAGCTTTGGATGAACGTGACCAGCCTTCTGCTTAGAGGGAGTATCTCCATCAGAATTTAAAGATTTTGAAGCCTCTTTTCCCTCTTCACTATCTGGTATTACTGTTTTAGGAAGAGAACTGGCAGGTTGCGCCCTTGCAGATGATTTCATAATTTCCTCACGCGAGGACCTGTTCGGTTCTGAATTTGGCTTAGATGCTGTATGTTCTGCTGATTCAAGCTCAGAACTTGCCCAATTTGATGAGCCCTTCATCATGGACGAGGCCTTCTGATTTTTATTCTCATAAGAAGCCCTTGAAGATTTCCATCCAAGTCCTGTACCAGGAGTCACAGAAGCCTCGGACAAAGGAGTATCCTTCGAACTTAAACCTGTACCAGTTTTTGAAGAAGCTGATGTCCTTCGAGGAAATCCACTGACAGGACGGGCAAGACTGACTGAGTTTTGTTTAGGAACTTCATCCTCAGAATTACTAATATCAGAATCAAAGTATGTCATTGAGGTCCTTGAGCTTGATTTCTTTTTGGCTTCACTTTGCTCTTTCTGAATGCGAGGGTCATGAGTACTAGTCACAGTCTCCTGCGAGTTTGCAACCAGATCATAACTATCAGAATCAGAAGATGTCCTGTGTACTCTCCCCAGACTTCTATTGCTTCTTTTCACTTCCCTCACGTATTTGTCCTGAGCAGGAGTATCAGAGCTGATTGAAGTCCTTGCAGTAGGCAAAGATTGTTCATTCTGGACTGAAATGTTCCCCAACGAAGATGAACCCTCACCTGATGTATTCTTAAAATACGGTGGCCGGCTATAACCTTTATTGCGAAGCCCACCCTTCAAAGTTCCATAGTTTAATTCCTTACCGCTTTCCATAGAAGATTCCTCCAAATTGTTAAAAGTATCAGGTGACAGCAACGCATGGATATTTGACTCGAGATCCAAATCCAACACAGGGCTTCTTACTTTGGAAGATGGCTGACTGGTTGACAAGTCATCGTAACCAAAATTCTTTTCTGACACAGTAGTGATGCCTATCTTTCTCTCAAAATGCTCTTCCAAAGTATCTGAACCAACTGATGATGGTGATAACCAAGACTTTCTGTCAGAACCCACAATTTTATCATTCCTTGATGAGGACTCTAAAGCCCCATGGTCTGCACTCTGATCAAGGACACAATTTCCATGATCAAAACTCCCAGAAACCGTAGACTTGAGCAAATCCACCTCTCTATCTGAATCTGGGTCATCTGAATCATCAAAAGTGACAGGCAATAAGTCTTCTTTTCCAGTAGAAACTGTAGACTTCTTCAAACTTTCAGAAACCACAGAAAAATGTGACTGTGAACTAGAACTTGACTCTTTCTCATCAATGACTTGTCCATGGCTCCAAGCATTTGTATTTGCAAATGGATCAACTTGTGATTTGTTACCAGGAGATGAGGAGAACAAACTAGATCCACGTCCCTCATATTTTTTGTCAACAACAAATTCATAATCATCATCTTCTGATTCAGAATCATCAAAGACAACGGAAGTATCATTATAAGAACTTGTTTCCATAGTGTTTCTCTGAGTGTTTCCCTCATCAGCAACAAAAAGATCTCCAACAGCCTTGTTTCCCATCCTTTGGCCATTCAAGTTCAAATTATCATTGTTATCATCGCTTGGATTAATGAAGTGAGAAGAGGAAGCTTTGCTAGATTGTCTATTTGTCCTTGCATCTCCAAAGTGATAATTGTTTTCAGTATTCATATCACCATCACCATGTAGTTCAGTCACAAAATCTACTTCAGTTCTGCTTGCCTGCTTTTTTATGCTCACTTCATGTAAGTCACTATTCTCTTGCTCAAAGGAGCTATTAGGTGGATATATAGCAGCCATTCGAGAACCATTGGCAAATGGGTTATCATCGCCAAAAGAACTACTAGACTTCAATGAAGCTGACTTGGCATATTTCACCACATTCTCATGACTATGCCTATAATATTCATCAGGCACTCCTACCAGGTTATCTTGTTCTCTGGCCGTAATTTGTTCATTGTGCATCCCAGAACTGCTTCTGTGGAAGGTGCTATTAACAGAACCTGTAGGAAGATGTCTGTCATCATGAAAAGCATGAACTTGAGGTACTTCATCTTTTAACCTGCCGCCAGAAGAACTATGTGATACACTTGCAAACTGCCTTGTCATGTTTTCACGGTTTGAAAGTTCTGCAGCTGCTCTTGCAGCCATGCTTGCACGTTCTGCAGATTCTGCAGCTGCCTGTGCAGCAGAGGCAGCGTCCTTGAATTCCATGTTCCAATTCTGCCTACCCATAGGAAAAGTACTCCTGTTTTCAGAATATGAATCTCTAAAATTCATTTCTTGACTTTCGGTTCCTGTAAGAAAGAACCCACATATCCAGGTAATAGACGGAAGAGAAGCTGCAAAAATTATTTGTAATTGCCATCTTCAAACAAGATAGTTAACAAAGTAAACCAAGAAAGTTACCTGAAGATCTGATTTCTGGATTAGACCTGCCTGATGCTGTTGATTGATTGTCACCAGCCTTACTAGCAGCAACACTTGCATTCTGCTCATATGAATTTGTAGATATGTCATGCATTGGTGTAAGTTGCGAGGAAGCTTGTAAATTAGGAGGTCCCTTTTCATCATGAACTGGTGGAACATGGACTTGATGAGGTTCCGCATAAGTAGCCTTCTCAAAAGTATTTGGTCCAACCTTAACATATGAATAATGTCAAAATAATATAATACATCAAACTTATATTTTATAACTACATAAAATATACCAAAGATAATCCACAATGAACGAAGCCTACCAACAAATCTTGAGAAGACTTTACATCATTTTCTCCAAATGACTTGGGTTCCCATTTGACATTATGCTCCTCAGCAATTGCAGTCAGTATTTTGATCTTGGTTGGACCGTCCGGTGCTTTGGCAGACAATTTCTCAACTAACTGAAAAGACAATATTAAATTAGAAAAAATTAAAAAAAAAAAACTGACAAGAAATGAGATTTAACATGATCCTCTCCAACTTCAAGCAGGTAGAGAAACTTGCCAAGCGATTTACACCACAATCAGGGCGTAATTCAACAGCTGCTGAGACAAATTCTTTTCCATACTTTGCCGTCATATGCTTCTGCACATCCTTGAGCTCAGGTATGTCTGAACATCTTGGAGATGCAAATATTACACTTGAAATTGCTTCCTTCAGATCGATGGGACAGTTTCTGAAAAAGGGAAAAAAATGAAAACAAGAAAAACACAATGACAATGCACAATCATAATGAACTAACTTCCAGGCTGCAAGATCAATAGTTTCAGAAAGGAAAACCCTCATGCAGAAATCCCTTCAGACACACAACACAAGTAAGGTCAAAGCACATGATAAAATAAATACATAAGCCTTTGCATCGCAAATATCTACATAAATGACTGACAGAGAATACCGATTCAAACATTATTTCAACAACAAAGCACCAAAAATTATGTTAGTCATGCCTAAAATCAGCAGGAGGAATGAAGCTAAAAGGTGCCACTGGCATGCCACAATCAGTTGAGGATGCTTCTTGATTGACAGGCTTTCACTAGAGTACCAAATGCACCGTTTTCAATATTGAGAAGAATATTATACCTTATGCGGGAGTATCAATTAGAAAAACTCATGGATCAATGCTGTAACTAGATATATAGCATATATTTTTCATATGGGATCAGAATTACCTGGACGGAGATAGTGAGATACTGAGATGTTATTCTGGCCCAAGGGTCTTACTATAACACCGGGATGCCATAGTCCCTGGCCCTTGTTTAGTTAATTTGATTTGACACATCTCTAATCAAGCCCTAGTCTGACTACAACCACCGTTCCTCAATTATAGAACCACCTTTTACTCTTTCAAGTATAATAGAATTAGATTCTCCTAAAGTGATCACAAATTCCTTGACAAAGCCTAACAAAATAATGATATAGGAAGTTCAGTGGTGTTGCCTAAATTTCAGAATAAATATAAACTTCCAGACAGATCAATCTACAAAAAGAAAAAAGAAAAGATGATACTCCCTCTAAAATAGACAAGATTACATATAGTAAACACATACTGTAAACAATAAAGATATGTTCAATGAGATGAATTTAATAATGTAAACAAAGTAAAATGTGCTAAAATTATTTTAGTGAGTTTCAATTACTTCTGTGATTCAATCATTGGCAAGCGTGCTGCAATAAGTTCACAGTATATCTCAACAAGATCATATGCTGCCATAGTCTTCTCTTCCCTGACAACATGTTCAACCTAAATACAGAACAGGAGAACAGTCAAAGAAAACAATCAACAGCTTCATAAAGGGATTACTTCAAACTGCTACAAAAGCTCATGTTCAGTTTTACTGCTTACCCTGTTATTCTTGTACAAGCACATCTAGAGTAAGTGATATATTGTTTGACCCTTTAGTAATCTTAAAAACCGACGTTTTGATTTGATTCCATTTCTGAACCACTTGAACCGCCACAGGCAAGTAAGATTTCAGTTTTCTTATTCAAATAATGATAGTAGTCTACACATTCAGAAGGCAGCAGAAAGAGTTCAAAGTCACAGTGCCCTGTTGATTTGAAACTTTTATAATCATCCCCATAGGGTGGAAAGCTGTGTAAAGGTTCAAGTGTTGAATCCCCTGTCTAATGAATTTCCAGTACAAAACCTCCACTGTTGCTAAAATCTCATAATTTTAATGACAATGATGGGCCTTCAGCTAAATGGCTTTATTATCAGCACAGACGATATTGCCTTTTTTTTTTCAGGAATTAACATCAATTCCTAATTGTGGTATACACTGAGGGTTCAGTTTAGTATGCCTTAAAAATGGGGATGAAAAATTTTAAGATGAGTTTTATATGAAAAATTCTATGAAGAACCAATTTCTGAATTTTTCACCCCCATTTTTAAGGGATGCCAAAGTGACAATAAGAAAATAAATTTTAAAAATAGAAGGGAAAAAAAAAACAATAATAGCAAATAAATGGAAATGGAAAGGTGGACTATTTTGGATTTTCTGATTCATCTTTTTATTATTACCCGGATTCTAGCAGTCTGGTCCTGCCCAGACTCAAGCAATTGAGCCAATTCCCTCTTGAGCTGCTTCACGTGGGCTTCTCTCTTATTCTTCAAAAGCTTTATGCGTGAAACCGCGAGCTTCAACGCAATTTTGCTGCAGCAACCAAATCAAATTTCAAATCCAAACACACTTTCAAATCACTAAAAACCCTCTCCACTAAGAAAGACCATCCACCAATGAAACAGACCAATAGCTTGGCTTCAACCAAAATCAGTTAACCACACACAAAAGCAATAAAAGACAAATCAGAATTCTGGGTCAACATGGCATCTCAAAAGCACAACAGCCAACTACCTCCACCACAGCGCAATCATCAAACAAACATATAAGTTTCTCTCTCTTCCCACAATCAACGCAAACCAAAAAAATCCAAAAAACAAAAAACGAAATTGATTCATTCCATACCACTTTGCGGGCTTGAAGCTTCTATGCAACATAGCTTGCAACAACACAAAAATGGAAGGAACGGGAGGGACTCTGATTAGTGATTATTTTCTCTGTAAGAGGCTCAATTCAAAGAAACGGCTTTTGTACAAAGAAAGAAGAAGAAGAAGAAGAAGAAGAAGAAAATTGGATCTTGCAGGCGAAGAAAGAGGGAACGAAGGATTTTATTGGAATTGAAACTTCTCCGAAGCTCGACGACAAGGAGATCAAAGTGGAACAACAACTTTCTACGCAAAACGAGTATAATTCCATATGGGAAGGTGCACGGAAATCATTCGTAGAGCTTACCTTTCTCTCTGACCAAATTAGCCCTCATCCGCGTTCTCTTCTTCGTGGGAAAGGTTTTTTTTTTTTCTATTTACTTATTTTATTTTTTATTAAAAAAATGGAAATATGTTCTTTTTGTATAATTTGATGAGTAATAAGAGTGTTAGTAATTTGGTTTAATTTGATTTTAAAAAGAAAAGTTATTCAAACTAAACTACTCTATTTTTTATATTAAGAATTAATTAATTTTATTTCATTTAAAGGATTAAATCGATCATATTAGGTCTAATTGGTATTTGATAAGTATCTTCTTATTCAAAAAATTCATGCTCAACTGTTTTTTTTCTTTCTATAGCCTAATCAACATCATATTTGTCTAAAATCTTCATAAATAGATATAAATAATAAATTTCTCTAAACATTTTCATAGAAAAAATTATAAATTAAAATTTAATTATATACAAGTATTTAAATTATAAAAAAATACATATAATTATATAAGTTCGGTTTGATTTAATTTTATAAATAAAAATTGAAAATCAAACCGAAATGAACTAATTAGCTTTTATAAAGTAAAAACTAAACAAAATTGGAAATTAATTGATATTGTTCAATTTTTGGTTCTTTGATTTATTTTTTTTAATTTAAATAGGTTTAATTTGATTATAAACACTCTTAATTGTAAGATAATTAATATATTTTTAAAAAAAACAAAGAAAAAATGATAGATTTTATTACGTAAACTAAATTTAAACAATAAAAAATATATGAAACAATTATATTTAGAAACAAATAGAAGATTCAATGTTCAAATAAAACGTATAATTACTCATATGTAATTTATCCTGTGTAATATTTTATTAATTTTAAATTTGAAATAATAGTTTTTATTAGTTTAGTTTATATAAGTTGTGTTTGATCAATTTATATAATTCTTTAAAAAATTTCAATGAAAAAAATAAAATTTCAGATGGAGAAAAGTATATGTATTATTTTTTATGTTATGTTCGTTTGATAATTTTAGCTTATATTTTAATTTACTATAAATTTTTTGTATATTACCATTAAATAATATCTTGATACATCATTAAAATAGTATGATTTTACATATAATTATTATTATAATCAAACTTTTTTAATAATGTATTAAGTCATGATTTAATTAACAATAATAAAAAAAATTACGTATATGTTCATTGTAAATCAAGTTTTAATATTTTATTCACAATTAGGTAAACATGCATTATTAGGTAAAAAAAAAAGATAAATATACATTACTCCCTACTGATTTGGATTCCACTAAAAGAAACAAAATTGGCAAATTGTGAGAAGAGGTTGTCACTGTGCCAACTGGCAAGGGTGTTTTGGGGTATTAGTATGTTCATTCATATATGAGAGTAAAAGATGAAGCAAAATAGTTGAGTTCACTCCAATTTGACAATGGAAGGTCACTCGTTACGACAGTTCAACACGGTTCATTATAATCGATGGCTTGTAAATAGGTCTATGTCCCAATACATGTGCAACTTTTTTATAATAAAAAAAGCACGAGTAAAATTTTTTATACATATAAAATATTGTTTTTTTTATTTGCCACGTGTCAGATCGGTCACAGTCAATCTCATGTCACAAAGCGGAAAACATGTTGCCGAGATATTTAAATCATTTATGGCAAGTCACTGCCTCCCCAATAACTTGAGATTTAATTAAGACTATGAATATTACATACTTGCAACAGTAACAAAAGTATTATGTTATGTTATTCTATCAAATTGTTGTGAAATGGGGAGGGAGAGCAATCAATGTGAAATAACCACACCATTAATGTTCGTTTAGTATTAACAAAAAATAAAATAAAAATAATTTTTTTTTTACCTTTCATTTTATAAATTTTATAAATTTTATTCTATTTTATTTTATTTCTTTACGTTATATTAAATGTGTTCTTATATTAACTCGAAAAATCATGTTGTATAAGTATAGTTATAATATTATTTAAAAAATAAAATTAATATTTAATAAATATTTAATAAATCTATAATAATAGGTACCATAGTAATTTTCATGTTATATCTTATTTTACTCCCGTTTTAATAATTTTTTTAAATGTTTAAGTTTAATTTGAGTTTTAAGTTGGTTGTATTTATTTTGTTTCTAACTTTTAAAATATTTTTGCTTACGTTTCATAATTTAAGGTGTATTTAATGTAATCTATATATTTAACTACTATCCAAATTAGATTCTTATAAACTTGTGTTACAAGTGTCTAATAATGTGTCAAATTCGATTTTACAAATGTGAATCACACTTTAAATTAAATATAGTTAAAAATATATAAATTGATGTAATGTTAAAAAAATTTATCAATATAATTTAAACTAAATAGTTGTCAATAAGACTTATCGAGTTAAGCTGAGCTGAACCTCAGTTCAAACTACAAAAAATGAATTAAATCGAACTCAAGCCGAGTTTCGAGCCAAATTATTTCTTATCAAACTAAGCTGAACTGAATCTCAGTTCGATTCAGTTTAACTTGTTTTCGGTCTTAGGTAAGAGAAATTGATTTTTGCTCGTGGGTAGCTAAATATGACCCAATTCATTTTTATCATTACAACAACCACTAACTGGTGGCAAATAAGCTTAAATTGCATACACAAAATAGCCACATTCAATTATCTCATTCTCTCACTCCCCTCCACATTTGTAAAACCATAACTAGGACAGTATTATTTGTGCTGATTTCATCGTGCTGTGATATTTTTACTTTTGTGATAAACGATTTTTCAGTTCTTCCCATAATGATAATGAAAGAACCGTATGCAAAGATCATAAATTAAATAACAACATAGTAGATAAAAAAAAAAGGGCTTAACCAGGCTCAATAGGACCATAAGATCAACTTTCCAGAATCAAGAGAAGTTAGATAATGGGGATGGACTATGTCTGTGTCAAGGGGGTTCAGTTTTGTTACATATGAATGTTGCCACCCAGTTGGCTCAGCAAGATGGCCATGTCCATGCCTCTTATCATAGTAGGTGCAGCTGTACTGTAGGGACACTCCTTGGAAAATCCAACCTTCCCAGATTTCTGTACTCTGATTAGGCAATTCTTTAACTTCTTATGGCATTTTACATGAGTCATGCCTGCAAAACCATGTTTTGTTAGAGCATAGAGCAATCTTCTGAAGAGAAAGGTCTCGGGCTAATAGAAAATTATAGAGGAGAATCAGAAATTATTCTGGCAGCGTGGCATACGGGCATACATATGTCCTAGCCTAAAAAGTACGGACACTTCAAAATAGTTACCGTATTCGTGTCGAACACGTATCATGTCGGACACTCCTCAGATACTTAGGACACTTCTAGTCTTTATCATAAAATTTCTTTTACACTATTTTTTTAAATTTATGTCAATATAGATGTAATATCGTAAAAATTAAATAAATGATAGTCTTTGATTATGTCTACAATGACAAATGCTAATTATTTTTTTATTTTTTTTATAAGATCTAAGATATAAATGATTATGTAGTAATACTTATATTTTAAATATAGATATTTGTGTTAAAATTTATGTATTTATCTTATATATATCTTTAAGATTTATATTTTTTATTAATCTTATATTAATTTAATATTTTATATCCTAACCGTGTTATATTCTATAATTTTTAAAATTTGCCATATCTTCGTGTCTGTGTCGTATTATACCCGTGTGATGTCTATGCTTCCTAGGTTCTGGCTAATGGGTTTTACTATCCTGACAAATAAAATTTAAGACTTCAGTTTCCACAATAAGTACGTATATTTCTCGATCTGAATCTATATTTATAAGATTGAAACCGTTCACGAGCAGCACAATAAATTTGAAGATAGAGATATCAATGATATTATAATCCTCCCAAGAATAAAAGGGATATCAGATACATTATGCAGACAGCAAAATAGCAAATTCCTTACAAAAGAATGCCAAACAAGCTTTCAATCATCCCAATTAGCTTCCCATTTGAACATTTTACAGAATTATTCAATAAAAATACCAATAAGTTACAATCCCACCCAAGAATAAAAGAAATTTAGATTCCCTTTCTCCTGAGGTTCCTGTTCCTGATTATGCAGAAAGCAAAAAGGCAATTTTCGAAAGACATAGTACATCTATCCAACAACCTCTCAATACTCCAATAATATAAAGTTAGAAACCAAAAAAATTCACCACCCATTTGAACCATTGTGCAAAATTAACACTTAAATCTCCATTTATGTTTAGGCAGATATAAAATGTGTTAAAGATACATAAGATATGACAACAATACATTAAAACCTTAAATGCCAACGTTCATCACTGTTATATGTCCCATAATTGTTGACAAGAAGAAAGAAAGAAGGAAGGAGAATGGAAAAGAGGGATACCGAATTTGCCAACGCACTCGTCATGGCTCATGCAACAAGCATCAATATCATCACATGGTTTCTCGCCAGGACAACCCGAATAACCCACCCCGCAATACTTCCCGTATTTAATTCCAATCGCTGAGTTCCAAAGAAAAGAAAAATTTAACCTCTCTATCAATGCAAAATCAAATACAATGGGTATAACACAATAGCAAATAGCAAACAAACAACAACAAAAGCTATCTTACTTTCGCACTTCTCTGCAATACATTTCCTGCTGCACGTGGCCTGTCCTCCGCAATAAATTCAAGAAGAATGGTTAACTTTTTCAAATTCTCCAATAACAGATAACGGGGAGGGGACTTCGTCGTTAAATTATTAATTTTGACAAGATTTAATTGGGAAAAAAAATCCAAATCCAAATTCAAATGATAGTTGCACACTATTTTTTTTGGGGGTAAGATTTATTAAGTATTATATGAATCTAATCCTCGTACAGAATTGGCCCAATCTCATGGAATGAAACAGAGGACTTACGCCAGAAGCATCAGCATCGCAGACGGCGGCGAGGAGCAGAGAAAGGAGGGCGAATGCCGCGGAGGCGCAAGAGATATTGCGGTGGAGCATTGTGGATTGCTCGTCGGAGTAAGCAAAGAGAGTCGTCGTTGAAGTTGAAGAAGTCTCCTCCCGCCGGTTGCGTTTTCATTATGTCGTCGTCTATTTATTTTACCCTCTAAAACGTTTGGGAAGAGAGGGCAAGCCTAAATTACGGAATAACCCTTCGAATCGTTTTGCGATTTAGTTATCAAACAAATTTATGTCGTCCACTCCTTCTATTTTACAAATATACCAATTGCAGCTTCACTAAATTTAGGATGTAATAACAAAAAAAAAAAACGGGTGAAAATGGGGCGACGTATAAATATTTTAATTTTTTTTTCATTTTTGTTGGTTTAATAAAACAATCTAAGTAGAATCATATGAGCATAAGTAATAACATTATTCAATAATTTGTTTGATAATTAAGTTACTAAGAATGAATTAGTGAAGAGAGATTCAAGTATTTTTTTATTAGATAAAAAATTTAAGTTGAAGAAAAAACTTGAAGATTCTAATACTTTGTAAGAGAAATATTTTTATGTCATCATTGTATTAAAAATACACAAAAAAAAACAGTATCTGTTTGACAAAGCACAATTAAACGTAGGGTACACGCGAAGGGAAGTACATTATTAAGAAACCTTTGTTTTTGTTTTGTTTTGTTTTTGTTTTTTTTTTCAACAACCTTTGTTTTTGTTAGAGCAAGTGATTTCGTACTAAGAGGTAAACAGCTGATTTTGAAAATCCATCATCACATTCCTCTGGGCTACTTTCACTTGGGTGAGTGTTCAACAAACTACATAGAAGAACCTTGAAGAAAAAGACCTCAGAAAGGTGTGAGCCATGTCAAGGCCATCTCCATAAAGTTGAACACTATGCTTGGCCAGACATAAAAGTGTCAAAGTTTGCTTTAAATTGCAGCGGTTATCATTTCAATTATATCAAATCAATATCTAATAGGGTACGACAAAACCATCACTAACTGGTCAACCAACATGCACTTGTTGAAATAGTTCTCTAGCCTAAACAGAGAAGCACACTGATGCCATACAAGTCACGTTTTTTTAGGTCTCTAAGTTCATCTGCATGTGCCTAACCCAAATTCAACTTCATCAGGCCCATAAAACGATGTGGAAAATGAACAACTTTCTAGTTTCATTTCATGCGAAGCTAAAACTTGACGAGAGTGATCTCAATTAAAAAAAATTTGAAGTATTATCATCATTCTCGAGTACCACCAGCTTCCAACATCACAAGAGAACAACGCAAGGTCCATCCCGCTTCAAATACAAGGGCGTTATTGAGGCTTATCAAAGTTAACCGCTAGTTTCTCAACTTTTTTCCAAAAACAAAAATCCAGAATAACAAAAATTGGGTTGTAGAATGCCCCGTAATCCACACAATGTATAAACGAACAGAGCAGCTGCCTTAGGAGTATATAAACCCCCTGCTAAAACATACACTTCCCAGTGGTTACTTCAGACATAGTAACCAGTGAAAGTAAATCCCCTTCCAACAATCTCACCAGCACAAAACCATGCAAAGCATTCCAGACCAAACAAAGCAGCAATACCTGCATCTTCAACCCTTAACTGTTGCCTGTTCTTCCATAAATTCTTGACATAATCAAGCTCCTTCCAGAAGGACTCACATCGACCAGGAATACTGTAAAAGATTGCAATAAATTTTGAATATAACAGCCTAGACTTGCTAAAAAAAGAACACAAGTCCATAATTGCTAAGTGTCTATGACATTCAAGACCTGGCAGAACAGTTTTCAGAATGCACTGTATCATTCACTTAGCTACTTCACTAAAGACAGGAGTGAAGGCACATATTGGAATCAAACACACTAGCATTGACATATGTTAATAGATGGGCACAGTTAGACAAGGTAGTGTAGGCTGTGGGCACAATTATATCAATTAACAATAAATCTCTAGAATAAAAATACTGGTGCTTATGAAGCCTCACAAGCACATTTTGTTTAGAAGGTTATAAAATAGGAATTGATTTAATTTTATAATAATTTTCAAGCATAAAAAATGATTTCTAAATCAAATTAAATCACTTCAACTTAAATCAAATCAAATCAAATCAATTATATTTTTTAATGGTTCCAAACATAGTGAGTAAGAGCAGCTTCTGATTCAAGTCATACAGCCAAAACCATACTATCATCGATTATGGTGAAACTTGAAAACAGACATCATACAGTCCACTAACGTCCATTCCATTTTTCTTCAACAATTCAAAAGTTACATCTTAACCTTATGTTTGGTTTGAGAGAAAGAAAATAAGGAGGAAACACAATTTTAAAAATTTGAAACTTTCTCTTGTTCGGTTGAAATTTTTTCTTGCTTTCAAATTTCAAAATTTTCTCTCCTCTCTTATTTTCTTTCTTCACATCCAAACAAAGGGTAAGAGTTCACTTAGTTGCACACTTGCACTTTTAGTACCAAGTCCACAAGCATGTAACATGGAACCCTAAATTAACAAGCCTGTATCATAGTGCTGTACATTCAGTTGCACTTTTAGTACCAATTAAAATTTGTTTCTTATATCAGGCATGCAAGAGTTCAAATATAGCACCAATGAAATGCAGCAACAAGCACCAAACGTCAATCACCATGCAAATCTGTGGCAACATTTGATGACATGCTTCATGCCTAGTTTCCAAAATTTGCATCTCTTGCTACTGATTTATAAATGCTAAGGAGGAATTAGTGTTCATTTCATGATCCCTTAATCATTATTTAAGAACTAGCAAACTGTTCCAATCCAATACAAGGTTAAGATGCTAATATTAAGACTGTGTACTTTGTTTTCTTTTTAAGTGTCGATGGCACAACCACGTGGGTCCAACCTCACCCTCTAGGGCTTCCTCCCTTGTCTACAGAGGGAAAGGAAGGAGACATTAGACATGATGGGTAACATCCAACTCTCATGAAGAATGTCAACAACATTATTTGAAATTAATAAATAATGGCCATCAATCATATAGAATTAAAGAATCTTATACGGTGAATGAATCCTGCCAGAACCAACAATATTTAGAAAAAGAACAAGGTCGGAGAGAATATAACCTAGCAAGGCGGGTGTACAACAATTGCTTTGCCAGCAGGTCACATTTCTCCACTGTAGGTGGCTCCTGAATGTATTGCTTGTTCTGTTCCAACAACTGCTTGTAGTAAGCAGTTCCATGCTTGGCTACAAATTGTGATGCTTGACCTGCTTTGGACTGCAACTGCTGCAACTTTGACGCCATCAAGTCTGCAAATTAAGCAGAACAAAACCCTGGATCAAAAGAAAAATCCCGGTGCACAATATGTAACATTCTTGATCCACAAAAAAAATATGATTTGAAAAAAAATTCTTCTCTGCAAACTTCTCCCTAAATTCTGGATACTCGCAGTCGCTGATAACATTGAGGAAATAAAGAAAACTGATTACCAAAGATATATCATTCAAGTAATATTTAGAATAGAATATGGCCTTTGACATGTAGTATTAGCTTGTCACTTCCTATCTTAAAATTAGGGGTAATTCTCTCAGCAAGTGTCGTTTCTTTCAATGTATTTATTGATATGACAATCTCAAGAACTTCAATTCAAATAAATAAACACGAGAAAGAATAGCCTCAGTGAATGAAACATAAAGGGGCTTCCAGCTCCGGCTGTTCAATAAATCCCATTAGGACAAATACACCTAGACTCAAATTGACGTGTATTCTAGGCAGAGCTCTACTTTCCCCAGAGAGTTAATTTTCTAATCCAGGCCAAAAGAAAATGGAAAATTGGCCTCTGGGTGCAAAGTCATAACCCTAAATTTTCAACCTTTGCGTGTTATGCTATTTAAAAAAAATGAAAAAAAAAAAACACGAAATGAAAACCAATTTGAAGAAAGAAACCACGTGTTTAAGTTTCGGAGGAATTGCTAGGGAGCGCAATAGCAGAGACAAAGATCGGCGAAAAGATAGACACAAGATCTGAACCTCAGGAACAAGGAATAAGTCAAGCGCAGTTATCATCATCATCATCGGCGAAAGCAAGAAGAGAAAAATGAATTGAAGAGGGCATCATTACCTTGACCACGGAATGAATGCAGATATCAGAAAATGTTCAGATTTGGCTCCGTCGCCGCCGCTACCTTGCTCGCAGCAAGGGAAATGAGGAGCAAGAGAGATAGTGCCGAGCTTGTGTTGTGTGTTGCAAATTGTCATCAGTGGGGTTTTTGTTTAGGGTGGGTTATTCACAATTGTGACAATTTTCTTTTTTTTTTTTATTAATTAGTTTTAATTATATTTTTTTTTTAATTATTTTTAATCAAATTATTATTTTTTTGATTCGAATCTTAATTAATAATATTTCTATTTATTTATTTACATTTAATTAATAATAATTTTAAAAGTAAAGTTTTATTAAGCTAAAGAATAAAAATAACCTTTATTATTTTTTTAAATGATTTTAATTACTTTAATAAGAAAATATTAAATATATTTTAAAATTTTAAGATATCACATATTTTTTTATTTTTTATATAATAATTTTAGTTTTAATTTCTTAACATGTACTGGGTATGCGTTGAAAATTCTAAAAATTATACTTAAAAAGTAATTAGCAAAGAATATAACTAAACAATTAAGAGTATTATTAATATTTTCTTTAAGTTTAATCAATGTTTTGTTGTGCCCTAATTTATATTTTTTTACCTTAATTATTTTTAAAATTGTGGTGTTGGTATTGTATTTTGTGATTTAGAGTTGTGGAAATAGTCCTAACCTATCCAGCTGGTATTTTTGGTCTATTTGTGTTTGCACAAATTGGACACCCAACTTAATTGATATAAATCGGTTCAAATCAAAATCATCTCAATTAAGATTATAACAATAGACTTATTGATCATATTAGCTCTATTTAACTCAAAAAAATTTTAATTTCGGCGGGTCCATATTTTTATAGAAAAAAAAATTAATGACCTAATTCAAAAAAAAAAAAAATTTGACCCGCGATCATTAGTTTTTATAATCAATGCAAGTAATTTTTTCATTTCAAGCACAATAAATGCATATAAAATTAAATTTTCATAATCATTCAATAAACTTAAATACAAAATAACAAACTAATTTTTTTTTTATATTATTTCAGCCACCATTGTTCTTCTTTTTCTCTTGATCTTGTCCGCCTTTTTTGTTGTTGTTTTGAGTAGTTTGGGGGTTATGGGTTGTAGACTAATGGCCCAAAGCAAAAAGGGTGTCAAATGTCAATAGGAATACCCATTCAGCCAGTCGATACCATTTACCTCCAAAGGTCCACAGTTTTTGTAAGCCCTCTAAAGTCCCATTCATTGTAACGCATACCATAACAGCCCAAAGGCAGGGCCATTGGTCCATCCTTTGTGCTCTTCTGCATAAAGAAGAACCCAACTCAGGACCCAAAATAAGAAGATCCATAGCAATCTCATTATGTTTACATGCTTCTTTATGTATTTATATAATTCTTTTATAGTCTTTTAAAAATTAATTTTATTAATTTAATTTATTAAATTATAAATTTATAATACTTTTATTTTTTAAAAAAATTAATAAATTAAAAAAATTAAAAAAAAAAAAAAAAAAAATAAAAATAAAAATTATAAATAATTTAAAATTTTAAAAATTAAATTAATAAAATTAATTTATTAAAAATAAAATTGATAAATAATGTATTTTTAAAAATTTAAAATTAATTTTACTCTTATACCTATGTTGTTTTTCGTCCTTGTATTTAGAACTTTTTATTTGTATCTTAGAAACGGTTAAAAAATTTATATTGATAAAATGAAATTCATTTAAGAACAAATATATATATAGCCAAACAAAGAAAATAAACTTGAGTACACCAATTATATGAACAGCCAATGGTAAAAATTTGAACGTTTTTTCTTCAGTTTTTTCATTTTTCTTCATTTTGCTCATTTTACCATTTTACTTTTATACACCCGTTGTTGTTAAAAACATATAATAACCTATTAAAAAAAAATCTAGTAAACTTTTCAAAAGTGTATCGTCCTGACAGATGAAAAAGTGTAGTTATTTTTTCTATTTTAAATGATTCCGGACTTTTATCCTTTATGCAACAGCTGTATTCTCTCTACTCAACATGAAATATTTTTTTATGAATATTAATAGCACCATTCATAGAACAAAAAAGAAACATTTTATCCAGCTCCTTTTGCCATTAGTTTCTCCTTTCATTTTTTTAAAACATAAACATTGGGACTCATCATTTTCATTGATTTCACATTAATAACTATTCTTCAATTGATCTAATATATATATATATATATAGCAACAGCTGTATTCTCTCTACTAAACATGAAATATTTTTTATGAATATTAATAGCACCGTTCATAGAACAAAAAAGAAACATTTTATCCAGCTCACATTGCTATTAGTTTCTCCTTTCATTTTTTTTAAAAATAAACATTGGGACTCATCATTTTCATTGATTTCACATTAATAACTATTCTTTCAATTGATCTAATATATATATATATATATATATATATATATATATATATATATATGCTACCCTTTTGGTAAACAAACAAAGGGATGTAACTAAAGCGCATTGTCATAATTAATGTGATCCAATGTGAATAAGAGATTTATTAGAATAGCAATATACAGCTCCATGGCATTGGCATTTGGCATTATTACGAAGATAGCAAGATATAGCAAAACTCTATCTGTATGTGTGCGTGTGTTAAATTCCATAGAAAGTAGTTGGCAATTATGACCGTGAGAGTCACATAAGTTTCTTGCATGCCTGAGTTTCCTCAGTTTCATGAGCCACATGGGGCTGCTCTGGTCTGCTCTGATTGGTCATTTGTTGTTTAGTAGGATATCAATAGCATTATAGTGTTTCAAGACTCAAGTAACTATCATCTATTGGTGGAACAGTTGACTTGTCCGCTGAAAAAAATGAATTAATCAGAAATCACAAGGTTAGGTTTAGGTGCTAAGAAATTTTCAACAACAAGAAGAAAAAGCTTTGCTATTTGAATTTGGAATGGGAAATAGAGAAAAGTATATATAGAAATAAAAAATTAAAATTCCCACAACTACCTTAATGTGCTAATTACACCTTCGCGTGAGAGGTGGTTGTTCATTTGCAAAAGTTTCCATTTGACCATTCACTCTAATTTGTGATCTCTATTGTAATTTTTTTTTATCTAACGGTTTCTCGTTCCTAATTCCTCTCTGAACAAGTCGATGGAAATATTTTCCATTTCTGACGAATTGGTGAAAGCAATAGAAGATGTAATTTCTCTTACTTTTCTTTCTATCTTATATATATTTTCACCGTCTTTCTTCATTTTTCTCTCCTTTTGACCAGGAATATTCTTGATTGCCAAGCAACACAAGAAATGGTCAGATGTAACGTGTATTTATATCGTTTCAAGTTTTAGGAATAAAATAATACTGTCACAAGCTAAAGTTAATTTTGACCACAATTGAGATTGACCAAATAATTTTTATTCAGCAGAGGTTTAACAATATTCGAACTATGACTTTTCTTTTTAAAATTTGTTTCTTGGCGAAAGAAACTAGTTGACTAACATTTGATTGGATATCAAACCTTGCTTAGTGAGGATCTTGGTTGATTTATTTGGCAGGAAATGGAAGTTTAGTTGGTAAATCGGGTTCGCATTAAATGTTAAACCTTATTTAATATTCTCCAAGTACGTGTAATATAAATAACAGTTATATTAGAATTCAGTTGAAAACTATATTGATCATTATCAAAGTCAAAACATCCTCTTAAAGTAATTACTAAAATAATTAAGGAAACCCATGATAGGCAAGTTAGCTTCTACAAGTAGTAATGAAAGAGAATCTACAAATGTTGAATAGATTATATTCCCTTTTCAATCAAACCATGCGTGAAGGTCCTAATTAATAAGGTGTCTTATGCTTAACTCAGTTATGTTAGCTCTTAATCAACCATTTTATTAGTAGAAACCAAAGAGGGATGCTGCATGCAATTAATATACTATGTGGAACTCAGCATTAGCTCAAAAGTTTGGTGGGGTTGAGATCACTTATTAATAGAATATAGTGGAGAGCCTTATTAGTCAATATCTAGCCTGGTCATCGCGTGATCTCAATCGAACGGTGTATCACGTGGTGGACCATTCTTTGTTTTGGAACATCATGCCCGACACTAAGAAAGCAAAGTATAATATCTTGTTATCAAATTAATTATGTCTTAATCAAGTCAGGTTATCCATAGAAGCATGACGAGACTATGACAATAATTAACGTATAGACTTCGAAATGTGAGTTAAGTGAGAAGCCTTTCTATGTATATATTATTTTATTGATTCCAACCTTGTCATGAAGCTAAAAGCTAACGGATTGGTGTTTTGCTAGCTGTTGCATATATGTATGTGTCTGTGCGTGTTGATTTTAAGGATTCTTTTCAAACTTGTTTGCGTACTTCTAACTCCCAACTCACAGTCAGTCTCATTAATTATTTTGACAGAACTAGTTAGGTAGCTACTGAGTCAAAGGTTTATGTATATAACAAATTTGAGACAAAGGTTTATGTAATTTCACTTTAATGATACAAAAGGATTTCTAGGAACTTGCTTAAGTAAAGCAAGCAAACAAGGATTAATACACTTCAATTGAATCAGCTTTACAGTAAGTGCTTTCCCAAGATGAGTTTTGGGTTTTGCTGTCACCCAATTAAAGAATTTATCAAAATGGCCAGAAACCATATGAAAAAATAATAATAGAAATTAATTGATCAAGGAGATTAGCTAGAGAGATTGATTTCATTTCTCTATCCTTTCTGCCGTTCTGATTCGTTCCATGAAGTTACGTATTCTTCCCAATGCTACTTCCAGCGTCTGCTCACTCATATTTGCAAAGCACACCCTGAACCAACCTGGTTCAGAACAATGGCAAGAAGACCCCGGAGAGATATTCAGCTTCACTTCACGCAGAATAGCATTCCAAAGCTCCAATTCACCTTCCCTCGTTGGCTTCTCCAACAGTGGACTTAGATTCATCCAGCAAAACAACCCTGCATTCCCTTTCAAGCACTCAATCCCAGCACTTCTCAACCCTTCAATGATCATCTGGTATCTCTTCCTCAGTCTCTCTCGGTTAGTCTTAATGTAGTTCTCTGTGAACTTCTTATCTGATAACATAGAAGCCAATAAGTGCTGTGTCTGAGAGGATATTAGGGTGAAACTGGACATCCTTCGAGCTGTGGTCACAACCTTATCATTGTATGAATAAATGGTGCCAACTCTGAAACCAGGAAGGCCGAGGTCTTTGGAAAGGCTATAAACAATGTGAACTCTTTCTGCATTTTTGTATTGACGAGCTTCGAGGATTTCTGCTACGCTTACAAACTCACAGGAGGAGAAGACTGAGCCTGAGTAGATTTCATCTGAGACAAGATGGATGTTCTTGCGAGTCACAAAGTCAAGAATCTCCTCCAGAACCGAGCGTTGAATTGTTGCACCTAATGGGTTTGACGGGTTTGTGATTAGTACTCCTCTCACTTTAGTGTTCATGGCTTCTGCTTCTTTGAATGCAGCCTCTAAAGCTTGAGGAGTAATCTGAAAATTGTTTGAACTATCACAGTGGATTGGAACTATGTTTACCCCAGTTCTCCATCGTAAATCTCTATCAAATCTGTAAAACAAGAAACCCAAATTGTTCTTAGTTTAATTTATATAGTTCTATACCAATGGTCTATTATTTCTAAATGTGCACATTAAGCAACCAGTGACGTGCATGCTTCCAAAGACAAATAAGTTTGAACCAAGATGATTATTATAGTGCTTCTTACCCTGGATAGTACGGGGTTGGAACAAGTAAAGCATCTCCTGGGTTTGCGAGGATGAAGGTTAAGAGCTCATTGGCTGCAGTTGCGCCTGCAGTGAGACTACTCTGTCTGGGTCAAATTTTGCTCTCCCTCCTCTTATTTGTTCCATGAAGCTTGCCATTGCCGTTCTGAAAGATTTAAGCCCATGATAGTCTTGAAATAATGCATTCTCTCTGAAACCAGGAGCTCCTTTTCCCCAGGTGGAAGCCTCTGAGTGTTCTTCCAAGTACTTTTCCAGCAAATCAAATGAAACCTGTACAATAAGAGGGATTAATTAGTTAATTAATTAATTAGATGCTGAGAATTAAAAACTGGGAAATGATTTTACTTGTTTTTCTTTCTGACTAAATATACTTACTTGATTCTCTGCCAATCCCATTTGTACAACTCCGGAGGGGTTAGTTAATTCATCATAGGGGTCTTCATCGTAGGCTTTCCACCCGGCAAAATAGGGGGAGTCTTCCCCATGAGTTTCAGAAACTGCAACTTTTGAAAGCTCGACACAAGGTTGCTCTATCTCAATACCCATAACTAGCTTCCTTGCAAAAAAAAAAAAAATCCTTAATTGCGGAGGCTTAGTATTTTACAGAAAGCAGGAAGCTGCTGTGGGCAAGAGTGAGAGAGAGAGAGAGAGAGAGAGAGAGAGAAAGAAGAGAAGCTAGAGAGAGAACTGAAAGAGAACGTTGAATGAAACTTTTGTCAAAACTCCCCTATATATATATACGCTTTGAGCCTTAAGACAGGAACAAAGGTCCCTTCAACTTGGCTGGCTCGCTCAGCACAAGCAAATAAGAAAAATATTAATTATTGATTCCCTAGTGTCAGCAAATCGGAGCTTTACCTTTAAAGCTTTCACAGGATATAGTTTTATCTGTTGCGACTTGTGACAACTGTGACCTTCTGCCAGATCAACACAGAAATATATGGTGGTTGTTTGGGGATGGATTTCTTGCCATTATTTCCCCTTTGCTTAAAGATTTTCTTACATATCGGTTTAATGGAGCAGATATATAGTTTATAATATTTTGTTTGAGTGGGGCTGTGGGCTATATGTTAAATGTTTTTAAGAGTTTTTTGCAGGCTCACATTAGTTTTTCCCATCAAAAGAATATAGCGATTAGCACTAATTCAGATGTAACTGCAGTATATATAGAAGCCAACACAATGAAGGTCAACTGATGATTACATGGTTAACCAGATTAATTAAGTACGGAAATGATGTGTTTCAAATATGCCTTGTTTTCATTGGTGATCATTCACAAAAACAACTGCATGTGGTGTGGAAAACTGTCCACTGCTATCGTCAGGCCACTTCTTGTTGCACACTTGCCACTATATATTGGTGTACTAGTTAGCCAGGCAATAGACAGAGCAAATTAATTAGTTCAACAACATGAAAATTGAGACATGCTTTTATTTTAAATTCATTTGCTTTTGACTGTTACTCGGGGATGAACAAGTCGATCGTCATCAAGTAACACCATCTTGGCCCTTCTCACTTTGGAGTTGACACACTTAGCTGTTAGCAATTAAGAACGCTTCCCCTGTCTCGCGTACTAGCTAGTTGATTAATTACTTGATTCCCTGGACTTCAATTTCTGGTTTAGAAAAAGTGTTTCATGTCGCAGATAATCCAAATCAAGCAGTCTCCTTGTAAACCACTAGTCGTCATTTTCACATACAATCTGCAATTCATTTCATGGGTGATTGATTCCATTACATGCTGGCTCTCTGTTGGAACCCAATACATAGGAACATTTTCTTGGCAATAAGCTTCAATTCCCGTCGTATATTTGTATATAATACGCCTTCTTTTTGTTGCACCTAACACACTATCACTCATTAATTTACTAAATAAATAATATTTAGCTCTAATGAAAACAAAAGTTAATTTTTAACATAGTTCTTAATTAGCCTTTCATAGCAGCATTGAGTAAAAGACAAAACATATAGCTATATAGCTCTTCTTCTTTCTTCCCTAGCTAAGCGATAATGCTTTTGTCGTCAACATATATATGTAGGTTCTAACAGATCAAAGGCTCATGGAGCATGAGGGTTATTTTTATTCAGCGAAGTGATCAATTTGGATGCTTTCCAGCCAATCATGTTGGGTTTTGTTTCTTTCATCTGGGTAGAAAAGGGGCTCTCTGGTTGTAAGAAGTCCACAACTACAACTCCATTATAAAGCACAGTAGAATATACATAAAAAAATGAAGTTCCGTATCTGGTGAGACCTTTCGTTTGATACTTGTCTCAACCCTACAGGCCGAAGTAGCCGCACAGTCGTCATATGATCCCTTCAGTCACGTTCTCTTTGTAGCACTAGGATTCGCCATATTAACTGCAGATCTAGAGCTGATCTTCTCTAGCATATGGATATTCATGATCTCGAGCCCCACGTCCTTCTTATGCAGAGTAGAGAAGCTTGTATCTTTATTCTTCTCTCATCATTGCTTATCTTATTAGTATCTTCCGTCTTTTTTCTCTTAATCATGGATCCGTATGCTTGCTTGATAATTCCACTGAGTTAGTTGAAATCCACAAAAACAACACAATCCCGACAAATATCTTAAATTCCAAACTCCTAAACGTTGTTGTGCATGCCTATATACATGGCAAAATTACTTCTCTAAATATTATCTCACGAAAATATTATACAAGCATATGTGAACATATATATATATATATATATATATATATATATATAGAAAGTAAATTTAGTGAAAAAACGTATTTATTATGAAATGTGAGAAAAATAAATCTTGACCATTTAATTTTTATATAAATAGTAAAGATTAGAACAAAAAGTCAAATAATTTTTTTAAGTGATCATGTGAGTTTTAAATAAAATATAATCCTTCAATCCTAACTATTCATATATGGTTTAATGATTAAGATTTATCCATCTCATCTCTTATAATAAAAAATACTTTCACTTTATACATCATATATACACACACACACACAAGCATATCCAAGCTAATTAATGCTTATTGTTTAATCATCTTTAAGTAATATTGGGTTCTAATTGCATTTATATTCATTCAGTGTTTCTTGCATTTCAATCATTAACGTTGGTTTTAGAACTTCCGGAGTATTCATGGATTACAAATACGTTATTATTTGTAGTTGATCAATATGATTTTTTTTGGCACGTTTTTCTTAATTTGTATCAATTTTTGCTAATTAACAATTTAAAAAATCCAACCATGCATGACTTCCCTTCAAACTTTTATATTCTTCCATACCACGCGGATTATCATATCCAAGTAACTAAATTAATTTTCAACTTCGATTTGCCTTAATTATATGTACTCATACTCCTCAATTAGGCTCTTTGATCACAATGATGAATAAACTTGATTATGTTTGTTTATCAATAAATAATATTTCTATTTGTCAAATAAAATATCTCAATTCAACTTTTTTAAGATGTGTTCTTTTTAGGTACTATTTAGTTATATATGACAGAAATTTTTACATTAATTTTTCTAATTTTGATGTGAATATTATAACAACTTCGGTCTTATTAATGATCAATTTCATACATAAATGGTACCGGGGGGAGAGTTGCCCTTGATATAATGTAAAATAATGTAACATTTCTTACTAAGAATATATAGTATCAGAGGCCATAATTGCCTCTCATTTTGCACACAAAAGGCATAATTAATTAAACTCTTATCTAAAGAGAGTTAATCATTACATATGTTACTATTAATATATGCATATATTTAACTATTTTAAACTTTTCAATGGAAAGAAAACGATACAGGAGCATGTTTTAAACTTAAAAGAAGTCATTAAGTTCTGCTGTTTGTTATTGATGCAGTTATTGATGCAAGTGTGGGGTCAGACGATCTTCCAAAGACCTTCACTTTTGTCCCGGCTGCTTGCAAATCAGAATCTAAATCGAACTTTTGGGTTTCTTGATATCTTTGTTAGGTCATCAAAACTTAACTCCTCTTAGAACTCCTCAAATTCTTGTTTTTAAACCTTTTCAGATCTTAATGCATGATTTGGTTTTTTGGAGTTTTTGTTCGGCAAGGGATTTGATTTAGTCATAGGTTGCAGAAGTAGAAGTTGTTTTGGAGAACTCAACCACTTTTAATTTAGTAAACAACTATGAAACCATATTAAAAAATCGCTAAGGCTTTATGCAGATAATAATGGAGAATTCTGTGGTGCCCCTCTACTAATTAATGGGTATCCTTATAGTTTCGTTGGCAGAATTGTATGTATAAAGAAAAAATTTCTTGCATGAACCTAATTAATCATAAACTGACACATTTAAGTAGGAAAAAAATTGGACCAATTAATTATATTTTTTATACAAATTAAACGCAATACCCGGCCAAAATCCAGATAAAATATGTAAGTATGTAAATATAATTGATCGACTCCACTTTTTCTTCTTTGTCAACTTTTAATTCAGCCCAATTGATAAAGCGATTTTCGATTGGTTGAATCTACATAAATTGTGTTAACATCTCTCTTTAATTTGGATGAAAATTTTTAATTAAAGCTATGATAACTCTATAGCTATGGCTAGGAGGGGAACAGGCTGAAAAATAAACTAATTAAGAAGTATATAATAAAATGGTTGTCCTATATCTGACTAATTCTGGTCAAGGGAATTTGCAATGGTTTGTATCTCAATTAGAGGGCATGAATATCTCCTCGGAAGATATAGTACCAATGGTGACATGCCATGTGGAAATCTCTGTTCTAATCATGCTAGGATTATGTCTAAGAGAGATAACTGTAGAATATTGAGTTGGTCGGATGTTAAATATACTGGCTCTGGCTTTGCACTAGCCTAGGCATATTTTTATTTCAAGTTTCTGTTTTTTTTTTCCCCTCTTCCTACCTTTTCTATCATCATCTTATATATATATATATATATATATATATATATATATATATATATATATATATATATATAAAATCATACCTAGTGAGATGAGTGTTTATTATGAGAGGTGAGAAGAGTAAATCTTGACCATTATATTTTATAAAATGGTTAAGATTAAAATAAAAAGTCATATAACTTTTTTAAGTGATCATATAAATATTAAATTAATAAGATCTAATTCTAACAATTCATATATGATTTAATGGTTACGAGTTCTTACTTGATACATCCCTTATATATATATATGAACTACTAAATCTTACCATATTCGTACACATGTTTTTATAGACAATAATAACTTGAAATACTCTTGAGAAAGTCCATGTAGCGCATCCAAATCTACACAAATACGCCAACCAATTGTCTCCGACTCTTTCTCTCTTTGCATGTTTAGGTTTATTAATTAGAGGATGCTTAACCACACACACATACAAAGTAACAAATTTTGGTGTTAATTTCTTAATATTGGTTGCTGCATTTGTAAAGCGATTAATGTAATCCAACCGCGTCCACATGATACTTTGGAATACATGTTTCAAGGTCTTTAAGCTCACCTCACTGCACTAAAACGCTCTATATGTGGCCTTGTTTCTAGCTCCACTTACCCTTGATTTTATATCCTTCCAACGTGCTTGTCTCTCTTTTAATTTTTTTTTTTTTTATGTTACAACATATGCTTCAAAGATTGCCCTTTTATGGGGGATTTTTCTATGCCTCGATCACGTCCCTCTTCTTCAGCCCTCTTCCAGCTAATAATGTGCATAAAATGGTGAAAGTTTGATCATGAGATCATGGAGTTTGTGACCAATGCATCATACAGGTGTTCAAAACCAATCCAATTCAAACAAAATTGAAAAACCGATCTAAAAAAATCAAAAATCGATTAAAACTAAACGAAATTATTATTTTTCAAAAACCGATCGGTTCCGTTTAATTTTTGGTTTTAATTTTAAAAATTAAACCGAATCGAAGATAATAATATATAATTATAAATTATTTTTTATATGAGATATTACACTTATACTCTTTAGAACTTAAATTATTTTTTTTATATGTTGCAATAGTATTATTATACATGACATAACATAAACTTATTTTGTCTAAATGTCATTCTCACAATTTTAACGTTTAAAATATAAGTTTAAGAACATTATCAAGTTAAACATAAAACTTATGAAATTTTTTTGATGAAGACCGTTACTCTAACACAAACTTGAATTAATGTCTGATAATTGACATCATATTAATTATAGATATTAACTGTTATTTGAGTTAGGAACTCATCTGAACATTGAGATTGATCATAATTTATGTCATATTTGAGTCAAATTCAACAAAAAAAAGGACAAAAACTGATCAATCGAACCGAACCGAATCACATCGATTGATTAATTTAAGGAGTGAACTGATTAGTTCGGTTCAGTTTGGATTTCTTTCCAAAACTAAACCGAATAAGACACACCCCTGCAATGCACAATGGAATAGCTAATATTACAAAAAAAAAAAGATTCTTGCATTTCCCATGATGTGAACCAGGAAGCTCCACAAAGGCTATAACTATAAGGGACATAATCAATTGCTTCATCCACCATCATGGAATACCTGATACCTGATACCCATCTTTTTTTTTTTTTAAGGTATTGGTACTCTAATTAATTTATCAAATATTTATTTGTTGTTAATTTTATTTTATAAACTTGTACATTTATTATGAAAAATAAAAAATAACAAGTATTTAACAAATCATTCAAAATACTAGTAACCTAAGAAAAAAATCAAGGTACCATGCTCCAAATTAAGTTTGCCTTTCGGTGTGGGAATTTTTCAATGCCTCAACCATGTCCTTCTTCCAGCTAATTATTGATGTGCATAAAATGGTGTTAGTTTTCCCCTACTGATCCTGGGATTGGAATGGCTAGAAAAAAATATTTATTGCATTTCCTATGATTGAACCAGGAAGCTCCACAAATGTTATGAGGGACATATATAATAAATGAGTTTTGCTATATTCTCTTAAGTTTTTTTTTAATAATTCTTTTAATATTTAATAAAATAAATATTAAGTAAAAAATAAAATATTTAATATCTTAAAACATAAACATTCACTACTTACTTTATTATAAGTTAGGACATAATAAATTGCTTCATCCACCAATATTGAAAAACACTCATGATCAAATCTATCTTGCCTTGAATTCTAGATATTCTTTCTCTATCTATACTCGGAACCTTTTAATTTGTTTGCTATATATTCTTTCTTCTCACTGGTTGTTTTCATGAACATTTCATTTAATATATTCTTTTTCCTCTCCTTTTAAAATAACGAAAGTCCAGCTCCATGCCGACCAGGCAATCTCAGATTCTCAATCACAGACTGAAATATAGCTAGTGTTGCACAGTCAGAATTCTACATTGGAAATCATGAAACAATTAATTACTTTATTACCTTCATGCTAGTATCGTTTGTAGCCATACTTGATGCTTCTTCTTATATTTTAAGTCGCTTATAGAGATTGAGATATAAAAATAAGAATAATTTTATATTTTTTAATATTTTTTTAATTTTTAAATAAAGTAAATTTTGAATATTCTTTATGTTTTTAAGATATGAAATATTTTATTTTTTATTTAGTATTTATTTTATTAAATATTAAAAAAATATTTTAAAAAAATATAGCATTATTCAATAATAAAGAAGCCAATGGGCGTCACTAACGAAGTTCATGGGGCACTTCAATCTTCTTTCTATTCTTTGCCTCGATCTCTTTAGGCATATATAGCAACTAGCATTGCCAGTTCTATATATTCCTGTGGTACTATTCCGAACCACTGCAAGGTTAATTAAAGTAACTTCCAGAGTAAAATAAATAGAAAAATTGTCAATTTTTTTTAAAAAATGTTTATGTACTATTTGATGGTTTACATGCCAGATATTTAAACTTGAGTCGCAGAGATGCAATCAGAGAAGAGAGAGTTGCTTGATGTTAGCAAAGTGCAAATAACGTTATTGTTGTTTAATATATGCATCAATGCAATCTAAATACATTTCACGCCAACACTAGTCGAAATGGTAAGAAAATTTGTTTTTTAGTACTTAAAAACAAATAAGTTAACGTGGTGGGGTAAGTAGAGACAAATGACCAATTAGAACTAATGTATAAACTCAGTACACAGGTAACTATATCAAGAATTGCGTGATCATGGAACTTGGACGGCGGACACCTCCCTCTTCTTTTTTTGGTCTGCCATGACGAGAACAAACAAAAGCCAAAGGGCCCCCTGAAACAGAGCCCAAACCGAACCCCTTCGACACGGCAAAATTTATTTTAAATCTTATACAAATTTATATATATTTTTTTACTTTTTACTTTTTTTTATTTCAATTATAAAGCTCTTTTATTTTAAATCTTATACAAATTTATTTTATAAATCTAACATAATTTTTTAAAAAATTATTTTAATTTTTTATTTTATTTTATTCTAAAGTCGATAAAATTAAATTATTATATTAATCCTCAAAAGATTTTATCAATTTCATATTAATATTTAAAAAATTTTAATTTTATTCAAAATTTTTGATAAATTATTTTATTATTTAAATTAATCTTAAAAAATTTAAAAATAAGTCATATTTATCTTTTAATAAATATTAACTTAAATAATAAAATTAATTATAAAAGATTACGATAAAATTTAAATATTTTAAAAATTAATATGAAATAAGTAAAATTTTTTATAAATTAATTTGATAATTTAATTAAAAAAATTTTATAAATTTTTTTAAAGTGAATAACCAGTAAATAATAAAATATGTATTACAGTCATTATTAAAATTTATGTAAAAAAATAGAAATTAAAAAAAAAAAAAAGTTGAAAGCAGGGAATGAGAGGCAGGAGAGGCCGTGCCTAAAACCCACATTAAAACCCTAATTTTGAAATTACAGTGAGGGTGAGTCTCTTTTTCTTTCTGTTATAGCATCGCAGTCTCAACAAGAGAGTGTTATTCATTGATATAATTGCAGCAATTGGTTTTGGTGAATGGGTCGCCGAAAGAACAACAACCAGAGCTCAAGCAACGACGCTAACATGAATCACCACCGTCGCTTCCAAGATGCCGACGAGCTCATCGAGGATGCAGCTGAGAGCTCCAACCTCGACCACTCCATGTGCGACCCCGATGCCGATGATAAAACCACCGAGCCCTTTCTCGATTCAGATGATAAAACAAGCGCTGACTACTACTTCGATTCCTACTCTCACTTTGGTATGTTTGTCTCCCACCCTTTTGCTTTTGTGTCTTTCGGATTCTAACGATTTGGGAATCAACAGGGCGCAAAAATTGAAAATTTTTTAGAATAAGTGAAGCGCTTGTGCTTAACCATTTCATATGAATACTGTTTTGCGCAAAGCTTAGAGCTTTTTCATCTGGGGGGTCTTTTATTAGCCTTAGTTCAGTAGATTTGTTCCCTACAGTAATGTAAGCACTGAATTAGCTCTCTTTGCAACATTAAGGACTGCCCTGGATCATTTGTCATGCTAGGTTTGGGAATTTAGAGAGAATGATAAAGAAAGGGATATAAAAAAAAATGAAAGAAAAGGAAAGGAAAAGAAGGAGAACGGAAGGCTAATTATAGCATGTTTGGTTTGGCTTTTAAAAGCTTCTAAACCGTGGTTTGGGCAAAAGCTTCTTTCTTGTTGCTTTTGTCCATACCATAGTTTTAGCATTTCAAAAGCCAATCCAGATATGCAATTAATAAATTCTTTTTTTCTTATTTAGATGTTTTAAAATTTTCAAAAGCTTTCAAATTACAGGAACTTTAAAATGTTCATAAAAGTTAACAAGAGAATGCTTTGGAGGATTATTTGAAAATCCAACTCTCCCTTTCCTCATTTTCCCTCTCTAATCCCCATCTAAACATAGCATAAATAAACGGGTCTATCTAATCTTTTACTCTGATTTCTGAGATGTCTCTCAATTCTTGTAATATTTTGCATTTTTTTTTCATGTTTTTGGGCTCCTTTTATATTTTTGCCAACCTCATTCTGTTTGTACCTGTGTTTGCAGGAATTCACGAAGTAAGTGTGCTCAACTTGGATGTGGGCTGCTGTTACATTTTCTTGTTCCAAGTTTAAACTTTGGTTATAATCTTGGAGAGACCAAATTATCTAAGCAGTTTTATGAGTAAGAAAGAAAAAGAAAGGGAAAATATTTAAACATTTTGCGATAAAAACTTCCGATTGTCAATAATTATTTGTACTGAAAGAAATTGAACCTGATAGACCCCTTATTAAGAAAGTGTACATCAGAAAAGGGAAAAGGAAGAGCAATGGGCCCGGCCCAAACCAACAAGCCAGCTGCACACACGTGGGAGGGAATGGGGATAGGGAGGGGAATATCAAGAAGATCCCTGTAATAGAACCTGCTGCATAACGGAATGTACCTGCTGCACCTGCTGCATAACGGAATGTACCTGCTGTACCTGCTGCACCTGCTGCTGCACAACGACATGTACCTGCTGCATAAAGGAATGCATACTGCATAAAGGAATGCATAGGTGGCAGTAGGTGGTTGGGGGATAGGTTTTCTCTCTGGAGAATATATGAGGGTAGGAAGGTTGCGAGGAAGGCAAGAATCATTTTGTTGAGTGTAGTGGTCCGGGAGGAGGCAGCCCCTCGAAGAGCTGTGGTGTTCCTTTCTTTGTTTTGTTTTGTTTCTTACTTTCTTTGTGACTGTCCAGAGCTGTATTTTGTGAATCCTCCTACTCTGATATCATCAAATATTAGTAGCAGGAGCTTGTTTTGTGTGAATATAAAGAAGGATTAGCTCATTGTATTCCTTGCTCCCTATCATCTAGTATCAGAGCTCTCGGTCTTGGGGGGCTGTAAATGGTGAGCACCAGAATGGAAGCTAGAATTAAAGCACTAGAGAGGAATTTGGGGGTCGTCGAGGAGCTGAGGGAAGAGATTGGGAGATGGAGGAGGGAAGCCCAGGAATAACGGGATTGCAGGAAGCTCGCTTTTGGCGTAATGAAGAGTTCCAGGAAGAAATTCGAAGGCAACTTAATGGGAGAACACCGAGAAACTCACAGAGGAGACCAGAGGTGAGAGACGAGGAGGAAGGAGGTATTAGGGGAGATTTTGGAAACGGAAAGGGAGTAGGAAGGGCATCGAGAGTGCGACGAGCCATTTTCGTGAATGAGGGAGGAGGAAGACGAGCAACCTAGAAGGAAGACAGAGGGGGGAGGAGACTTGAGATACCCATTTTTTTCCAGCGAAGACGCATATGGGTGGGTCAATCGTGTGGAACGTTATTTCCACTTCAACGCCATCGATGATGAGGAGAAGTTGCAGACAGTGATTGTCGCAATGGAGGGGAAAGCTTTAAATTGGTTCCAGTGGTGGGAGGTCCGTTTTCCATAGGCGACTTGGGGTGATTTCAGGTCGGCAGTAGTTCGGCGGTTCCAATCGGGAATGGCCCAAAATCCCTATGAACTTCTGTTAAGTCTACAGCAGACGACGATGGTGGGGGAGTATCGTGAGGAATTCGAGATGATAATTGGAGCATTGGCACACGTTGATGAGGAGATTCTGAGAGGAATTTTCCTTAATGGTTTGAGAGATGAGATTAGGGCAGAAGTAAAATTACACAGAATGGGCTCTCTGTCAGAGTTGATGGATCAGGCTCAATTGATTGAAGAGAAGAATTGGGCCATAGGGAGAGGAGGACTGGGTTTGAGTGGTAAAGGGAGGAAGTGGCTACAGGTTCAACCAACCCACTAAAACAACTTCTATTAATATTGGACCACGGCCAAATACACTACTGGAGGTGGGCAAAGCCGGACCAGCAGTGACTACAGCTCAATCTAGAGCTTATTCTAGTAGCAGTAACACGGCAAAGAGGTCCCAAGTGGACGGAGTTGGAAGCCAGAGAAAGGGAAATGGCTATAGGAGACTAACTGATGCTGAATACACAGGGGACTTTGCTTTAGATGCGATGAAAAATATGGTCCTAATCATGTGTGTAGATTCAGGCAACTACGAATGATGCCAGTAAGTTCAGAAGAGGAAGATCATGGGGGAAGTGAGGAAGAGACGCATAATAGAGAAAAGGAGTTAGAAGATGAGAGAACATTACAACTCTCAATCAACAGTATTGTGGGTATGACTTCCAAGAAATCTCTTAAGCTATGGGGAGAGATTCGAGGGAGGAAAGTAGTTGTCCTTGTTGATTGTGGAGCTTCAAACAATTTTATTGCTGGGGGAGTGACCCACGAGTTGATGTTTGCCTGTAACTAAAACCCCTGAGTATGTTGTAGAGGTGGAAGATGGGCACTGGATGGATCAAAGTCAAGGGGTTTGCAAGGGAGTGGTATTATAGCTGCAAGGGTTGAATGTAATCCACGACTTCTTCTTATTCCAACTTGGCGGGGGCTGATGTAAATACTTTGGGCTGGACTAGTTAGAGAGCTTAGGAGAAATTAGAGCCAACTTCAAGGAGTTAACATTGAAGATGGAGATTGCTGGGAAAGAAGTTATGTTGAAGGGGGAACCATCACTGTCAAAAGCTGCAGCTTCTTTAAGAACACTATTCAAAGCTGTAAAAAATGAGGGTGAAGGATTTTACATAGAATATGATGCAGGAGCAGAAGGGCAGACCACTGACGAATCATATTGGGGAGAATTGGAGGGTGTTTTGGATGAGTTTGCAGAACTTTTCCAGGAGCCTCAGGGGTTACCACCAAAAAGGGAGCAAGATCATGCGATTATATTGAAAGAGGGAGCACAAATACCAAATATCAGACCATACCGATACCCCCACTACTAGAAAAATGAAACTAGAGAAGATTGTTGGTGAATTATTATCAGCTAGGATGATTAGACCCAGTACCTAGCCCATTCTCAAAGCCCAATCCTACTGGTCCGCAAGAAAGACGGAGGATGGAGGTTTTGTGTGGATTATAGAGCTTTGAATAAGGTAAATGTACCTAACAAATTCCCAATCCCTGTTATAGATGAATTGTTAGATGAACTACAGGGAGCTGTGATATTTTCTAAGTTAGACTTGAAGTTCGTTTACTATCAGATTAGAGTACAAGAGGCAAACATACATTAAGATAGCATTTATGACTCATGAGGGGCACTATGAGTTCCTTGTGATGCTCTTTGGGCTGTCCAATGGCCCATCTACTTTTCAATCCCTCATGAACGGGGTGTTTAAACCTTATTTAAGGAAATTTGTGTTGGTGTTTTTCGATGACATACTAATATATAGTAAGCACCAGCAAGCACATTTAGAGCACTTGAGATTGGTGTTGCAGCGGCTGAAAGAGAATAGATTGTTGCTAAATAGAAAGAAATGTAGTTTTGGACTTTCACAACTTGAATATCTAGGGCCACATAATTTCAGCTAGTGGGGTGAGGGCAGATCTGAAGAAATTGGAGAGTATGACTAGCTGGCCAACAGCTAAAGATGTGAAGAGCCTTCGAGGGATTTTTGGGGCTCACTGGATATTACAGGAGGTTTGTGAAGGATTATGGGAAAGTGGCACGGCCTTTAACTCAACTTTTTAAAAAAGAGGGGTTTGAATGGGGAGAAGAAGCAGACCAAGCTTTTGCAGCCTTGAAGAAAGCCATGACTACACTACCAGTTCTAGCTGTCCCAGATTTTGACAAACCTTTTTATTATCGAAACTGATGCTCTTCCGGGTCAGGGCTAGGGGCTGTTTTGATGCAGGAGGGTGGCCAATTGTATATATTAGCCAAGGGTTGTCTCAAAAGAACCCAAGCCAAGTCCATTTATGAGAGAGAACTAATGGCCATTGTTTTAGCAATCCAAAAATGGCGCCATTATCTAATTGGGGAGGCACTTTGTGGTTAGGACTGACCAAAGAAGTTTTGGGGTACTTGACAGAACAGAGGCTGCTGGGAGAGGACCAACAAAAATGGGCATCGAAGTTGCTAGGCTTTGATTTTGAAATACAAAATAGGCCTGGAGTGGAGAACAAGGCTACTGATGCACTTTCTCGTAGAATGGATTTTTATGCCATCTCTATAGCTTATTTGGCCGAGCCTGGTGATCTTATGGGGGAATTACAAGAAGATACCAAATTGCGAACAATTCTTCAAGACTTAATAGCACAAATAGGCATTCATCCAGGGTATAAAAGGAGAGGGGGATACCTGTTCTATAAAAACAGGTTAGTCCTAGCAAAAAATTCTACTGGGATCCCTGCCATTTTGAAGGAGTTGCATGCCTCACCCATAGGAGGACATTAGGGATTCTTCAGAACATATAAAAGGGTTTAAGGGCTGGTTTTCTGGGAAGGAATGAAGAAAAGTATCAAAGAATATGTGGCAGCATGCGATATTTGTCAGAGGAGTAAATATGAAACATTGTCACCAGCAGGGCTGCTGCACCCTCTTCCAATTCCTACGCAAGTTTGGAAAGACATATCTATGGATTTCATTGGTGGGTTACCTAAATCTCACAGAATGGAAACTATTTTGGTTGTTGTTGACAGGCTCTCGAAATATGCTTATTTTTTACCTTTATCCCATCCATTCACTGCCAAAGAAGTCGCTGAACTGTTTATTAAGGAGGTGGTCAGGCTACATGGATTTCCGTCAACTATAGCTCCGGATAGAGACCATATCTTTATCAGTAATTTCTGGGCTGAGCTGTTTAAACAATCAGGAACTACTTTGAAGATGAGTTCAACATTACCATCTCCAAACAGATGGTCAGACTGAAGTAGTAAACCGCTGTTTAGAGACATACTGAAGGTGGTGCTTTACAAGCTCTAAACCAAGGCAGTGGCTAAAGTGGCTGAATTGGGCCGAGTATTGGTTCAATACTACCTACAACAGCTCTATGAAAACGTCTCTTTTCAAGGCTCTGTATGGCCGAGAGCCCCCCATACTGTTCAGATATTCTGAGGGGCTATCACTGGTTGAAGAAGTAGATCAACTAATTTCTGAAAGGAATTCAGTGCTGGATGAGCTCAAGAACAATTTAACCAAGGCACAAAGCTAGATGAAGCACCAGGCAGACAAGAAGCGAAGGGATTTGGAATTTCAATCGGGAGACTTCGTTTATCTAAAGGTACAGCACTACAAATTGAGATCCTTGGCTAGGAAGAGGAATGAAAAGCTTAGTCCAAGATTCTACGGCCCTTATGAAGTAATGGGAAGGATAGGACCAGCAGCATACAAACTCAACCTCCCTCATTACAACAGAGTTCACCCAGTTTTTCATGTGTCAATGCTTAAGAAGTCAGTTGCTTAACATAGCAGCAGCCAACATCTACCTCCTATGCTTTCAGAAGATTGGGAACTTCAAATGCATCCCGCAGCAGTGCTTAATGTGAGAGCAAATTCAGTAGGGGATATTGAAGTCCTAATTCAGTGGCATGATCTCCCTGACTTTGAAATTCATGGGAAAATTACACCACAATTCAGCAGCAATTCCCAGATTTTCACTTGATGACAAGGTGAGACTCTTGGGGGAAAGTTAGATTCCTTATTAAGAAAGTGTACATCAGAAAAGGGAAAAGGAGGAGCAAATAGGGCCGGCCCAAACCAACAAGCCATCTGCACACATAGGAGGGAATGGGGACAGGGAGGGGAATATCAAGAAGATCCCTGTAATAGAACCTGCTGCATAACGGAATGTACTGCTGCACCTGCTGCACAACGACATGTACCTGCTGCATAAAGGAATGCATAGGTGGCAGCAGGTGGCTGGGGGATAGGTTTCTCTCTGGAGAATATATGAGGTTAGGAAGGTTGCGAGGAGGGCAAGAATCATTTTGTGAGTGTAGTGTCTGGGAGAGGCAGCCCCTCGAAGAGCTGTGGTGTTCCTTTCTTTGTTTTTGTTTTGTTTCTTACTTTCTTTGTGACTGCCCAGAGCTGTATTTTGTGAATCCTCCTACTCTGATATCATCAAATATTAGTAGCAGGAGCTTGTTTTGTGTGAATATAAAGAAGGATTAGCTCATTCTATTTCTTGCTCCCTATCAGAATCCTACTTATTTTATTTTCTGGGCTGCATTCTTTCATGGACCACAACAATTTCTTAAATTCTAAAACAAACTAAGGAGCCCAGCTTGCCTTCTTTTATACTTCATGTAAAAAGGCTATGTTCTAACCTTTTTTACATTGCAGGAAATGTTGAAGGACACTGTAAGAACTAAGACATATCAAAATGTTATTTATCAGAATAAGTTCTTATTCAAGAATAAAATAGTGCTTGATGTGGGTGCTGGGACTGGAATTTTGTCGCTATTTTGTGCCAAAGCAGGGGCAGAACATGTCTATGCAGTATGTGTCTGACATTCCTTTTATCCTTTTTGTGTTCTTAATCACAAAAATTTCTGTGCATTATAAATTTAACTTGTATTCCAGATAATTTTTAATTGCACTATTTTCAATTTTGCATACCCAGGTTGAGTGCTCCCATATGGCTGACATGGCAAAGGAGATAATCGAAGCTAATGGGTACTCTAATGGTGATGCCATTTATATGTTGCGTCCAATTCATTTTCAGTATATTTCTTTTTGGTGGGTCGATTACGTGCAGAAGCCACTCACTATAATTACTATAATGTTTTGTTTTTACAGTTGTAACAGTTTTGAAGGGGAAGATTGAAGAAATTGAACTTCCAGTTGCTAAAGTTGATATAATAATTTCAGAATGGATGGGATATTTCTTGTTGTTTGAGAATATGTTAAATTCTGTCCTCTATGCACGTGACAAATGGCTTGTAAGTTATGCCTTCCTTCCTCTTCTTGGTATTTAGTTGATTATATATTGCATATACAAGAATGGTGTGGTTTTGGTTGCAGCTGCTGATAGTTACACTACTTGTAGTGAGACTGTAAATGATGAATTTAAATCAATAACAATTTCTAGGATAATTTATTAGTAGCCAAGAGATGAAGCTTTCCTACTGAAATGATGCCAATCATCCCTCTGCCCCCATTTTCGTGTTTGACTCCTTTCTATCATCAATATCTTTCTTTTCAGAACTTGTTAACAACATTATTATTTGAAGTGAGAAATCATGAACTGAAGCGCTAACTGCTGGATAAATGAGATTAATATGTGAAAGGATATAAGGCTGGCTATGCACCTGAATGTTTGTTTGGGATTTGAAACTAAACATTATGCTTATGGATGTGTACCCTTTCTCACATGCTCTTATGCCTACTTCACAAGCAGTCTTTTAACTTAAGGCACATATGGTGGTGTGATCATTGTTCCTTTGAGAAATCACAGTATTATGCGCAGTAAATTAATAATGCAGGGCTTTGTGGGGATTCTTATTTGTTGATTTACATCACTTGAAGTGCAATGTTGGTGTTCATTTACTTCCTTTTCTTGTCTATTTAGAGTATGGTGCAATAACATTTATTGTATATTTTAGCTTTCAATGTGAGTTTAGGAATCTTATGGCTTTTGAAAAGCTGTAATGCTATGCTTGCTGTCAAAAACTTAGAATACTGATTTACTAACATAATTTAGTTATGCATGTGTGTGTGTGTGTGTGTGTGTGTGTGTGTGAGAGAGAGAGAGAGAGAGAGAGAATAGCCTTAAATCAAACAATATGTGTATAACTAATGCTAATCATTTTGCAAAACTTTTTTTCTTCTTTTGACCTAGGTGGATGATGGAGTTGTGCTACCAGATAGAGCGTCCCTCTATCTCACAGCCATTGAAGATGCAGACTACAAAGAAGATAAAATTGAGTGTGAGCTATTGACTTCTTGCTAAATACGAGTATATGAATCTTTTATATTATACTTGCAAAGGAAAAGACATCCAAACTTGTGCTTATTTGCCTCTCTAACTGCCATGCAACATGATAATTTTTTTCTTCTTGTATTCTTTTTCACAAGCAGAAATAATGAATTGATGTCAATTGCTGTATTGGGCTGGTGTTTAAAAACCTTGAAATTCCTAGCTGTGTATAGAAAAAAAATGGCATTCAGGTGCCTTTGTTTTATATATATATATATATATATACTTATATTACTTTTTCATTTTCTATATCAGTTTGGACCAATGTATATGGATTTGACATGAGCTGCATCAAGAAGCAGGCAATAATGGAGCCTCTTGTTGACACAGTTGACCAGAATCAGATTGTTACAAACTGCCAGCTACTCAAGGTGGTCAATTACAGTTCTTATGATGTTTCTTATATTTGATGCCCCTTGTATTGCATGTTTAATACAACATTAATAACTATAAATTTTTCATTCTGTGTTGGCTCAAGAATTTCTTTCTTTCATTGGAAGATATTGACTGATTGGTTCATCTTTGTTTAGACAATGGATATCTCTAAGATGGCCCCTGGAGATGCTTCCTTCACAGCACCTTTTAAGCTTATAGCTGAACGTGATGATTATATTCATGCTCTTGTTGCATACTTTGATGTATCATTTACAAAGTGTCATAAATTAATGGGCTTCTCTACAGGTTAGTTCCTTTCTATTTCATAAATTCTCTTTATTTGAGTTTTTGGTTTTGTCCATTTTATGTTTTGGGGACTTGAGTGAAGTTTCTCTTACTGTGATGTAACTGTTAATTGGCAAAAAATGATATTCACTTTTTTTATACATTGAATTTTACTTCCTGATACTGGATTAGGTGTGTATTTGAATTAAGCTTATTTTGTAGTAAAAAGAGTTTATAATCAAAATCTTATTGAGAACTTTTGGGAAAAAAAAAGCAATTTTTTCCTAAAAATAATCTATTCTTATACGTGCACTAGCTTCTCCAAAAGACAAAAAAAAAGGGGAGAATAAAAAAAAAGAAAGGAAGAACAATGAAGTTGGCTCATTGGTGTCTTAAAATTTGCATGTAGAAGTTTTGTCACATTTGCTCTGAACTAAACTGCCTGCAACTGATACCTGTCTTGAAACTATGCTTGATATTTACTCCAAGAATGGTTCCTGAAAACGTGTGGAAGAGTTCTTTCAGTTTTTCTTGTTTATCACGATGTATTTACCATAGATTATTTAGAAAAATTCCATTTATGTACGGCGTTGTGCGGCTTGTGCCACACATATGTTGAGAATTTGTAAAAACAGGCAATGTGGACTCCCCTCGTGACCTTTTATGCAGGGCCAAGATCACGGGGTACACATTGGAAACAAACAGTCCTTTACCTGGAAGATGTCTTAACCGTTTGTGAGGGGGAGGCAATTGTAGGGAGCATGACTGTGGCTCCAAATAAAAGAAATCCTCGGGATGTTGATATAATGCTCAAGTATTCATTAAGTGGCCGGCGATGCAATGCCTCAAGGGTTCAGTATTACAAGATGCGCTGAGCCTACTTTATAGGGTCATGCTTTTCAATTTTAGAGGGTTGTCGAAGAATTGACAACAATTGCTGCTTCTATAGTTGAAGAGGCTGCTGTTTAAGGACTGTAACTTTGTTCGCTATTTTACTTGAATTTTTTCTCATAGTTCTTCAATTCTGGATGTAATGATGAAATTTGAAATTCTATCTATTTTTCACAATTTATTTTTTTCGCTCCCTATAGCCCGGAGGACGATTTATCATAGATTGCCTTTAACTAGTATCTGAGTATTCGGCTAGTATTGTCCTCCTTTCTTATAAGGATGCTACAACTGCTCCTGATTCTGACCAAAAGATAATACTGCATCTTTGAAGTAATCGCTAGACCATGTTATTACTTGTAATACCTATAGATGTCGTAAGCAAGTCTTTATAAGTAAGAAAGATTAAGGAATAAGTGCTTGACTGCAAAGCTCAACTGTGGTCATGTTTTATTTGATAATAATGCTTCCGTCTTAGTTGTCAAGTTGCAAGTGCTGCTCAAACTCAGATTGGTTGCAATCAATCAAATATTGATCCTTGCTGTACACTTAGAGCACTTAGAGCATTATATATTTTGGGATTGGAGGGAAGGGGAATAATCAACAATGTATCAACACATTGAGGAAATTCTAATAAAGAGGACACCGTCAATTACCAAAAAAATTTTCAGAGAAATTTGTCACAAAATCTGAGAGTAACCTATAGATTCACGAAAAAGGGGAACGGTGAACACTAATTCACCTGTGGAGCATCAAAAACTTCACAATCGTTTAGCTAGAATACATTCACCGCCATACATCAACAATTGAGTCACAAATACATGAAAATAGAAAATCCTTGAGTGGGATATGAATCATTCCATGGGATGATCGTAACAGTTCTCATTTGATTGCTTCCCAATATTCCTACCTCCTGCCCGTCTTGGGCATAGTACATGAAACAAACGTTGTGGAAGCGCTTGCATGTCTTCAACAATCAGGAGATGAAGTGTAAGTTTATGAGGCCCTAAAGTTCTGACTTGCCTGCCTTTGGACCCTTCTTTGAGGTGGTTGTCTTCTTTCCCCTCCACCACTGTCGTATACGATTGGAAACTCTGTTTGCATGTTTCTTCAGTGTCATGCCTGTGTCTGCAATTCCTTTTGTTATCTTCTGTTTCCAGTCACTTTTTCCACTTTCTTTTTCTCTCAAAACTTTTCCCTACAAGATGCAGTTTTCTTCAATGATCGGTGATTCTAAAACATTTCAATCAATATTAAAAAATAGAAAAAAGAAAAAAGAGATTGTCAGTACCAGTTTTGAGGGGAAGCCAGTCTCCTCCTCATCATCCTCATCATCATCTTCAGCATCTTCATCACCAAAATTCCGCATGTTCATTAAGTCATCCCTTGAGTACATTTTCATGCTGGGTGCTCCTGGCATGCCCTGAGGCAGTGTTAAATACAGTATGAACATAATGTTCTACCAGTAACAGTGTGCATCAAGTAAAAGAAAGGATAAAACCTCTGCACCTGGGCTTCAACTCAGGTGGTAAGGAGGTTAGGGTGAAGGGTAGGTCCTAGGTTCATTCATGTTGAGTTCAATTTGCACATAATCTTCCTCCAAAGATATAAAACATGAAGGAATAGAAAAAAAAAGTACCTCCATAGATTTTAGCAGCTTTTCCATTTCAGCCTCCTTAGAAGACTTTGCAGCAAAAGGTTCACCAGGAGTCCTGTTCTGCAACACACAAAAAGATCTTCTAATGAGAACTGAAATATGTAGCTATTCAAACAATAATGCTAAGTGCATATGAAGTTAGATAATATCAATAAAGTTTTAGTTTCCAAACTACATAGTCAAACGAAGGCAGACTCTTATTGGTGGAGTATATGGAATTTGGATCCTAAAGTGCAGGGTTCATTTTAGAGGAGCGTAAAGTGTACCGGTGACTGTTAATGGAAAAATTAACAGTGTAATTTTTTTTAAAACACAAATACATGGATAACAAATCATGATGTAAGAACCCAATCCCCTGAATTTTTTATCAAGGGTTACCACTTGCACTTTATTCTCTAAAGTGCTCCCCGAACTAGAGAGGATCCAAATCCGAACATATATATCTATATATAGACCTTTGGAGGCAATGAACTATGATTGCACAAAAATAGCATACAAAATAAGTCTAAAATATATAATCCATATAACAGACACCTAAAAAAAAAAAAGAAAGAAAGGAAAACACCAATTCATAGAAAAATGTTTGTACAGTCATATAGCATGTTGAAGAAAAAAGGTTGGGGGGGGGGGACTTAAAGGAAAGAGTAGAGAATCCCAATAAAAACTGGTTAGGTGTGTACGTGCGTGAGTGTGTACATTAGCCAATTGGTAAAAATCCTTTGCTCAGGAGTTTGACACTTACTGGTGTTGGTGCCGAACAATATTTGATTCAGTCACTTAATGTATTTCACGGATTACGTCGGTGCCCGTTGTGGCATTGCAAAATCAAATTTTGAAAGAGATAAAGAAAGAAATGTATTAAGCACTTGAAGATGGCAACATCTCCTATAATTGAATAAACTACAATCGTTTGCTTTTATTAACCTAAGATAGACCATCAACAGTGCTATAAAACATACTCAAGTTGTTTTTTGATTGACAACTAAACCACATAAACTCAAGTTGAATGCTTCAAAAAGCGCATTAACTATATGAAACAAAGCAAAAACACCAAACAAAACGTTGTGCGGAGTGTAAAGTATATGATATTCTATACAGCAGCAGCAGCCAGACTCATTATTACAGGAAAAAGACTCAGATTAAACATTGATCACAATCAAATATCAATATCATTAATCATAGTTCACATGAAAGATGTATGCCAGCATAAAAATAATACTGAAAGCATCGACTTCAGATTGTAGTTACCTTAGGGACGGGGGGTGGCTTGGTACTGCATGCTTTAGTAAGGTCTTTACAGAGATAATTGAGCAATGAATCAATATCAGGCTTGGATTTGTATAAAAATTCAGCGACATCAGTATCAGAATATCCTATAACCTGCAAATTCCAAATTAGTAATTCAGTATTCACAAATATCCCTGCAAAGACTTATAGGATACCTTGAGGATATTTGAAAAATACATATACTGATAACGTGTAGAGATAGCACAATGCAGATCAACATGAATGGCGAAGTATCAACAGTGTTCTTAATTGATTGGGAATAGAATATTAAGTAAAACTTGTCCTTTTGCCATTTCAGAACCAAACGAGAAGACGGTGTAATTCACTGGTGACAAACAAAAGCATCGAGTGGAAGGCAGTTAAAGTACCATACCGCCTGACAAGCCCGCTCAATTGTCTTGCATTTAGAATTGCATTGTCCTTCAGAGTCTTGTTCCACCAGCTGACCAATAAGAGAGAAAGTTGAAAAAACAGTGTCCAGGTATTAGCACAAAAGTCAATGTAACCAACTCTAAATAAAAGTTATTCCTTCCAAAATCCAATGAAAGCACCAAATGAAACACCAAGAAACCACAAGGTGCAGAAAAGGGGAAAAATGGTATAGCAATACCAACTTACAACAAATTCCAAGAACAATTTATCAAACAAGTTGAGAAGTTGGATCCTCTTACCTCCAACCTATCTTCTTTTTCTACAATATCTATATATAATATCCAATCTGCTTCCGCCTTTTTCAGATTACAAACATTCTCTGCTATCTCAATGATCTGGTACTCCGAGATCTAACACCCAAAATACACAAATCATTCTAATGCAAAATACAAAATTCCTACCAACCCAGCTCTCAGAGACATAATGAAGCATTCGAGAGGAAACCCAGATGAAAAAAATACCTTCCTGGGAGCGATCTCAGCTTGCTTTTTCTGAACATGCTGATACAACTGCTTAGCGAGCTTCTCACACACTTGGCACTTGATGTACGGAATGTCCTCCTTTCTAGCGCTCCCCGCCGGTTTCTTGGAGCAGTGTGAGAGTGGCACCCACGCTGAAACCACGAGTGATACAGCTACAAAGTAAAACAATGCCTTCATCTTCCGCAGAACAGAAACACACACTGTTCCAATCCAAACCACCTAGGATGGGAGAAGCAGATCCTTAAAAAGATGAAAATTTTCACCAAATTGATGAATGATTTTATGGGTAAGGACTTGAGAGAAAACAATAACCAAACACCTTGATATAAAGCTTAGGTTTTTTTGTTACATAATATTAAAAATTGACATTTTTCCGGCGGTTGTGATTGGTCGAGAGAAGTGGGTACCATCTTCTCGACCAATAAGGTGCAAGATAACACGTAATACAGCGTTAGTTTAAGATAGATTTCGAATTTTCCTGCAAAAGAAAATCGAATTTTCTATCGTCGCCTATACGCACTACTCAATATTCCACATTGTCGTTTACTGGCGGGTCAAAGAACCGGTGCGGCTAAAACCCCTCTGGCCTCTGCTAAACCCTAGAGAGACCAAAAGTTTAGGGCTTTGCTTGGATTACCTCGCGAACTACTGATGATAAGTATTCATCGTTGATCAAGCATGTCCTCGGCTCTAATGGAGATCACAAATTCCACGAACATTTCCAATTTTGTTTCTCTTGTGGGGGAAAACTACACCCTCAAGTTGAAACAGTTAATGCAAGACCTTTTGGCTGAAATTCGCCAAGAATCCCCAGATTTTTCTCTTTTCGTTGATGCATTTTACGAATTAATGCAAGCCAAAGTTGACCCACCCTTTGAGGTGATCTGGGTCTATGCTGCACTCAACTTCCGTAGCCGTAACTTCGAAAAAGGTGATGCCTTGGATCGAATATCGGCCGCAAAAGGCTTGTTCCAGCTGTTATCTGCATGTTCAGCTTCGGCTGGTGCTTCAAAGAGCATCGGTTTACTGGCTCCCATCGTCTATGAGGTATACAAAGTTCTTCTGGAATTGCTTGGAAGGGAATTGAGGTTAAAGAGAGAGAAGAAAACAATGAAGGAGGTGAAGTCCTTGGTAGATGTAATTCTTGGGTATATAAGTGTTTGCTGTAGTAAGATTTCAGAGGATGAACCTGATTCCGTTAGTCTGAATTTAATTTTGCCTTTGACGGATTTGGTCTGTGTTTGGGTGAGCACGAATGATGGGTTTGAGTCTTTGTTGCCTCTTGTGAGCCGTGATGTGTGTCACTGGCTTTGTACGAGAGAATTCAGTGTTGGTTACTTTGCTGGTGCCGTCACCATGCAAGCGTTTTTCTTGAAACTGTGCCTGTGTTTCCATCTGGGAACGCCAAGGGATGAATTGGAAATGAATCTGAAGAGTTGGGCCGTTGGCTCAATATCTAGCTTTCAGAACGTATACTTTTTGGGTCAGTAAGGTTTTGTTTTTGGTTTGAATTTCAGTTTCCTGCTATTTTTGCTTATCTGTGTCAGTGTGAATGTAAGTTTGTAACATTGATTTGTATGAACCAAGAACATATAGAAGCAAACGTGACAGGGCAAAAACTTTTTTGTGGCCCAAAGAATTGAGTCTAGTAATTAACCTTATAGTTCTTCACCCTAAATGTCCTATATGCGTCAGTTTACCTATATCTGTGATATATTTTTAGCCCTAGAGTGTTGTTTTTAACATTTTATATTATTTCACTACTGAACTTAGCTGACTCATGGATGAATTCCTATTAAATGCACTCGATCATGTAATTTAACTTATCTCCAACTATGATATCATTTTCTAGATTTTAGTTTGATGTGGATTTATCTTTTGTGTCAACCAGAGCTCCTCATGAGGGCAGCATTAGGGACACCTTTGCATCTGAGCTCAATATTGGTGAGTATATAATCTGATTCATCTTTATTAATTATCCATCATAAGTTTTTCATTTCTTCCATATCTGCCATCAGTAAGCTCTAAGCTCCCTTAATGTGAAATTGTTTGCCTTTCTGTGTGCATATGCATAGGCATGCATCCTTGAGTTCGTACAATAATTTACATGCGTCAATGCATGTACTATCACTTCCATGTTCTCTATCTCTCTTCTCCAAATCCACAATTTTAGATGTGAATATACATGAGAACCCCCACAAATATATGACCATGTAACTTAGCATTGCTTACAAAGCACAGGCCCAAGGAATATTAATTTTGGGTAATTTGATCCTCAAGGCTCAGCAGCCAATCAGTTATATAAAAATAAATAAATAAGAAAGAAAGGAGTGTTTTTTTTTGGTTCTGTGGGCTTAATTTTGTTCTACAACTATTATAAAACTATTTACATTAACAAAAGAATGCCATGTCATTAAAATAATCAAAAGTATTTTAATTATAATCTTCATACATTATATTGTATTATTTATTATTAGTGAATTATTTGCATTGGTAGTGGATTAAGCTTAAATCCTTGTTTCTTATTATTCTATGACAAAGTTGATTAGACATATGAAAAAATGTGTTTTACACAATGTTGGATTTTTTGTAAAATATATTTCATTTTCTCTAATTGGAAAATATATTGAAAATTTGAAATCTTATATTCAATGTTATGCATGTAAATCATTTTTATACTTGATTTAAAAGTTAATAGAAAAGAAATACAGTAAACCTTCATTTTAGTCCTTCAACCATAGAAAGTGACATTATTTTGATCTTCCACAGAAATTGACACTAATTTTGTCCCTCAATCATAAAAAAATGTTATCAATTTAGTTCCTTAATGATACTAACTTGATATCAATTTAGTCCTCAATTATACAAATTATATCAATTTGGTCCCTATCAGTACACAGACGAACGATTGTGATGTTACTTTCATAATTCAGGGACTAAATTAATGTCAAAATTCTTTTGAGGGTCAAAGTGATGACACTTATATCTTTGAAGGAGTAAAATGGAGGTTTGCTCAAAGAAATACAAGTAAAATACATACAATTTACCACTTGTTTTCAAAATAAAGCATTTAAAAAAGAGTTTAGGGTGGAAATGGATTATGAGAACAAAACAAATGTTTGCATAATATTAAAATATTGTTATCTCCTAGTAAAAAGAGTGAGAGAAAAAGTACAATTAAAATTTTGTATCATATAATATTGTTACCATGTACTATTATAGTAGTCGCAGTAGGCATTTTTCCCATTTCCATTGCACAAATCCCCAGCACCATGATTTGATGGACAATGCCTTGATCACTTTTGCAATCAAGTTCTTCATAAACTCACCCTTATTTTTTCCCTAGGTCCATCTATCAGAATGTTGAGATTCTAGATACTCCCTCTGTTGCTGTCTCCTTATTTTAGCAGGCCAACATTCTTGTTTTTATCATAAGCCATTAATGTTATAATTATATTATCACTTTGGAATCTGTCTATGCAGAAACCTGAAGATGAAATTCTATTGAGGAAAGTTCTCTTTGATGCTTTACTATTGGTGGAGTACCCTTTCCTATATTTAAATGCCAAGTACATAAAAAACCTTACCTTGACAAGATTGATTGTTACTCACGAGGCTGTAGAGTATTTCAGGTACAAAGAAATAATTATTGTATATATGGTTCTCTCATTTTACTTTCAGAATGGAATTTCTGATAATAATGTCTTGATGTAGGGGTCTTGTTGATCAGAATAGAGCTATCTCTTATATAAGGGCCTTTTCTGCTTCCCAGATACCTTTGCAAATAATTAAATGGGTTACAAGCCAGAACAGTTTGGAGGAAAAAGCTGGTAGAACAAATGGATCCTCTCCCAGAGCTCTTTTGAGTGAGTAGATCTGTTAATCTAGGATTGCAGACATGTTATTCAATGAATTACAGCTAACATATTTCATTGTGTTTAATCTACTCATTAGATTGGCTGCTGAGCCTTGAGAATCGAGGGATTAGAGTTTTTGAAGATGCAATTTTAAGAAGCCATGCTAAATTAGGTCTTGATATTCCCCAAGCTGAGCAACCAGCGGGTGACTTGGAGAGCAAGATAGCGGATGAAGATCTTTTTTATGTGGATAATGCTGGGGCAGAGGGAAATATAGGTGAGGAGGATAAGCCAAATGAATTGATTAGTGATGCATTTGTAGCTGCTGCCCAAACTATGAAGTTAACTGATAATGGAAACCGAAAACGAAAAGGAAAAAGCACTGAAAAGAAGATTAAGTTTGTCAAGTATGACCTCCATCAAAATTCTGATTCAGTTAAAGCTGGGACCTCAGCCGCAAATGATAGTTCAGATGGTGAGAGTGAAGTCGAGGATCCAGTTTCCGATACAGACGCATGAGCCAGAGTGGTAAGTTGGTATCACTGCGTAAAGCCCACAATCATATTGGATTGATCTACTCCGACTAGATGCCACATACCTTGATGTGTTATCATGTAGTGCTTAGGGGATCCTTTTCATGGGCATGCTGCTCCCTGGTAAGCAAATTATGTTGGGAGGTCTCAAGGGCCTGTGAGAAGCTGCATGCAGCCTCAGTTCAGTTTTGTCAAGCAGTATATTTCCCTTGTTTGCTAGTTCAGGCAGGTTCTGACAAGTTTTTGTTGAGTCACATTGCAGTTACACCGGAACTTTCTTAAGCTGCAATGTTTTTTGTACTACGCTATACGATTAGTGTGTAAGATCAGAGACTAAAGGCTGACATTTTATGTCCACAGACTACTAAGTACTAACCACAGAAACTGGAAGTGAACAGGCCCTTTCCTTTTCTTCCCTTCCCTCCCGCTAGCTTTTTCTTTGCATTTGTTGGTTTGGTTATATGAACATTAAGGGCTCCAAAACTCCAAATGAATCTGCAAATGATGAGGGTCTGTCAGCATTCTTCTGCTGACGAAATTCAAACTCAGTTTTGGGGCCAACGGTTTGTGCTGACAAAACTATCTACTGCAAGAAAATTTTTGGGACACCAATTATGCTCTTTTTCATATATTTATTTAATAATAAAATTCCTACTACTTAGAATTTAAAAGTCAAAAGTAAAAAACTGGCGCGCGTCTCACAACATTGTCTTTTAGTCTTACTTTAAGAGCTATTTGAAGCCGTGAAGCATTCGAACTTTCCTTGTTTAAAAGCTTAAAAATTTATGGAAGAAAAGGAGAGAACATTTTTATTCTACTTAAACTCTTATTTTTGTGTTACCTTCTAAATTAAATATAATAACCGAATAGCATTATTTTGATTTTAAAAATTTATCATGATTCAATTACAGATTTTTGTTTTTAAATTTATTCCAACTAGCGTTGATGACTAACGTTTGAAGGAAGCAACAATTTCCTTCTTCTTAACAAATGCACGTTAATAAGATAAAACAAACAGGCAGCAAGTTGAAACATCATAAAATATATAATACAATTTTATGGTTACAACTTCTTACCACCTTTCTTTATTAAACATCAAATGTAAGAATGCAATAATAACTTCCTTCCATTCCATCACATTCTCTATACAACTTATGTACATAACCTGACTGGCTAACTTTAAGATGGCAAGCACCAGAGCCACCAAACCAAACAAATGAGAAAACCAGAATGAGAGGTATGTCTGTATCCATGGTGAGAAATAAAGGAAAGATTCCTAGTTATGGAAGGGTAGGTTGAAAAAAATCAAGGGTCCCTCTTGGTTATTGATTGCTCGTCACCATAAATAAATTTTGAGTCCAACAGGAAATTACAGATACAGCTCAATGATTCCTTTATGACTGACTACAAATGAATGAAGGCAAGTCTCCCTATATTTATATATTCCCACGAATTGCTCAATTCCCCTTTCTATCTACAATCCTCCAACTCTCCATCCTCTTCTCTGTCCCTCTTAAACAATCAAAAAATTAAGAAGAAAAAAAAAAGAGAGAGAGATAAAGAAAAGAACTGCTTTATATTACAAAAGTCAAATGTCTCCCCCATATCAAACTCCCAGTGAAACACGGGTCTTTATGGGCTTTAGCTTCAATCCCATGCTTTCTGGAGAAAGGAGTTCCGGAGAGATGCAAGATGGGCTAAGCGGGCTCCTTGGGCTGTCACTGAAATGGCATGGCCTATACAACCCATACCCCATGAAAAAGTATTCCATAGGAATCAGCATTGCATGTGGCTGTTCCTCTGTAACCATTGATCCACAAGCCTGGACCTGCCATATCAACCCAGTCTCAAACCTAGATGTTCACTCAATTAATAAATAATATCATGCAAAGCTTCCGTGCATGTCTTAGTATATATTTACATGTACATACATTTACAGTTTATTATCAGATTTCAAACACTAGGTAAGATTACAGAATCATATGGACTCTGAAAAATATATTGAAGCAACCCTTAAATCCAATCTCAAAAGCCTTTTACATATACTTTCTTGTTATATGCATGCATGTGCTAATGTTCATCCTTCCGCATACTTTCACACTACATACCTCAACCAAGGCACTAAATCTCCTATCAAGTTTTGCAGTCATGTGGAGAGCCTCGGAATGGAAAGGAGAACTGTCCCCAACAAAAATAAGTGTACGACATTTTAATCTCTTCAATCCTTCCGTAATATCAGGCCTCCTGCAAGTTACCAAAACAATGTTGGAGCATATAAATATTCTGATTAATGGAGCATGATACACACACACAGACAAAATTAAATATGGTGAAGCAACTAAGAAGTAGATTTTACTGATTAATAGCGTGAAGAAATCGTAAGACATTAATGCTCTTTCTCTCATCCAGCAGCTGGAATTGAAACAAGACAAAGAACCAGTGCAAAGCAAGGTAAATAAACCAAACAAAGGAAAGGTGAGAAAGAAATAAAAATCACATTTCAGATATGGGGCAGTACAAGGTAAAGAAACTAAATTAGCTTAGAACTGACTTTTCGGCAAGCTTGAACTATCTCTGATTCTGGAACTTCAGCATTTCCTCGAACTTCCTGTTAAAGTTGACCAAGAAAAGTCATAACATATCAAATAAAAGAGGGAATACAACAAGCCTAAGATCCTCGCATTACAATACCTTGCTGAAGTATCGCTGGAGTAAACACTCCTTTAGCAAGCCACACACGCCATAGAAATATAACAAATTTGACATCACCTAAAAAATCAGTGATTTTAGGTAATATTATCAAATTAGAAAACTCATAATCGGATAGGCTGCAGGCATTTGAAAGGAACCTTGTTATAAAACCATTCAGTCCAAGAAGGTGCTTTGCATAAAGGAGATACAAGTATTAAACCAAGAACACGCTCTCTATATTTCATCTGTAACAAAGTAGCAAAGAAGAACAAATCAATAAGATTGACTTCATATTAGAATTACTAAGAATTGGCTAAACAGGGTTTTTTTTTTTTTGTCCCCTTTCAAACAAAATAGGGTACATACTGCGAATAGAGTAAGGATATAAGCACCAGCTGTCACTCCCATACACATCACCGCACCAAGCCTGGACAAGGAAATAGTTCATGCCATTAGTAAACATATCAGATACATTAGATGTTCCCTCAAAATATGCAGTGCCCTTCTACTCGCTCTTAATCTAGGGCATTGCTAAGAGAAGTATAGCATAGATCAGTTTACATGTTGGCTGTGTGTTCAAATAAAACAGAGCAGTTCTAAATAATGAAAGCCAACCACCAAAAAAAAAAAAAAAACAGTGTAATTATATTGTAATTACCCAAAATAGTTGAGAACCTCGATTATTTGATCTGCCAAGCCTTCAGCAGAAGGGACAGGATCATCAGGACAAATTGCAGCTGCTCCCAACTGCAAGAACTCTTGTGGAAGTTCCAGAGGAGATACTATGTGAATAATAATATTCAGTTCTAAATGCAATAAAAAGTACATTCAAGTCGATCAACTTACAAACCTCATGCCCAGGAGGACTGATATGATATATGCAAAAGTTGTGAAGCAGCAAAGAAGCTGCCTCCGGACAGAAAAATAATCCTTGAAAGCATGACACATCTGCCTCAATACAAAAAAGTAAAATAATGCCTCAGATTTTCAGACTAAATTAAGAGAATGGATTCAAACATACACGTATGCAATCATTAATGTATTCTGGATAAGTGTATGTTTACTCCACGTACAATTTAGCGCTAAATCTGGATAAGTGATCAGAGCTGGTTTGTCATGATCCCCATAGACTATGACAGACACAGAACCACAGCCAGTTCGAATATGATGTTCCTGAAATAATAATCCAAAATAAATGTAGGATAAAACACAGACAAAACCACAAAAAGAAAGAGGAAGAAAGAAGCACAAAAATTGAAGTTGGAACTTTTGGGAATGAAAAAAAAGCACCTTCCCGTAGAGCAAAGAATATTCTTTATTTTCTATGTACTCCATTTGAGTAATGGAAAACCCTGCCAAACTTTTCCAAATTATTATTCCCTAACACGGCTGCCCATGTGCCCTAACCCCTTTTTTGGACAACCCAAACTAACAAGCAACAGCATATTAATATCACTTTCGAAAAACATAAATGAAATAAGTACCTCCAGATTCCAATCATTGTATGCGCCAGAAAGAAAACAAGATGAAGACAGTGAAAAAGAGAACAGTGCCTTGATTTTTAAAAAGGAGAAGAACGACTTTAACTGGTCTAATAACTAATATGTAAACAAATTATAAAGCAACAGCCAAAACTATCCCCAGTACAATAATGAGATATAGCCTATGGGACACGAAAGGTATAGCTAAGGTTCTTATAGACTGTAACGCACTTAGAAAAACCGAGGAGAAGGAAAAGGCAAGGCCCAAAGGATCCAATTCCTTTAAAGTAATAAACATCATCATATAAGAAACAAGGGGGGAAAAAACAAGACCCCACCTATAAAACTAAAAAGAATAGGAAAAAATAAGTATGATAGGAAAAAATAAAATAAAATTTCCTACATCACCTAAATAGCATCAAATACAGGCATACTGCAAATGTAAAATTCATTTCTTCCAAACATCACTAAATCCATATTTCAACAATTCTATGGTATACTAAGAAGTAACAAGCTCTAAGAGAAAATAGCATAGGAAGCCCTGAACGTAGCTAAAAAGAAAGAAGGGATAACTAAAATTCCAAAACAACAAACCCAGGAGGATAACGACGACCAAATATGGAAAGGATCAATAGCTCAAGAAAGAAGGACAAAAAAAAATGTGGCAAAAAAAGGAAGCGAAGATCAGCTATTTGCCATGTAAAAATCTTCAGAATCCCAAAGGGTAGGCGAGGTAAAATATATTCAAAGAAAGAAAACAAGAGTAGAAAATAAACCAACCCCATCAATTTTTTCACAATCAAATAAGCAAGTAAAACAGTTCTTGCTATTTTCTATTTCAAAAATCAGATCCCAATGCAGAAACAAGCTGCGGCTAGAAAAATCCCAATGATGTTAAAGTGTTGGCATGTACACGTTTTCTTCAGCAATATCACAATAATCCGAAAATTGAAACGCAGCACAGCATACTTGCATCCCATCTTCTCAAAAGGTTTTCTTTTCCAAAGAAAAAATGAAGAAAATTGTAACCGCTTAATCCAAAGAAAAGACCCAATTGAGAAACAGGTCGAAATTGATCCATTTCCAAAAAGATTTAAGCTTTAGACCGAACCCATAAAAGAAATGAAAGGGGTGATATTGGGAGCGGAAGAGGGAAACCTTTCCACCGAAATAGATCTTCTCCATGTCCACTGAAACGGAATCATTGGATTCTGCCATAGCTGTAGCTCTGGAAGAGAATGAACTCCAAAGGCTCCTCCCACCAATTCTCTCTGTGGCTTCTATTCAATTCAATTGAATTCAATGGGTTATATAAGATGCTATTCTTTCTCTCTCCTTTGGACGACTCCTCTCGCCCTTGTCTTATCTCCAAAATCGATGATGAAAGTTTTAACCAGCGGTTAACCACCACCGACGCTTAAAACCTGCGTTCTCCCCACCAAAAACCTGCGACTCGGGTCAAATTTTAACCGCGATCCAGCCAGGATTTGCACGACGTAGTTTCGTGTCAAAACTTGCCATCGTCACCCTAGCGACGCCGTTTTTGGGTCTTGTCCTTCTTTAAACTCTTTTCCATAAATAGGAAAATCCAAAAGCCTCGCATTTTGCGGGCTTCTTTTTCCACTCTCAGCAGAAAGGGAAATCTCGATGACCAGCCGTGCCCCATCAATTTTGCGCTTTAACTCAGTAACCTTATGTTTGGAATGAAATAAAAAAAAAATAATAAGAGAAATTTTTTTAAAAAATTTAAAATTTTTTTCTTGATTAATTGAAAAAAAATAAGAAATAAAAAAATCTCTAAAAATTAAAAATTAAAAAAAATTTCAAGTTTTTTCTCCATTTCAAATTTTAAAATTTTATATCCTCTGTCGTTCAAATTTCATCATAGAGTATTATAAATTTAATCTGATCATCATGTATTTTTATATTATGACATTGTTATGTTTTTATTAGTTTAATATAATATTCCAAAATTATATAGGAATTTGTCAACTTAATAAATATTCTTTAAGTATGTTAAGTGTAAGATAATTTTTTTTATATTATATTATTAAATGTATATTCAAAGATAATAATAATTTATATAATTAAAACATGATACATATTCAATAATACAATATAAAGAAGGAAACAAAGTAGCTGATTGCTTAGCTAACTGAGTTGCTGAGCAAGATAAAGGTCTCCATTCCTGGTAAAGTCCTCATTGTTTCGTAGATAGTCTGCTGTTGTTTCATGTAATTAGAACTTCGTCTGCTAGACTTGTCGTTCCCTAATTTGTTTTCCTTTTATTTTTTGGGCTTTTTAGCCCCGTTTTGATTTAAAAAAAAAACAATATACAAAAATTATCTCACATTAAATATAAATAAGAATCTCTCCTTGCTTAGACTCTTGTATTGGTTTCTCGCCAATGTGTACACCTCCCATTGGATGCTCCATTGAAATGGTCCCATTGTGGCTCTCTTTTTTCTTCATTTTCTTTGTTTAGCTTTTGCAATTACTCGCATTTTAGACATGGGCGAATCTCTAGAGGGATCTTTGAAGTTAAACAAAATGGCAGGTTGCTTGCCTTTCATTTGACTCCAATCATTAATAATGCCTGCCTAATCATGTTCCGACACATTTCTTTTCATTTTTTTATTTAATGGATCGATATTTTTTTTCACAATTTTGCCAAACCATAATACTAAATTGAAAGTAAAACCAATTCTCTTAAGGCGTAATGATGAGATATTTGCATTAAATTGAAAAAAGGTTGCCAAGTTTAGATTGGTCTCATAATGTTTACTTTAGTATCTAATTAACCATTAATTTTTTTATATACAAATTATATTAAAAATAAGTCATTCTAAAATTATCTTGCTACTTTCGGACCTGTGTAGGAACGATATTTTTTTTCATACACATAGATTCTAGCCTTAAATTTAGAATCACATGCTTAAAAACTCAAATTTCTTATACTTAAATCAATTTATAAGTCAAGAATCTTAAAGAGATGAAGAAACACTCATACAAAAAATTAATTGTAAAGATTTAATTTTTCATTAAAATGATATTACACAACTAGCATTTAAACATTAAGAAATCTCCATATAAAAATATCAACACCAAATAAAATTACTAGCTGAAGGGAGAATTTGAATTACATTATTGAGCTAAAACTCACCTAAAACTAAAATTATTGAGAATGTGCTAGTTATTAAAATATATGGGTAATGTTCTACAAAAGCAAATACATTGTTTCATGTGTTAAAACATATATATAAAAAAAAGGCCTTTATTTTAAATTTTCAGTTTGATGGTTTTTGTCAATCAATGTGACTAATCACCCCAAAAGGTGAGTTCCTTTCATAGATGGAGAATTGGCAATGACACACTTACTAACACCGTTTTCTATTCCACCATTCCTTTTCTACTGATCATCACACAATTTATTATTATCATCAAATTAAGCTACCTACTGTTTGCACCTTTTCTACTCAAAGTTCTTGAGAGCGACCTGGAACCCACAATACATGCATGCCATCTTCTCAATTCATCCAGAAAACTCGCAAATTTCATTGAAAAGTGATTCAATTTGAAAATTTCAAGTGCCATATTTATACTTTTCTTATGAGAAATTTGGTAGTACTGACAGTCTCTCGAATTGGATAATATCATTTAATCTGACTAATTTCAGTGATAATTATTTCTCTTTATCTTAAGAGCTAGAATGTCTTGAAATGTGCATCTAAATAAGAAAGAAAAAAGCTTTTCATATACATCATGCGTATATTAGTGGCAAGACAATTGCTATATTCTGATGTTAAGAAGCATGGCATTAAAATTGTTAGTAAGTGTTTAGTTTGGCCATCCTTGAAGATGAATTATGAAAATGAAGTCTGGGAAGGTGTAATTAACAAAATGATTTTTTATAATTTTTAAAATATAGATTTCTTAAAATAATATCTCAAATTTCTCAAGAAGTCGCTTTCTTGTTTTGAATGCATGCTGTAGCACGTTGATACTTGTCTGATCTGTGTTTTTGTTTGTGAAAAGATTTATAATTATTTGTGTAAAAAGTAAAAACCTATCTACTTTATGAGTAATTAGCAAATTGTGAGGTATTAACGTGATTCTCAATTTGTATTTTTTAGTTTTTATTCTTTTAATTATAACATAAATCGTAAGTACAAAAATGAAGTTATCTTCTAATGTAATTATAATTTTTAAAGAAAACAATGTAATAAATTTTTTATATTTTTAGCTTTTTATATGTGTATAATTAGTTGACTACTAATAACATTTTGGAGAAATAAAAAAATAGACAGCAAAAGAGGCAATCTTTTTATATAATAGAATAGATGTTATAAAATAAAAAAAATAGTTAGAATTTTATTAGAAGACTTTTTTAATAAATCTTTATTTTAAAATTTAAATTTTAATATTCTTTCTGACAATAAGACTCGTTATGACTACAGTTAACTCTTTTTTATTGTATTTTTCATTTATATGATTGGTTAATTTACTTTTTATATATATTTCATTGATTTATTTCTTCACAGAATAATAATTTAATTAATAAATTTACTTTCTTAAAAGGTGGAGAATCACTAAAAATTTTTTTACCAAAACCGCCGCGAATTAAGGCATCACAAAACTAATTCACGGCAATTTTCATAAACTACTGGCATGATTACTGCAAAAATCTTTTTTATGATATTTTATACTGTCGTTAAACACTATTTTTAATAGTAATTATATCCTGTTTTATGGCAGTTTAAACTACCGCAAATATAATTTCTAATGTTAAAAATATCTGTTTTTGCGACATTCGATCCCATTTTAAACTGCAAATTTTTACTCTTTTTTTTGGGGTATTACAACGGGGCTAACACCCAAAAACAACAAACAACTAAATAGAAATACTTCACCAAGTTGTAACTGCCGCTACATCATGAAGAAGAAGGACCTCCGCAAATATTTACTTTGTTAACACAGAGAGAAGTTTCCAAGTATGATTGTGCAATTGAAAAAAAAGAAATTGGAGCAATCAGTAATCACAAACTTAAAATTAATATAAACAAATACAAATTCTTCGCAGATTATTATTATTTTTTAGCATGTGTCAAATTAATATATTGTAAAATTTAAATTAGCATTTTTAAAGGGGGTGGATAACACTATTTCATAAATGTATTAGTGGACAGGAGACTCAAAATTTTCCTCATGATTTAATTCTTTCTAATTTGTTTTTATCCAACATAATTTTAGTGTATACAATTCAAGCCCATTATATTTTAAAATATATATGAATTTCTTAAAGCTTTATAAACAGTGGAAACATTTATGTGAGGTCGACCATCTGACAGTTGAAAATTTCCTTAAATAATCGAACGGCTGAGGCGTCTCTGGTTCAGAGTCTTCAGACCATCGCTTCATTCCAGAATAATTAGGAAGAAATTCTTATATATTTGAAGAGTAAGTAATCCAAATAACAAATAAATATAAAATAAATAAGTATATAATATAAAGTTTAATATTATTTTTATATATTTATCTTATATTTTAATTACACGAGTAACACGATAAAAAAAAATTACATAGAGTAACAAAAACCATTACAGCACATACAAGAATTTCTCACAACTCGGTTCGTTCTTCTGCCATCCCTCTTCTGGGTTTTCCATTGCCGTTGGGCAGCCACCTCCATCGGAACAATGGCTGGAGCCGTCGTGGTGGTTTTCGACTTTGATCGAACGATCATCGACGACGACAGTGACCGGTGGGTGGTAAATGGAATGGGTCTCGCGCTGCTTTTCAACGAGCTTCGCCCCACCATGCCTTGGACTTCTCTCATGGTTTTTCCTCTCTCTTTCTCTCTCGCTTCATTTCATTGTCCTGTTTAACTCGTCCATTTTCAAGAAGGAGACGGAAAGGCGATTACTTTATAATCTCCGAAAACGTGAAGAATACGATGATCGTAGAGTCACGTTTCTCTGACACTTTTTGTAGTTGTTTTTTTCTTTCCTTTCAATTTTATGCTCGAATATTTATTATATTGAATCACATTAGAAAGAATTCAAAGTGGAATCACATATTTGAGTTTTAAATTTTGATCAAGTTCAATTTTGATCTTCAAATGCTTTTCTAACTGTTAACATGTCAAAACTGATAGAATAGGATGATGGAGGAGCTCCATTCGCTAGGGATTAGCACGGAGGACATTGCAGAGTGCCTGAGAAGGGCTTTTCTGCATCCTAGCATCGTTGCAGCTATAAAATCAGCCCACGCTCTTGGGTAATTTTCTCGACCATAATCTGTGAAGCATGTGCATTTCAAGGGGCCTTACACTTTACACTTCAAAATACATATGGACACTTCAAATTTTGTTGTGTCTCCGTGTCCGTGTCCAAGTTTCTTAGACCATAGGCATCGGTAGCTTGTTGGGCTCCTTTCACTTTCTTAGTCTGCGCTGTGCGAATTGACATAACTAAAATGGTTGCAATGCGGTTTATTTCAGATGTGATTTGAGGATAATTAGCGATGCAAATCTGTTTTTCATTGAGACAATACTGGAACATCATGGTATACTAGGGTGCTTTTCGCAGGTCATTACAAACCCAGCTTTTGTAGATGGAGAGGGACGGCTTCAGATCAATCCATTTCATGATTTAAGCTCGTCTCCTCATGGTTGTCATTTGTGCCCTTCAAATATGTGCAAGGTATTGCTTCAACATCATTGTCTTTAACCATTCTACCTTACTATTGCATATATGATTTTCTGTCTCTGAGGACAATGATGCTATTGTCCGTGTGTCCCCAGCAATTGGCTGCTTCATTGGGTGGTGATTCTAGTCACTTGGTGTGGTATAAGACTAAGTGCAGGGTGAACTAGCTACCTTTCACATGAAATGCCTTTCTTCTAATTTTCTTTCACAACAAATAATCAATAAAATAGATATCCAACATCGAATATGGAGTGTATCTATTTACAACTAATCAGATTTGGCCTGCTGTAATGCAACCTTACTATCTCCTTTGCTGCCTAAGAAAAGATGTTTTAAGCACAGAGTAGGAAAGATTCTGGTCTTTCATCTCTTTGTAATCACCAAAATGTTATTTACTTATTTTCTAATTATTGGATAAGTTAATGATAACCTAAACAATCGAAACAAAAATTCTTACTAGAGATGTTTACATTTACCAGTGCTAGTGCTAGGTGGCTTGTTGCATACAGAAACAAACTTCCCTTCAAGGATACTCTTTCAATTTTATCTTGTGTCTGTTTGCATGCTTCTACAGGAAATTTTAACTATCTAGTCTCTGGTGTCTACTGGCTACTCAAGATTCATGGGATTCTCTATAACTCAACCCCATTTTGTTTATATATTAAGGGTTCGTTGATTTCAATTATATATCCTTCCTAAATGAGCTTCCTTCTTATCTATGATAAGTGATTAAGGGAGACAATAATACCATGAAATTGATATTTTATCAACAAAAATCTTTAGACTCCAAATTTTGAATATACAAAAATAAAAGATATATTAATATATAGATACACCCCAAATTTGAGTATGTAAATTATCAAGAGTCCTATTTGGTGAAACCAGTTTGATTTGCAAATTCTAATGAGCATGGTCATCCCTTCTTAGTAGCAGAATATATAGGAGGGATTCCTTTCTTGTTGTGATGTCATAACAGTGGTAAAACTTGTCTTTCGTTTAAACTTTTTTAAATGTTAATCTGGCTTGTTTGAATACATTAGCTCGTGATAATGTAGTTTGGTAAGTTGGTTCAAGAATTTATGTTAAGCGTATCAGTACCTCCTCTTATCATCCAGTGAGTCAAATGACTACCTGACATTTGAAACAAAGTGTTGATCTGAGTAGTCACTGATGAAAACATAGCATTTGGTTAGTCGATAATTTGTTAGTTGTTTCTAAGTGTGATTTCAACTTATATAGCTCATCAGCAAAATTTGCTGTCATCCTTCCACCTTCTCTTTCTTTGATTGTGTTTTCTATTGCAGTAATTTGTTCCACATAGCATTGGTTCTTATGTCCTTTCCATCTTAGGGTTTAGTGATAGAACAAATCCGAGGTTCTTTACCTGGAAAGAGAAGATTCATCTACATTGGAGATGGAACAGGTGATTATTGCCCAACTTTGAAGCTGGAGGAGGGTGATTTTGTGATGCCAAGGAAGAATTATCCTCTATGGAAACGGATTTGCAGTGAACCAAAACTAGTTGCTGCAAAAGTTCATGAGTGGAGCAGTGGGGAGGAGTTGGAGAGCATCCTTCTGAACCTTGTCAACATATTGACAATTGTAGAAGGTACTGTTAGTGATTCTAGTTCATTGAACTCATCTGACTGCTTTGAGAGGGTTCCGTTCTCCGGCCAAGATGCATTCTCTCAGACAATTCCTGTTCATCTCCGGCAATTATAGGATTGATCCTTGCTGGCAGAAGGCATTCAAATGCTTTTTAATACACATTGTTTCTCATATTTAACTAGTTGATCTGATTTTTACACAACACAGGGTTGAAGGTTGACGTTTAATGCTCCGTAAGGGAAAAAAGCTTGCTTGTTTTGGTTTTTAAAACTGCTGTTTTCTTTTTAGCTTTTAAAAACATAGAATAAAAAACAACCCTTCAAACAGGTTTTTGGTTGCTGGTGAATTTGGAGAATATATGGTACCCTATTTTCTAGTTACCCTTCTAATTGTTGGATAATTGTTAGACAAACCAAAAGCAAAACAAGCCAGCAGTTTTTTTCATCTCTTTTGTTTTTTATTAATATGCTTGTACTGTTCTTTTTATAATAGAGCAATGATAGTTGCAAATCATTTAAAGTTGCTGCTATGACTGTTTAAAACCCAGGTTTTCCCTCATTCATTTCAAAGCTTATAATTCTAGTTTTAGCTTTATAAAAACAAGATAATTATAAACTTAAGCGGTGTTGCTATAAACAAAGGTATAATAAGTACCTTCGCTGTTGCTTAATATGTATTTTTACATTTATTTTAAAGTTTGTGCATGTTTTTAAAAATATATTTTGTTTGTTTGATAAGACTTTTTCTAATTTGTGTATGTTGCAAATATAATTTCTTTTTAGCATGTATAGGTTTGGAATTTATGTACCGGGAATCAAGAAGAGCAGTTGTCTATATACTAGCCATCAAGTTCTCCGTTCAATGAATTACACTTGTATTGCTTTTATAAAAATGAATGCGGGAATTAATTTACCAACAAAACTAAACAAAATTGAACAAAAAACAAGCCGTCAAAATGGGACCAAAGATTGTGGGTCTACCCATTGGGCCCGGCAGATAGATTGGGCTTGGGTTGGCATTTTTACAACACATTTGAAGGTGGCCTTTTGGGCCCAAGGTCATGGATTGAACTAGGTCAGGGTTGAGCCTGTCCACATATCTTAACCATGGTAATTGAACACAAAATTGTGCAATTACGATTCAAGAGTAGTGGTTTGGTTAAAACACAGTAGTTACTAACGAATACTAATGGATTTTATTATGTATTGAAAGTTGAGACACGATGTATAATAGTTATGATTGTCATTTATAAAAAATTAGGAAAATTATCAATTTTCAAAAATTTATGGATTAAATATATTTTAAAATTTTAAATTTAATTTTGAATATTTGATAAATTGATCCGAAATCACGTGTCATTGGGTCGGGTGGGTTGGAATGGCTCACTTTAACAGTTTAAAAAAACAATTGACACATAACTGAAACATACATACATAAATAATATATATGTATATATATGTGTATATATCTGAGAATATAGGAAGATGGACTAGAAAAGAAAGGGAAGAAGTCCTACTACTATTTGATGTTCTTTTCATTGTTAATGGACCAAATTAAATGTTCATAAATTTTCATTAATACTGTGTTTGAAATTATTAAAACATAAAATTGATTTATAATTTAAATTAAATTCATTTAAAAATTAATTCTCATATTTAAATTTTATTAAAAAATCAAATCAAATCTTATTTTATAATATTTTAAATAAAAATTTAATTTATAAATCACATCAACTCTCAACATGATTTTCCAAACATATTCTAAATGTTAAATTTGATGTTATATTTGATTAGATATATACCGAAAAGAATAAGTTGACAAAAATGATATGATTCTTTTAGCTATCTCTTCTTCTTTTATTATAATACATCTAAAAGAGGAATTCTTTACTTTTATTATTTTTCATTTCATTTCCCATTTCTTCTATCCATTAAATACATATTTAAGTAGTTAAATTATTAATTTGTTACTTATAATTTTACTCAAAATTCAATTTAGTTCATACTTTGATTAGTGGTTAAAAATGTGTGCTTCCTATTTCTGATTATTTGAATTCAAATTTTGGGCCAACACATAGAAAAGTTAATTTTTGTAAATATATTATGTTGACGTAGGAGGTGAACCCTTAAAATCATACGTATAAAGATTTAGTTTCAGTTGATGCAAAAGTCGACCCAAAGACACACTTATCATAAAAGAGTTAGATTAATCTTTCTTATGAGCATGTGTTACATTTTTTTACTTTTTATTTTATCATTAAAAAATTATGCAAAATACATCGATTTTGATATAGTGAAAAGTCATCCTAATCTATGATAGAAAAAAGTCACCCTAATTAATGGTGACTTCTTATTTCAATTGTTCATCTTTTTTTTAAAAGAAAAATTGAATTGGAAAGTCACTATAGTATAGCCACTTCTCAAAGTATAGTTTTATTTATTTATTTATGCTTTTTTGATTGGGAAGTCAGTGTGATATGACGATTTCCTAGAAAAATCTAAATAGAGATTTTGACAGTCTTAGATTATTAACATTAGTTGGAAGCCTCCAAAAAAGGGGTGCATAAAGGTGAATTTGGATGGAACTTGTATATTCTAGTTGCAGGATGTGGGCCGTGGGGATTGCTTAGGATTAATTTGAAGTTTAATTTTGATATAATGTTAATGTAAAAAGTTTTATAATAGTAATTATATGGTGTCAAATTATTTAAAGAATATGATTATGATAATAATTATATAAAAAGTCAAAATGTCAAAAAGTCAGTGTGATATCATTATGATGAAAACTTAGCATTTGATTAGTGGATAATTTGTTAGTTGTTTCTAAGTGTGATTTGAGCTTATATTGCTCCTTGGCAAAATCTAATGTCATCCTTTCACCTTCTCTTTCTTTGATTTTGTTTTCTATTGAAGTAATTTGTTCCACGTAGCATTGGTTCTTATGTCCTTTCCGTCTTAGGGTTTAGTGATAGACCAAATCCGAGGTTCTTTACCTGGAGAGAAAAGAAGATTCATCTACATTGGAGACGGATAGGGTGATTATTGCCCAACTTTGAAGCTGGAGGGAGATGATTTTGTGATGCCAAGGAAGAATTATCCTCTATGGAACCCGATTTGCAGTGAACCAAAACTAGTTGATGCAAAAGTTCATGAGTGGAGCAGTGGGGAGGAGTTGGAGAGCATCCTTCTGAACATCATCAACAAATTGGCAAACGTAGAAGGTGCTGTCAGTGATTCTAGTTCATTGAACTCATCTGATTGCTTTGAGAGGGTTCAGTTCTCGGGCCAGGATGCATTCTCTCAGACAATTTCTGTTCATCTGCAGCAATTATTGGATTGATCCTTGCCGGCAGAAGGCAATCAAATGCTTCTAGTACGCATTGTTTCTCATATTTAACTAGTTGATCCGATTATTATGCAACACAAGGTTGAAGGTTGTTGTTTGATGCTCCATTAGGAATAAAAGCTTGCTTATTTTGGTTTTTAAAGCAGCTGTTTATGGAACCATTCAAACAGGTTTTTGGTTGCTGCAAATTCGGAGACTTATATGGTACCCTCTTCTCCAGTTACTCTTCTAGTTGTTGGATGATTGTTAGACGAACCGAAGGCAGAATCCAATGGATAATGACACAGTAGTGCCAATAAAATGAGAAACACAATAAACAAAAAATTGTCCTTGAAACGCATCCTAACAAAACAAGACAGTAGCTCATTTTCATCTTTTTTGTTTTTTTATTAATATGCTTGTAATGTTTTTTTTTTAATTTTTTATAATAGAGCAATGATAGCTGCAAATCAAATAAAGTCATACCATTAATGGGGCGGATTTCAATTTAAGTGCAGCTGCTGCTATGACTGTTCAAAACCCAGGTTTTCACTCATCCATTTCAATTTCAAAGCTTGTAATTCTAGTTTTAGCTTTATAAAAACAAGTTAATTATAAACTTATCTGGTGTTGCTATAAACTAGATGATTAGCAGCTCCCGGTGTTGTTTGCTAGGTATTTTTAAACATTTACAAATTTATTTTAAAGTTTGTATATATTTTTTGTTTACTAAGCATATTTATTGTTTTTTGAAAAACTTATTTTGCAAATATAATTTCTTTTTAGTATGTATAGGTTTGGAATTTATGTACAGTAAATCAAGGGAAAAAAAATCTTAAGAGCAGTTATTTATATGCATGCCATCAAGTTCTCCGTTCAATAAATACACTCTTATTGCTTTTATAAAATTGAATTTATGAACTAATTTACCAAAACAAACTTGAGCAAAAATGAAAAAAAAAATTAACACATGAACATAGATATATGTGAGAATCTAATGGAGTGGATTAGAAAGAAAATGGAAGAACTTCTTCATTGTTCATTTTATTGTTAGGGGAAAAATATTTAATGTTCATAAAATTTCATTAACACTGAGTTTGGAACATTTAATTTGAATTTAATTTTAAATTAATTTCATATTTAAAATTTATTGTAAAATCAAATTAATTCTTATTTTATAATTTCTCAAAGAAATTTATTTATAAATTAAATTCCTTTATAAAATTTATAGTTCAAACATATTCTAAAATTTGATTAGGTGTTAGATTTGATTAAGATGTACAGGAAAGAAGAGTTAAAGCTAATTAATTCTCTAAGAACGTATCATTCTTTTAGCTATCTATATAATAATAATAATAATAATAATAATAATAATAATAATAATAATATAAAACATCTAAAAGACGGATTCTTTACTTCCTTTCATTATTTTTCAATTCCTTCTCATTTCTTTCATCCTTGATTCATTTAATAGATATTTAAGTGTATGTTTGAGTTAATTTATTTTGTAATCAAAATAATTTATGATAAAAATTTTGTTAAGAAAACTTTTAAAAAATAATTTTTTTTAAAATTAATCGGTTACTAAACATACACTAATAAAAGATGGATTAATTCTTATGAGAGCTTATTTATAAAGGAAACAATTATCTCTTCCCGTATCAATTTCTCAATTTCTTAAAGTGTATCTTTTGTTTTATAAAGATTGCAATAACTAAACTAGGGAAAATAGTGTAACATTCATTCATTTTTTTTCTCGATATTAAAATATTTAGTAATTAATGGAAAATAACGAATAGTAATTATAACATTAACAAATGTCCAGAAGGATAAAAAGAATAGCTCAATAGTTATGGCTATTGGCTAAAATGATATTAAAGAATAGCTTCACAATAAATTGATAGTTGATAATATATTTATAAGTTTTTTTTAATAATTTATAGGAAGTGAGCAAGGCGAGGTAAAATTTACTAATAATATATATACGTGTGCATGTGGCGGGAACTGAGAGGTGTGCGCAGACAGGAGGGTGGAGTCTGGTAGAGTTGGCTGTCCAAAGCATGTAAAAATGCACGCCAATTCCAAAATATATTATAAATTTAGAATATATATTATAAATATTTTTATTATTGAATTTATATGTAACTATTTTAGTTCAATAAATTAATAATTGTATGCATATACAAATTTTAATGATAAAAATATTTATAATAATATAATTCCATAATTGTAAATACTTTTCAAATTAAATAGCACACCCAGCCAGACCATAGGACGCATCAGCTGAATTATTTTACCCGGTGGCTCCTGGTTGCAGGTGCCTGACTTGAACGCAAAATCAAAGTAGCACCTTCTCTCTCTCTCTCTCTCTCTCTCTGTCTCTCTCTCGTCTCCTTCCGAGCTGAGCTGCATGGCCATGGAAAACAAGAGAGAAGAAGCAGAAGAAGATGGAGGGAAGGGCGTGCTCATGGACGGGGTCTTGGAGGCCATGCCCCTCTTCGCCAAGGAGCTCCTTGCTGGAGGCGTCGCCGGTGGCTTTGCCAAGACCGTCGTTGCCCCCCTCGAACGGGTCAAGATTCTCTTTCAGGTATCTATCTATGTCGCTACTCTATTCCACAATTCCCTTTTAGCTTTTTCTTTGTCAATTGGGTGGGCACTGGACTTGTGTTCTTGCCGAGATGTTAGCTTTTCTTGCTTCCGTGGCTTTCCTTCTTTCACATTTCTTGGCCGTTCATTTTCTTCAATTGGGGCACTTTTCCTGCAAATCAAATCCATGAATTGGTTTTGATTTCTTTTCGTCTTTGCTTCGATTTTGAAAATGAAGTCTTTCTTTCTATACCAGCATTCACTCCTGAAAGGAAAAAGAGAAACAATTTTTACTGTTTGCTTCAAAAATCGACCAACAGCATCTGTTTGAATTATAAATTTCTATGATCGTTCCTTGCAGACACGAAGAGCTGAGTTTCAGAGGACCGGGCTGTCTGGATCAGTTAGCAGAATTGCCAAAATGGAAGGCTTTTTGGGTTTCTACAGGTAGATCCTCAAGTCATTATCTTAATGTGCAGTGCTGTATCAATTAATCATCTCTGGCAAATTTATTTACAGAGGAAATGGAGCAAGTGTTGCAAGGATTATTCCTTATGCAGCTCTTCATTATATGTCCTATGAGGAATACCGCAGATGGATTATGCTAACTTTTCCTAATGTATGGAAAGGCCCTACCCTCGACCTTGTGGCAGGTTCATTTTCTGGAGGAACAGCCGTACTCTTTACTTATCCCCTTGACTTAATTCGGACTAAGTTAGCTTATCAGGTAAAAGTATCTGATCAGATATTGGTTGCCATCTCTTTTTTAACACTCTTTTTTCGAGGTCTTTGATTATTTCCCATGCAGCAATGATAAAATGTGAACTACCCTGCATTTGAAACTGCAGATTGTTAGTTCAACAAAGTTGAAAGCTTCAGGGATGGTTAATAATGAACAAGTTTACAGAGGGATCCTTGATTGTTTTGCAAAAACTTATAAAGAGGGTGGCATAAGAGGTCTCTATCGGGGAGTGGGTATGCATTTAAATCTGCTTATATGGCTGGAACTAGTATTGTATTTCATTGTTGTGTTGACATTGTAAAATTTTTACATCTACTAATGCAACAGCTCCAACACTTGTTGGAATATTTCCATATGCTGGTTTGAAATTCTACTTCTATGAGGAAATGAAGCGCCATGTGCCTGAGGAGCACAAGAAAAGCATAATGGTGAAACTCACATGTGGATCTGTAGCAGGTTTATTGGGTCAGACCTTCACATATCCTCTTGAAGTTGTTAGGAGGCAAATGCAGGTAATTTACTTCATTTGGTCATTCAGATAATGATAGATATATATCAAATAACATGGTACAAAGTTGACAACCATCTGGCTAGGTTCAAAAATTCCTGGCATCTGATAATGCAGAATTGAAGGGGACTCTGAAATCCCTTGTTGTGATTGCTCAAAAGCAAGGCTGGAAGCAACTGTTTTCAGGTCTGAGCATCAACTACATAAAGGTGGGAAAACTAATAGCATTTTATAGCAACTAACACTCTAGAATGCTTCTGCATAGTTAAGTGTTGATTTTTGTAATTCAGGTTGTTCCATCCGTGGCCATTGGGTTTACCGTTTATGATACTATGAAATCATGCCTGAGAGTTCCATCAAGAGATGAAGCTGCAGTGGAAGTGGTAACCAATAAAAGATTCAGCCAACCATCCCCACAGGAACAATAATAAAATGTTCCCTTTCAGGCTTTAGCCCTTCTAACTCCTCATAAGCTTCAAACTGGCATCTAGGTCAAGTCTCATTCTATTTGCACTGTTATTCACACATAATTTTAGCTGCACATTGCATTCTTTCATGTTGTACAGTGCGAGATGGAGGCTATATTCCATCTTCAAATAGACTGGATACAACATGTATTTCTGAAAACTTCACCAGGGAATGATCCCTTGATTAAGATCTCATTGATTTCACCATTTCATGAGAAAACATTGTGTATGTTGTAAAGATAGGACATACTATGTACATACGAATAAAAGATAAATTACACTTTTTGAATGTGCAAGTACAGAGGGTGATTTAGGACTGTTAATATAGTAATGTCCCCTTTACTGTATTTGGCATATCCTAAGCAGCCACCGGGTTTCTATTATCTTCCAATTTTTGTTCTCAATGTAGAACGTACCACATATGATTGTGCAACTTATTGTCAATAAGATATCCACAAAATTATTTAGGGGAGAACATGTGTTGTATGTAATTTCAGGGTTCAACATCACAAGATGCTAGTGTTTGTGTGGAAAGGAAGATTGGCATATCCTGTGTAATCAAGGCTATACCTCCTGTGTTAGTGTTTCTTAAATTATAGGGATAATTCAGAGAGCTCTCCACATTCATGTACACGGTACATGCTATCTAAATTCTAGGCTATTTCAAAAAATGACAAATCAGGATACGTAGCACATTAGTAAGAACACTTCATAGTTTCTTCAGAAGCCACAAAATGATAAATATTATGCAGCATACCAAATATTATTAGATGGAAATTTACCATATAGTTAGCCACTTACCTTAATTTTCCATTATCGATGTACAACAGAAAGAATCTACACAGGTTATAGATGGAACAAAATTTTATTTGACCTTCCCAACTATGGCATTGAACCTTGCACATTTTGGCAGCACACGAGAGAATATAGTAATACAGCATGAGAATATCTACACTTGAGCACTCTAGTACCTACACTACCAATAATCCCCACAGGAGCATTTGCCATCTTTGAAATGATGGAATCGCTTGTTATCCCTAACAATGAGCTCCCTTCCAACGATCTTTGACATGATTTTGATTGCATTGTGACAATCACCACAGATACGTAGATTCTTGATGATCCTAAGAGTAGTAGTCCTCGGGGGAGTACTGATCAGACCATAAGCAATTGCCAAACGTTCGCTATGATATTGCAAGGCTTTCTCTTTTTCCTCCTCATCAATGTCATGGAGAACATATCTTGTATCTGGCACATAGCCTGCTACCCTCAACTGCCCACTTAAACCTTTCGATTTCTCATGTACCTCTTCTTTATAGGGTAAAGTATACCGATACTCAGTCACTTTATTCTTCTCCTCTAGCATGTTAGTTGCAGACTGCTTCTTTCTTGGAGGTGTGGGCAGTTTATCAACAATGGCTTTTGAAGGATCAAGACCTATTAACAACTCCTCTGCACGATCTTCAAGATCTATATCTCCATGAATTCGTGCAAAATTTCGAAGAGCCTCCCAAACCTCAACTCTAGGCTCAATTGGCATTTTCTCAATGAACTCCTCAGCTTCATTCAATCGACCAGCATTCCCTAAAATATTAATAACCTCGAAGTAGTGCTCAATATCAGGAACAATTCCATATTCCTTCATGGATTCAGAGTGAATGAGCCCTTCTTCCACGGCTTCTGCCCGGGCACATGCAGCCAAAACCAATGCAAAGGATTCCCTATCAGGTCGTATCCCTGCCTGCTTCATCTGTTGAAAAACCAATAAACCATCATCACCTAGACCATTCGCTGTATATCCACTAATCATCAAATGCCACGAACTGATACTTCTCTCCTGCATTCGACCAAACACCTGGCGCGCATCCTTCATACTGCCACATCTCCCATACATTCCGATCAATCTGTTGTTTAATTCGATGTCCCCTCGAATGGGCGATCGTCTCAAGAATTCATGAACCCTTCTTCCCGATTCAAGGGACTTTGTATCTTCACACAAATTCAACAGCGCAAGATAAACGCTATAATCAGCAACAGCACCTTCACCCATGAGTTCCAAAACTTCATTGAGCTTACCCTCTTCACACAAGCCCACCAAGTCCACCTTCGAGGGGCTTCCGGAAAATGGGGCGTCCTCATTTTGATCATTCCTTCGGTCAAGCTTCAATTTTCGTTCACTGGAATGGTTCTCCTTGTCCCTCCATAAAGGTGGGGTCTTGTGAGTGGAACGACTGTTATTGGTGCCACTTCGGCCGCGATGTAGCCTGCTCGGGTTCTTCGCATCGGGGGCCGCGTAGGTGCAGAGAGGTGTCGAAGAGGATGGAATTGGGAGGGCGAGAGAGTAATTGGAGGAGGGTTTGAGAGAGAGCTGAGGGGACTCCAATGCGATTCCGGATTTCAAATGGGACGAGACGACATAGTTTGCTGCGCGCGGAACGGATACCAGAGAAGCCATTGATACGTGATTTTTGAGCTCCGCGTTTCTGAACTGCTTACTGCGGCAAAGCATAGGCAAAACTATCTACCACCTGATCATACAGATAGTATATTTTTCTCGTGGAAACTTCCAGACTCACCATCATATTGAAAAAATAAAAAAATGCAAAATATAACTATGACATGTTATCTTTGTAATTTTTTTTTTTTTTGGGTTTAACCCTGGATGAGTAGACGGGCATTATTAAAGTGAAAATAATACCCATCTGCTCATCTAGGGTATCATTAAAGTGAAAATTAATCAAGTTAATGCATTAGAGAAGGCACCATCTTTCCAATGAAAAGAGTAAGCAGTTCGGGTTCGGATCTAACTCCAACTACTTAGGCCATTTACATTAGTGATTAGTATTATAATCTTATATTCAAGGGAAAGAAAATATCTTGAAGACATTGGAATTTAAACTAAAGATATTCATATCATGACAACTAAAAAAATTAATTCAGTTGAACAAGTTGACCAATGTTGATGTAGAAACCTTGAGTATCTCTGGTGCTGCAAATTTGGCACAATGGGGGGACATTTTCTTACCAAGAAAATAAAACATGTAAAGAACCGGCTACTATGATGAGGATAATAATTACTTGTATAGCTGAAGAGTTACCACCGGCTACTACTGAGGCATGTACAACACGGGCTTCGCATACATTTCATGGTACAACAACAATGTGAAACATCATTTACATTATTTTTCTTATTTATTTCCTTGACCGCAGAGAATTAGAGGATGGTTAGTCTCCTTCCTTCAATGAGCAGGGGCTCTCGTACAAACAAATTCATCCTCCGAAGGAACACCGCATGTCATTAATGCCTCTGAGCTGCCAACATCTTTTATTACCTTCAACTGGTTGCCTTTTGAATATGCAGCCGTTGAGTTATGGAGCTCCAAATGTTAAGCTACCGTTATTTCTTCAATAATTCCAATTTCTGATATTTGAATGAATCCATATTTCTGCCACCATCCTTGAGGTGAGCCTGCAAGCCCTCATCCCTTTATGCTCCTCAAACCTTACCCATCCTCTAACATGTTGCCTTAAACAGCAAAACCTGTCCCCTAGATCCATAGGGTTTGCTGGTAACAGGATTATCTGTGTAAGCTTGAACCTGCACATTTCCTGGTTTATGCGTAGCACTTGTCTTCTACCCGGATTTAGCATTGACTACCAGATTTTGAAACCGCATTATGCAGAAATGGTGAATTTCCAATTATTACTGATTTATATAAATAGGTGCACGAATTCTCTTCCCTTTGTGCTCATGACACCTTTTTCTCCCTTTAACTGGTTGTCTTCTACAAGGGGAGCCATCATTCAAGATGATGCCACATATATTGATTATGCTCTCATCAACAGGACTCTCAACCGCTGTTTGTGGAGGGTCTTCTACATCATGGCCGACATTTTGTTCACCGTAGCCAACGCCTTTTGTTTGACAATATACATTGGATTCTAGTTTCACAATGCTTTCTGACTTGGGTGCCCTGTTTGCTTTGGCAGTGGACACATTTGTTCTCATTCCTTTGTGTTCAGAACACCTCAATCTTCTTTCAGCTGGTGGTCTTCTACAGACAGAACCATCACCAAAGGCCACTCCACAAATTTTACCATTTTCCTGAATGACGCCAGTGATATCCTGAACTATCATAGGACGTGATCTGTTAAATTTGAATACTCGAGATAGGAAATTATAGCTGTCCTTGTCTGCTTCATGCAATTTGTCATCTGTCAAAGGCAGCTTGCTTGATTTAATTCGGATACCCACTTGCCCCTGAGTGAAAGGTAGAAGCACCATGGCCATATCTGAAAATGTTCTAGTGCCCGAAGCAATTTTGTTGAGCTTTTGAAGAATATCATCAGGCCGTCGAGTGCCATTGTTGCTTGTGTTCCATGCATAATCAAATGTACTGAGCAGCTGATCTTCTGTTCGCTTGGCATCTTCCTTGTTTTGCATCTGTTCAACAAACAGTATTGCAGAAGTAAATGATAAAAGTTTAAAACATTTGCTTTTTAATATATTTATCTTGGCTGGAAGAAAACCAAAATCTTCCACATCATCCTCCACCCAGTTATTATATCTAGCATATTATGTAAGATGCAAATGTGCGTTCCCTAAATCTTCTGTGTCGAATTTCACAAAATGCAAGACTTCACATCAAGTGTAGATTCTTGAACACTTTTTCTCCATTAAGAATTCTCATAAGAGAACTGGGCATATACCCATAGACATAACTAGCTACTTTCACTTTTTGCAGTTACAAAATGGGAAACAATAAGACAACAGAAATAATCTAATGCAAAATACTTTCAGTAGTCAACATTTTCCAGTGCATTATGTAAGCTTTTTTGGTTAATGCTGAGTAAAATTATCTGTCCTGTTTATATTTGTGCAGCTGTGAGTTTGAGGTAAACACCGGCAGAGAGCAATTTATAGATCAAATGCGCTGGTTAAAAGCTTTCATCTTTATAGAGAACATGATATGCCCATGAGACTATCAGTACCATGAGGTCACGGGGATAATTTCTTCTTCTTTTTTTTAATCAGTTTACGAGGGGGCCTATCTATCATTATCCATTCCCATCCCATTTTACAAATTGAGCTATGACCTGGTGATCTCATGCAGATAAATTATGGCAGTTTAATGATGAGCACTATATATTGGTAATTTTGACTAAGAAGAAAAGTGACCAGAACGGCCTCCATGAAATTCCCTGAGTACTGCAAGTCAGCAACAATACATTGTAACTGATTACACAAAAAAATCTTTCTTTAGTCAAATACTATCATATATATATATCTGCAAAGACTTTGTTATCATTGAGCATAAGATGCTGAATCCAATATTCATCAAGCTATTTGAACCCATCAAGACATGTTCAGTTGAAACCATCTTGATCTTTATTAATTAAACAATGCACCTGAAATGTCTGACATGTACTTACTGGAGCCCATCTATAGATGATTGGGTAGCCTTGTGAAAATATCTCCTGAAACAATGGCTGCCCTTTCCGCTTCTGGAGAGAAGCAATGTTAGAATCATCTGAGTAATAAGCTGAACAGCTGTTGTCCAAATGAGCTCCAGTTCTGCCATAACGCTGGAGTCGTGCTCTCACATTGTCAGCTTGTCCAAGGTAAACCACAACTATACGGTCTGGGGAAAGCTTGTAAATTTCACGCCCTAAACCACTACGTGACACAGCGATTCCAAGCTCATATACTCCTGGATCAGATTTTTCTGGGAGGTTATGAATTCTGTATCTTGCTGATCCTTCCTTTCCTTTGGAATAGTCTTCCCAATCAGAAGGGCCAATGAGAATCTGAAAGCAGTTTGTGACATGAGCAACAAAACCAAGTTAACCACGGCTGAGCTAAATGTAAACTTTCCCCATAAATTCTTTATAGCTGATAAGATAATCCGTGGTATAGCATATGAGGATTAACAATAACCACAGCAAGAATTAAGAAACAGTGTGTTTTGTATAGTCGAGAAAAAACAGAATTTGCAGATACATGTAAGAAGCATTAACATTAACACACGAGATGATTAAGACAGACACAAACAAACGACAAAACAAAAATTAAGATACATAGGAACCTTCCAATGAGAGAAGTTAGAATCATGTTTTGTGCCGTTGCAGTCTTCCCTCTTCAACCTGCGAATGACCATTGCTGCCTTGCGCCGTCAGGGAGATGAGATGACCGTTGTTAACGCCCTTTTTCAGGCTCCCAATGTTTGTGCTAAGACCAATATACCCTTTCCTATTAAATTGACTTTTTTTTAAAAAAATTTATGAGCTTAAATTTTAAATGTAAGCCATTATGGAAATTAAAATCCAATCTCTTCAGAAATTTACCTTTTCCATATGATTTTTTCTGTTTATATAAAAAATTTAATAACCATTAACTTAAGGAAAAAGCTATATATGTTATGTTTATTAGTGGTGGTGGGCGTAACGGTCCACTGTGCAATGTTTCCTTTTCCTTTTCAGTGTCTGTTTTCTATTATTGATTCTTTTTATGATGATTTTAAATAAAACTTATCTATCTATTGATTTAAAAAAAAGAAGAAAAAATCTATGTTTCTGGTTATTGTCACCAATGACTATGAATGTAATGCGTATAATGCAATTTTAAAAATATAAATTATGAATCACTGTTGTCGACTAGAGTAGCATATTTAGTAATTTAGAAATAATTAGAATAAAGTAAAGGTTAAAATTATTAATTTGAAGTATTTTAATGAAAGGGTTTTTAGATTTTATAAAATAATCTAATTTTTAGATCCATTCAAGTAGATCTTTTAAGAGGAATGCTATTTAACATGAAGGACTTCACACGAAAAACCTTACGAAAGCTATAAGATTACCACGATTCATGGGATGGGAAATAATACATGGGTAGGTAAGAAAAGAAAACAGTTACACAAATAAGTAACTTCTTTCGCGTGAAATTTCATTAAATTTTTTTTGTAACATTTAGTATTTCTCATCTTTTAATGTTAAATTTAGTCAATATAAAATATAAAGCAAACTATTCACCTGCACTTAATATGAGTACAAAAACAATTGAATAGTAAAAATGTGGTTGCCATTTAGTCCTTACTGCATAAAGAAACTAGCCTCTGAATCCCACATTTCTGAATTATGTTCAATATGTCAGGAAGTTTACATCGGGAAATCTTAACTTTTAAGAGACATGTGCGACCACATGCAGGAACATTCAATTCAAAGAAGCAATTGTTATCTGACGCGGGTGTATCTAACTCTAACTCTGTAGATTATATTTAAAATTAATAATTTGTATTTTAGTACTTACCGCACCCACATGTCCTAGTTTGTTTGTATATTTAGATGTAATGTACTCTTACGACACATGTAGTGTAAACAAGTCTCTCTGAAAGTTTGACAGCAACTTGTGCCTAAGTGGGGCTAACCCGTTCAAAAATTAAAATCTATGTATAGAGCTGGCAGCACAAGTGTTTCAAGTATGAACAAGAGATGGAGCAGGTGAGCTGGAGATTGGTCCCTCTGCATTATGAGTTTGTTCTTTTTTCTGGCCTATTTGGGGTCTTTGATTCTCCCTCTAATAACCTCATAAGAGAAAGAGTAGAAACATGAATTTAGAAGGTAAAGATATTTTAAAACTAATTTTTACATTAATTAAAAATTAAATACTTAATAATCTTAAAGATAACACATCTCACATCTACTTAATTCATTTAAAAAAATTAATTTTCTTCAATATCCACCTAAGCTTGAACCTCAATAATAAAGGATACATCTTTAACTCTTATGCCAACCCTTTTAATTTTAAGGATAAAAAAAATGCATGACTCAATTGAAAGAAAGGCTGTGGAGAGTCAGTCCTAGATCAAGATTATGTGCTACTATAGCTTAAAAGTGCATATGCATTATGCCGTCAATTACGACTTCAATCTTTCACTCGCAGTAATGCTTGCCGCCACCAAACGAGTACATATCTTTTATTGGCTTGGCTTATTGCATCGACCAAAGCAAACAAAATGGCAAATTCATAATCAATCGTGCATGGCTTTGGCCATCCTATTTGTATGCACTATGCAAAGGTTTTCTCTACTTAATAAAAACATGTCCCAATTAGCACTTTCCCACATATAAAAATCACTTCTTAATTCACTTTGAATCAGTCTTTAAGTAGATTTGCATTCCTTACACCATGTGACAAATGTTGTGTGGGGATTGAGGGAGGCGTAAGTTCGTGCAGAATACAATTATATATTTTCCAAATGAGAAATTAAATAAGGTTCGAACTTTCAAAGTGACTTCCAAGCCATGTGATTTGCAACAGAGTGGCACCATCACGCCAGTATAAACTTTGCATGTCTTCAATGCTACACTATGCCAGAGTAATCTCTAGGTAAAATCTGTGTTAACTTGCTTCAAATACTAGCTAGTACTTTTAATATTCATTTCCCTCGGTTCAGCACATTACCTTTTTTTTACTCTCTTCTTAGTTCTTGGTTACTGAAGACTGAAATGCGTTCCTAAGAAGAGCACTAAATTCAGTGTTCCTTTTCATTTTAATTTGGGGAACAGTATTATGTACTATTTAGTGGAACTGAACTCTCACCTGAAAATGTCCGTTTCTTTGTGTCGTCATTTGTTTGGGCTTATCTTATTATTTGTTCTTTTTCCTCTGTTTTTTTGGGGTGCTTCTCTTCCCTGTCGCAATCAATCATCATGCATAAGCTGTGGAGTGTTGAAAGAATATGATAATAAAGCTTACATAATGGGTTGCCCAGCTTGGCTTACCTGAAGCAGATTCTGTTTCCATAACCTCACGCATTCAACGGGAAATGGGCATGCTCGGTTCGTATGTAACGAGGTCTTTCTTTTTCCTGTTGTTCTGCAGTCTGTGCCCATTGTTGACAGGAGGAGTGCGCGGATTTTCACGTTTGTGTTAACGGGAAAGGCAAGCCGCTGTTAAGCTATAGTGCCTTGAAGTTCGCGTCTTTTTCTACTTTTATCCTCATCTTTTCAGAAGAACCGTGGTTTCACCGTTCACTGCTCCCTGCTGCAAAGATGCAAACTTTTTGCTGATTTAGTGCTTCTTCTTGGGAACAATTCATATGGGTTTTGGTAACAGGGTATGGTGGTGAGAATGGGGAACTGATTAGTGATTTGCTTGGCAAGTTGAGAACCTGAGATGAGCAGCCAAAATGATCGTTATGGAGTAAGGGGTTCCTCTGATATCGCTGGCAAGGTGGTGGTGGTTGCAGCTAAAGCTTCGAAAGAAATTTCTAGGACTGCTTTGGTGTGGGCTTTGACTCATGTTGTTCAGCCAGGGGATTGCATTAAGCTATTGGTCGTCATTCCGGCTCTCTCCTCAAGTAACTTTTACTTTACTGTCACTGATGATTTTCTTTTAGTTTATTCCAATTGCTGATGCTGCCCTTCATTTCTTATCTTTTTCTTTGATTTTTTTTATTATGTTGTCTCTTTTCTTTCTTTCTTTTTATTTTTGGTCCTCATTTTTCTGAATCGTGTGCTATATTTGTTATATAAGCTGTATCTTAGTTACTTCTCCAGCATACTTCATGGTAAATGCTTGGTATCTTGCATTCAAAGGCGTGCTTGTATCATGCAGCTTTCTCAGCTCTAATCTACATATTTAGAACCATGTGCTACATGAATATATGGAAAGAGACCAAGCACTTTGCACAACCATTTTACGTTGTGATGAATTATCTACTGTCCGCTGTTCTGTCACTTCTGTGTGCCATGAATGTAAGAAAGTATATCATAAATAAAATGTGTGAAATTAGAAAATGATTGGAGAGGCTGAGAATGCCATGTTTAATGTTCAGTTATTTACTTCATATTAAGCTATTAACGACCCATGGGGCTAATAGGTAAATTATTAATAACTAATCATGTCCGTACACTTTCTCTTTTGGTAGTAATCGACATGTGAGATAATATATATATATATATATATATAAAATAGACCCTTCAAAAAGCTGAGAAAATGATCTGATGCCCCATGTAGATTAGAAGCATAAAGGATGGGTATTATATTATTATGAAAAGAGTACCAGAGCTAAGTAAAGATAGGCCTCTAGAGTTTTCACCAGAGGGAGAGGATAACCCTTGCAATGTGGAATAAGAAGTTGCAAATGGGAAATGAAGCACTATATATGCAAAGAGGAAAGATGAACAACACATTTTACACAATTGATTCTTGAACCTTAAATGTGTGAGCTTGATTCCTTGAGATACTAACAATCCAGCAATTATTCTTGAACCCGTTCTACAGTCTACTCATTCTGGTAAAAACATTGGTAACTGTCTGTTATTTATACATTTTCAGACAAGAGGATATGGGGCCTTTCGAGATTTGCTACTGATTGTACCACTAGTCACTGGAGATCCCTTTTAGGAACTGCTTCTGATCAGAAAGAAGTTATTGGAAATACATGTTCTCAAATGGTGCTTCAACTTCACGAATATTATGATCCAGAGAAGGTTGGAACGTAACTTTGTAATATCATCCAAACATGTGTTCCTTTTTGCTTTATGTCTAGCATTCAGCTTTTCTAACCTGCCAAATATTTAAACAGATAAAGATCAGAGTAAAGATTCTTTCTGGTTCCTTATGTGGTGCGGTGGCTGCTGAAGCCAAGAGAGTCCAATCAAGCTGGGTTATATTGGACAAGTAATAAATATAATGAACATTTTTGTATTTTCACATGCTATGTTAGAGAAACTGTTCTTGTTTAAGACATCTATTTTATGTGTTTCTGGATATGCAATGCCATTGCTCAATGCTTTTTCCTGCTGTGAAATTGCCCAAATTTCTTATGGACTGAAAAACATTCATTTTGCAGAAAAATGAAACATGAAAGGAAATACTGCATGGAGGAGCTGCATTGCAATATTGTAATTATGGAGCGATCTCGGCCAAAGGTTCTACGCTTGAATTTGATCAGTTCACCAAAGATTGAACTTAAAGGGAGGTGTCCATCGTCACCGGAGCTGAATGCATGTCCAAGAAACTTAAAAGACAAGTCTGAACATCCACATATGATTAGAGGTCCAGCTGTTACTCCTGCTAGTAGTCCAGAACAGGGGTCAGCATTGACTGCAACTGACGTTGGAACATCATCAATATCAAGCTCAGATACTGGGACTTCACCACTTTTCCATCCTGATAATTATGAAAGACGAAGAAGTTTTCCCTTTGTTCATGATGGATTGACAAATGTGGAGGAAAGTCAATCTGATTCAGAGAGTGAAAAGCTGAGTTTATCATCCAAAAGTTCATATTTCCAGCCATGGATTGCAAATGTAATTAGTAATGATGGCGAGTTCTCAAAACACGAGGACAGTATGCTAAGATCCAGTGATAAGTCTTTTTGGTTTCTACGGTTTCTACCTATGAAGTGTTGGTTCAGAAATTCTCGAAGTTGGATCAAGATACTGTTTTAGGCATGCTTAATTGTAAAATTGATATGAACTTAAGCAAAAGTGTTAGAGAAGCAATTTCACTAGCCAGAAATGCCCCTCCTGGCCCTCCCCCATTGTGCTCTATTTGTCAGCACAAGGCACCTGTATTTGGGAATCCTCCGAGATGGTTTACATTTGCTGAACTGCAACTTGCCACAGGTGGATTTTCACAAGCAAATTTCTTGGCTGAAGGTGGGTTTGGTTCTGTACACCGCGGTGTCCTACCTGATGGGCAGGTCATTGCTGTCAAGCAGTATAAATTAGCTAGTACTCAAGGTGATAAAGAATTTTGCTCAGAAGTAGAGGTCTTAAGCTGCGCACAACATCGTAATGTTGTGATGTTAATTGGGTTTTGTGTTGAGGATGGAAGAAGATTGCTTGTATATGAATACATCTGCAATGGGTCTCTATATTCTCATCTTTATGGTAAATTCTTCTGAATCCTATATATTTGTTATACTGCATTTTGCCAAGTGATGTTCTTCCTATTCATTTCAAGCTTTTATCTTCACTAGATTTATAAGCTTTTGGTATACTAAATGTTTTAGTAGGTGAAATCATTTGAAAATTTAATTACCTTTCCATTACCTTCCCTAATGAAACTCCTTCTCTCTGTTGATTTTCATTCAAATTGATTGAGAAATTGTCACCATAATCTCAATAAAACTTGTTTAATTGGCATTGGTTGTCTTTCTGTGAATGTGAAACACCCAAATAAATCATGTGAAGTATTGATGTTGTCAGAACTGTTATCCATTATTTGTTTCTTTTGACATTGATTTATGTATTTATCTAAAAAATGCAAATTAAGAGTTCATTTGGGAATTGCAGGACAAAAGCAGAATGTACTGGAATGGTCTGCACGGCAAAAAATTGCAGTTGGAGCAGCTCGTGGTTTGAGATACCTTCATGAAGAATGTAGAGTGGGTTGTATTGTGCATCGTGATATGCGGCCTAACAATATTCTCCTCACTCATGATTTTGAAGCATTAGTGCGTCTTTTTATTCTTTAATTTTAAATTTTTCTTGTGTTTGCATTATGTGCTTTACATTCTTGTTACTGCAATTATTGACTTCTTGTTAGTCCTTTTCTGCTTTTGTTTTTCCTACTAGAATTTATGTTACTCCTTACTAACCATGCCTTTTGTATAAAGATTGTTTATACCTACCTATATGAAGCCAGATGTGCATGATTATGCTTTCAGGTATATTTCATTCTATGAAATGTCTCAACTAACCACCACTAATGGATTTTAGGTGGGAGATTTTGGACTTGCCAGGCGGCAGCCGGATGGAGATGTGGGTGTGGAAACCAGGGTCATTGGAACATTTGGGTAGTAACAAATGAAAGCCATTTTTTAAAAAATCTCTTTTTCTCTATTTTCTGTAATTAGTTGTAAGTGATGATGGAAACCTTGCTCTTGCACAGGTATTTGGCTCCAGAATATGCTCAAAATGGTCAAATCACTGACAAAGCTGATGTGTATTCCTTTGGGGTAGTATTACTGGAGCTTGTTACAGGACGGAAAGCAGTGGATGTAAACCGGCCCAAAGGCCAACAATGCCTCAGTGAATGGGTAAGAGTTTTATCATTTTTTACTCTTGAGTTTCATTGTAGCCAATTTATCATGTATCTGAAAATATTGATCACTTATTCAAATATTTGGATAGGCACGCCCATTGCTTGAAGGACATGCCATTCATAAACTGGTTGATCCAAGCATAAGCAACTGCTATATTGATCGAGAGGTTCACCGCATGCTGCAATGTTCCTCAATGTGTATCCAATGGGATCCTCATTTAAGGCCTCGAATGTCTCAGGTTGGAAAATTCAGTCATATGTTTATAATAATATGAATTGCCTTGGTATGTTATATAAAATTATTACGCCATTACCGCCCCCCAAAAAAAAAAAAAGAACAATTAGGCCGGTATTGATAGGTACCTGATAACAGTTCCCTCCTGAGCATTTCGTCAAGTTAAATTTACTTCATATAGTTTTCCTTATCAACAAATCTCATCCAGAGTCTACAACAATTCCTCACAACTAAGGTAGCTTTTCAGGAAGAAAGAAGGGGGCGGCGGCGTTTGCTTCTCTTCATTAGTATGAAATCAGTCACAGTTAGAGCATTTTCTTGGATAATGCTTTTGATGCCAGAATTCTGCTTGAAATGAATTTAACTTCCTCTTGGTTCCAAATCGGGATATTAAAAAGGATATGTAGCACTTTGTTATCACTTAAAAATATAGAATGACATCTCAACTCTCAAGTAATCACCATACAGAAAGGTGATGTGCTTATTATGGAGTTTTCTTCTAAAAACACTGTATTTCTAGTGAATATCTCAGTATACCAAATCAGAAGGATAATTATTGCTGCTAGCCTGGAACTCCTCTGCCAAAATAAAAAACAGATAAAAGAAACAAAACCATACCTGGATATGAAGGATAAAGGAAGAAAAAAAAAGGAGTTGACAGAAGAGATAAAAGCATTTAGACATTTGACTTGTGATGCTGCTCTGCGAAAGTGGATGAAATGCACTGTAATACCATCATATTTTGCATTGGGTCATATGCTTTGTCACCAGATCTTCTTTGACATCATCACATGGTTTGTAATTAGGTAATGATACATAGCAGTCTTCAATTCTACAATGATAAATGAAGCTTTGGCACATAGAGCGACAAAAATAAGGGAAACAACATCAACTGGACAAATGTTTGATTAAGGTGTCGGCAAGTGTCCTAGAATTTTGGTTCTGAACGTGTTTCTAGAGAATCTAATATCATTTGTCACTTTTCTTTTAAAGCACTGATCTTCAGTGGTTCATCCTTCCCTCATTCTTTATATACATTCTCATATAGTTGCTCCGGATGCTGGAAGGTGACATTCTCATGTGATCGCGTATCATTATCATGTTTCCATTTGCTGGGAACATCATTGCAAAAAATAAAGAAGGATAATCGGAAGCACGTGGATTGCCAGAGCAGCATTATTTCTTGTGAGGAATTGAGGACAACTTCAAGGTTCTCATGCAGGTTTTCAAGAGTTGTTATCTGGAGAGTACAGTAGTTTATAACTTTTTGGAAGCAGCTTTTACAGAAACACAAACGACAACAATAGTTTGATTTCTTCTGAATCTTCTTAAACGGCATGGAATTTTCCTTGAATGAGTGCTGTAAATTGTATCTGTTACTTAAGATTTTGTGGATGGGAGAGGATAGTTTAATGAAATTATAACTCCCATGTTAATTGGTTCATTGTACAGAAAAACGTTCCGGTTTTGGTCTCCTTTTGTCCAGTGTAATGAAAATTTCGTGAAACAAATGAATTCTAATTTTGTGGGTAAGGTGGATAGGCAATATCTAGCCGGGAATATTGCTCCTTTCAAGACAGGAGCCAATCCACATGAGGAACTCCTGGGTCGAGCTCAAAATTCAAGGTGCCTCCAACTTGGGCATTAAACACAGTATAATTATATGAGGATGATAAGTTGCTAGCAACTGAACCAACCCTTGGGTAAAGGGTTGATTCTTATGAAAGGGTTGATACCATATCAGTGTTAGTGCTTTGCTATCTGGGATGTTAGCCTCCGTCATACTGATACTATAGCAAAGGTAATTAATAACAATATGATAAGAAAGAATTCGAGTTTAAATTTAATTTATTATTATTGTAAATTAATTATAATATTTTTTAATTTAATTAATTGTTGGCACGTCTTTAAAAATATTTAACTATAAAATTAAATTCTAAAATCAAACTCATAACACTGGATAAAAATTAAAACTAAATAATTATCCAATGAAAGTCAAGTAAGTAAAATAAATTCCAAGAAACGAATGGTTCAGATGACAATAACATAATGATATAGTCTAAAGAAAATTGCGTTCGGCAACATATGAAGGTGCAGCTGCTGAAACAATGTCCTCGCTCCTCAAACTTGGCATTCGCAGGCCCTTTTCCTTTTCCTCCGCGCTCCTTGAGCCACGCCTCTTCTCCTGTAATAAGTTCCCTTTTTCTGAAAAATCTCGCTACTTGTTCTATCAATCATCAACGCTTAAAATTTTTCTCTCTTTTTTTGGGATTCTGTTTTGACTCTGAGTTGTGCCTCTCATCTATCTCATCTCGTAGATGTTGCGGAAGGGCAGAGGGTCGACGCTTGCAAGACAACAAGTTCAAGCTTCATCCACCCCAGTGCGATTGTTCACCCCAATGCCGTCATCGGCCAGGCACTTTCTCGCTTCGCTTCTTCGCTCTTTCTGTATTTTCTCCTCTTGGGTACTAATTATTCTTCTTTAGGAGCGAAGGGTGGCAATCTTATCTTCTAGTTCTTCTCTTGGATGAACGAAAGTTTGTTCCTTTTGTTCTGAATTGCTATTGGGTAGTCGAAATGGGATTCTGTTGGAATTAGGTGTCACAGTAATGCATAACTATGAATGAAGTGAAGTCATTTTTCTGTGAAGCAGCTCTAGACTGAGAACATAGGTGTCCATGTCGTGCCCTGTTATTTGTACTCGCCCTTTTGTTGGGTGTAGTGTTGGGGTGGGGCTCCGATTGGAACTTTAGTGGTAGCTGACTTTGTCGCTGGTTGTTTCATTGAGCATTGTTGTTGTGGTTACTGGTCCTATACCAAGTTTGTGGGTTAATTTTTGGAGGAAGGTGGTTTTTGCCCTGCGTGACAAGTAACATCTGTGTTGACCGAAAAATGAAAACAGACAAGTAATATCTGTTTTGCAATTTGAGAAGAAAAAGCAATGAAGCATAAAAGTAGAGCTCAGAATTGGTTCTCCACACTTAATGTATACTCCTAATGTGCATTACACCCTATTTTCTTACTATGTTGTTTATGATGTAGTCGTCCTTTGAATATCAATGCAAACATGTCTTCTGAAAGTAATAGTGTTATATATTCGTCAACCATATTTTCACTACTTAATGTTTTATGGTGATTCGTCTCCTGCTGTTATGCTTAGGGGGTTTCAATTGGACCTTTTTGTTCTGTTAGTTTCTCTGCGAAGCTGGGGAACGGTTGTCAACTATATCCTGGAAGCCATATTTTTGGAAGTACAGAATTAGGAGACAACTGCACGTTGATGACGTGAGTTCAGACTTAAGATCACTGTTTTCTCCTAAGGTTCTGCTCTTCGGGAAGGTCTTTGTTTTGAACTGTTATATGATCATATTTGTTTGGGCAACTTTATTTGGCAGTGGTGCTGTTGTTGGTGATGATTATCCTGGATATACCATCATCGGAAGTAACAACATAATAGGGTATCATGCTGTGATTGGTGTCAAATGTCAAGACATGAAATACAAGGTATTTTATGACATTTACACTAACTGGTTGAGGTCTTTTGCATTGACATTGCTAATTTCTGTTGTCAACTCACATGGTGCATGTTTAGACTAGCTTATTTTGTACTTAAAACAGTTTACAATCAAAATCTTACTGAGAGAGCTTTTAAAAAAAAGTGATTTTTTTTCTTAAAAATTATGCTTTACCAAACATGTACATAATTGTTCCTTAGACTTTGATTGATGAAATACGAATCATGTGGTCATTATTTATTGAAGTATTAACATTTTCTCCTTGTCTGTCCTCTCAAATTCCTAGCAAGGTCTTCATATTAATCAGGTAGCTTGACTGAACTTTAAATATGTATCAAAGAAATATTGACAGCTAACTTTTTACATAAAAAAGACAGTCATCTAATTCTTGTAGTTGCAATACTGGTGGTGTTGCAACACAAGCGTACTTTGTCTAATTTAAACTTATTAATATTATTGCTTCTCACCTGTTTTTAAGAGCAATCATTTTTGACAGTTAGCCATAATATATCCTGCCTCTTCTTTGTGTTTTTTTTTTTTTAAATATTTGGTGGCCATCAAATTGACCTGAGGAAGAAGAAATGCAACTTCTATCAGACCATAAAAGGCCCCTCAAAACAATCATAATAAGCCTAAACAATCATAATAAGCCTTGCAATTATAGGGAAGCTTTTGTTTAATTCTCTTGGAGAAAGTTTGTATAGAGGAGACTAGGTGGAGAGGTGGAGAAAGGAAATTTAAGGTTATTGAAGGAAAGGGAAAGCAAGGAATAACAAGCAATTCTCCAAATCCCCTCATTTTCTCTAATTTTCTCAAAGTGGGTGTTGTTGAATATGTGGCACTGGGTTGGGTACGCATATTGTATACAATACAATGTGAATACATGGGGTACGGGTATGCATAGGTTCCTCTCCTTTCTGTAGTGCCTTGCAATTTTTATCTTTGTTCTTTTCTTCTTTGAGTTGCATTCTAATTGAGTATTAGTTGAACCTATGCTTCATTGACTGGTTTCAATGTTTTTTTTGTAAATATTGCCTTTCACAAGGACAGATGATAAAACATAAAACAGTTTTTTTCCAACTTAAATGAGCAGTCTTATATGAAGATTAACGTTGGTTTCTATAGTGGAAACAATCATTCTAACAGCTTAAGCTCTTTGGAGAAAGCATGGGAATGGTATTAATTTATACCTCTAAATGGACCCCTTCACATGAAAGCCCTTTGGGTTTGAAGGATGAATAAAGCACATGCCTTGGACTACATTTTGCTCTTTGGTACCATGGCAAGGAACTAATCATACTAAAAGCCTAAGCTATCAGGATAAAGCACATGAATGATTTTGATTTATATTACATTTTCTTTTTCTAGCTGTATATTTGTTCTTCCTGATGCTGCGGACCTGCAGTTATTATTTATTGTGATAGGATCCATTTCTTTGTGGGTGCAGTTTTGTGAGAGTTGTCTGACATAGTTATTTATTTATTTACAATATCTTGCTATTTGAAACACTTCTTTTAGCTAGTTACCTCGATGACATCCATATTAACTTCTATGTGTTCAATTTCAGTGTATGCACCCATGTCACGTGTTGCAAACTCATGTAATTTGTGTCTGGCTTATTTTTGGGACATAATAAATACTCTTAATTGTGCTTACCATTTAGGCAGAGGATGAATGTTTTCTGGAAGTTGGAGACAATAATGATATTAGGGAACATACTTCCATCCACCGATCTTCAAAGTCAACTGATAGGACGGTAAGAAAATGGCTTCAGTAATTTTTTTCAGAAAAAAAAACCAGAAATTTCCACACACACACACACACACAGATATATATATATATATATATATATATAGATATCTCTGTGTGTGTGTGTATACAGTTTCATACTCTTACCATAATTATATGATCAGGTTATTGGCAATAGCAATTTTATAATGGGATCTTGCCATATTGCCCATGATTGCAAGATTGGTAACAACAATATTTTTGCAAACAATACTCTTCTAGCTGGGCATGTTGAGGTGGAAGTGAGTCCTTTTCAATACAAAAGTGCATTTTTTATGATAAAAATGTTTTGGTTTATTTATTATGTTTTTAGCATGGGATTGGAAAATTAATTGAAGTCCTTGAAATGTAGGACTATGTTCATACTGCAGGTGCCACGGTTGTTCACCAATTCTGCCGTCTTGGTTCCTTCTCTTTTCTTGGTGGTGGATCTGTGGTAGGTTTTTCTTTGTAATCTCATTGCCTTGAATGAATCATCATTATCCTCTATGTTTTATAACAAGGGAAATGATTGTTGCACAATCATGTAAGCACATTTTGCAAAATATATGCCAGTCAGCAAAAGTCTAAGTGGGGTCTAGTCATCCTGTGGCTCACAAGTCACAAAGACGATTGTGAGGAATCTGTGTAAATAACAAAACTTTCCTAACAAAGGATTTGTTCTTGGTTTTGGCATTCCACATAGCATTATTTTTCATTGTGATGATGTAAACAATAGTTGAACTTGTGAGTGGTGTCCATTTTTAAAATGGAATCTAGCACATAGGAGCTGCCCATCTTTGCAATGTATTACTAATATCAAAGCCCTTATTGAAGAACTTGTTGAAGCAAATACTTTTACCATGCCAAATGATTTACAATTACTCAGGTGTGCAACTGCTATGTCATGTTCTTGCATAAATGAAGGTTTCACAAGATGTCCCAAAATACATGATGGTGGCTGGAGAAAGAGCTGAGCTTCGTGGTCTAAATTTAGTGGGCCTTACTCGACGTGGATTCAGCATTGCAGAGGTTTATGCTAACAAAATTTTCAAATTAGTTGTCTTCAATTTAAAGTATGACATTGCTATTAAAACATTCTCTTGGGTAATGAAGATTCGGAGCCTTAGAGCAGCTTATCGAAAGATATTCATGTTTGTTGATGCAAATGTTGGGTCTTTTGAAGAAAGGCTTGCAGAAGTGGTATTTTCTTGTCCTTGTGTGTTGCTTTGAGGAAGTCTGTGGTGAATCTGAGAGCCTCTTTATGGGGGTCAAGTCTTATGGTAAACTTGTTTTGCAGGAGCAGCATGAAGAATTGGTTCATGTTCCTGCTGTACGCGCCATGTTGCAGTCTATTCGCAACTCTTTTGCAGAAGATCGTCGTGGAATATGCAAGTTTAGACACTGGAATGGCTCTTGAAGCATGCTGAGGTGAGTACATATATATATATATATACCAGGAGGTTCCTCACTGCTCCACCTCTGCCATTTAGACCTGTCAATTGGGACCGGATGATGTCAATCCTCCTGGCCTGACAAAAGGGAATGGGCCTGAGTGGGCCAATCCAATATAATCCGACCCAATTTTCTCGATACAAGTGACCCAACCTGACTAAATCACATGCCTAAATGGGTCAGGCCAGCCTGTTTTGACAGGTTGCCATTGCATGTTTAATTCAGAAATATTTTTTGTGCTTGCCATGCCCATGAACAAGATAGGTGGGAGTGGGACTCTTTTCAACATCAACTTGTAATTATGAAACTGGATTAATTGTGGTTAATTAATTATAGAGTTGGCAGTTCTGCAGGTATCTCATTCAGTATCTCCTCAAGTACAAGCTCATGTGCATTATTGTATACTATGACTGCTCAGCCGAAAGCTCCAGGGAAGTTAGTTTACACTGAAGTGGATTCCTTCATTTGTTATAGAAGATTTTGTTGTATTATTGAGAGCTTGTAGCATGACGATAACTTATTACGAATCTCAAATTTTGTCTAAGTACTGATTTGTAGAATTTTCATTAATCTCGTTTATAATATGCAGAGAGTTCTTTACACAGTAGTAGATTCTAGTGTTGTTGGACTTGTTTAGAGACTGCAACAAGAGAGGGAATACAATAGAATCAATTCCTTAAGATAACATACAGGTGTATCTGGAACAGACAGTACTTTCGGCTGTACATAGTTCTCTACACACTAAAATTATAGTGTTGTAGGACGTGTCAGGTTTAGATACTGCAACAAGATAGGGAACACAACAGCACAAATTCTTTAAGGGTGTCTGTTTGAAATTAATGATCCATTACGTCATTTGATCATCATCAATATCTTCCCTCCGCTAATTCTCCACATGGCAGATTACTTTGGAGCAAATTGCCAAATTTTTGTCTCTCTCCATCAAGTCAAATTTTTTTAGGCTGAAATGTATGAAGTTTCACACTGTAGCTAATCTCTTGTATGATATGTTAGCTGTCAAATGTTTCTTCATTCTTTAATTCAAAACAGAAGATGGATACAATTGCTAATAAAGCTAAGATATATGCAACGGATTTTTCCCGAAAGCTGAATGCAGGAATAAAAATGTTATTCTATACAAGACAATCATCAAAGATCATATCATATATTTGTCTATTTTATCGAGCAAGTGCAGGCTGATAGAGGAAATCCCACACGATGCGCTTTGTAGCATTTGCAAAACAGAGGTACAACAATACTACATGAAGAGTATCCTCTGATGGTGACAATTACACAAATACCACCTAAAATGTATCCTCTGATGGTGCATGTAGCGTGTATGATGAGTCGTGGAGCAACCGCCAGAAGACTTCAAATGGGCAAAAACTCCTGAACCACGTAACTTTTCATCATTACATTCTGTTGCACATGAAACCTTCACATGTAATACAAACAGGGTAAGAAGCAACCAGTTGGAAATTTACTATCAGCCTTTTTTTTTAAAATATATATATAAAAAAAAATTGATAATACTGTAGGCAATCGTTACCATGTACTGACTACTAGCAAAGAAAACCTTATATGAAAAAACAAAAATCATTTTAGGATGTTGGAGGCGAATCAGGGTATGAAGAGCTCACTGAATACACATCCACCCTTTGTAGACTTGAGCTGATGCTATGGGCAGAAAACAATAATCTATAGGAAGTTTATGTTCATATAACATCATAAAAGGAGAAGAAGATATTGGAATCCAAGTGAAATTCACAAGGACAAATGAGATTATGTTGTATCATACCTAACGCAATTTTTTCATGCGTTTGGAGGGCCGCACTGTCTCCTTTCTAGAATCCTCTGGAGTTTTTAAGTCAATAAATGGCTGAAAGAATTGAGACACAGGAGAAGTATAATCAATTAAATTGAAGCATTAATATCTAACTATGAAGTGATAATTGATAGTCACAACATAAAAAAACAAGCTTTTAAATGAATAATAACAGAGACACAGATGTGAACATTCAACAGATTTTTAAACTAAGCCATATCATATCTATGAAGTAATCCAAGACTTCCAAGGGAAAAGTTAAACCAGATCCACATGAATGGTCAAAATTGAACATTCGGAACCTCCTTAAGGAATGACGTTCAAAGGGGAAGTCATGCAAAAATTGTGGAAAGTAGCCTGATATTTGCACACCCATCCATGCATTAGTTTTAAAAGGAGAAAGCAAAGACTGAACTTGTCATTGCTTAACTCAGAAGTAAAATTGTAAATGTGAAGATTTGTCGAGAGAGAGTCAGGGAGGACCATCATCAATCAGTTTCTATTACCCCATCTAATTCTGTTTTCTTAAAGGCATCTTTGTAAGGTTCAAACCATTGTTTCCTAGAAATAATTTATAATTGGCATAGATTGTTTTCCCCCCAAAGACATTTATATTTTCAAAACCTAGAACCTAAAAGCTCTTTTAGATACAAAAATAAGGACAACCGTCCAAATGGACTGGCTTAAAATGATGCAGTAGCTATAAAACTTCTACTTGGTAGTCAGGTGAGTTTTACATTTCATTATGTAGGGCTCTAATGGGTGACCCACGTGCATATAGATGGACTCAATGTTTCTAAACCCACAGTCTCATCCTCCACCATTTGTCTAAAAATATATGCTAATGGGATATATTTCTTATACCTCTTAAGAGTTAAAAATTTATTAGCCTTTGAAATCAATCATAAAACCCATAGTTTGTTTAAAGCCATAGTCACTGAATGGCCCAAGAACAAGGCTTGGAAATTCAATCTCACTTTCCCCTCCCTAATTGGGTCATTGCAGCTTGAGAGTTTCCATGAATGACGTGTAGTAATAGAAGTAATGCTGATATTTATCAAATCAAACATTTTTCCTCTAGAACTCAACACTTGGATGTCAAAAGCATAAACGCTGAATCCTAAATGTCGAGGCTACAAGAAATCAAATAAACGTGCAAGTGAAAAAGAACATTGTATCTAACCTCTTCCCATTTTCTTTGAAGTTCCAAAAGCTCTTGACAGTATGCAAGGCATTCTGCATGGTATACAGCAGCCAAGTCTTTGATCAAGGCCTTCCTTTTGATGATACCAACCACTTCACCAAATAAAAAGGTAAGACAGAGAGACTCATTGTAACAAATGGATAAAAGTCAGAACTTGGACAAAATTTGAGACTCGTAACTCTTCCATAATGATTACCAACCACAAAACTCATTACTTTAATCTATAATTAACACATATGATTATACGAAAACAGAACATCTTGGTCAATAATCCAATCCAATCCAAAATTTGAGCGAATAATATAAAGTAAACCCATAAAAGAAGCCTCACTCCACAATCCACGCAAAATCAATGCACGCATGAACTTAAAAATTGAAGCCCTAAAATAAATGTCATCTCTGCACCAATTAAACTCGCAAATTTTCTATTCGGAAAAAAAAAACCAGAAATTAGAAGAATTAAGCATTGGATGGTAAGAGTGAGGGAGAAAGATAAATACTTCGAGTGGGATCAAACGGGGGATCGGATGCTACAGAGGAAGGCTCTGGAACTGGAATAAGCTTCGGTTCTGCTTCTGCTTCTGCGGCCATAGCTGCTCTGCTAACCTCGCATGAACCATAATTATTAATTCATGTAGTGTAAGGCCCACGAAGGGGATAGTCGTGTGGGCTCAGCCCAAACCTTTAGGCATAAAATGGGCCTTTTAGCAGTTTTTAGATTTGTAAAAATTTTGGCGACAAGTCTTTTTTAGAATAAATGACATTACAAAAGTTTGAATCTAAATTATTTAGTAACATGCATTGATACAAGTAGAAATAGTTTAAATATTTTAAATATTACATTAAAAGTACCTGACTCATTCAAATCAATTGTATGTGGGCATGTAATGGGCTTTCAAACGTGTAAGAATCTTACATACCTTAACATGAGACTTATATGAATATCCAAAAAAAAAAAGACGTCAGACTTATATTTTATGAATTATCAAATTTATCCTCATGATTTTTTTTTTTTCATTCTTTTATAGATATCCATTTAATCCTTGCCAATTTTTCTTATTCATTTTTTTTGGTTGAAAATTTATTCATGAATTTAAATTAACACAGAATCTAAATTCAATAAAAAAATATTACTATTAATTTTTTTATTAGCAACACATTATTGTTATTATGACTGTCAAATAGTTATACAATATTTAGTTATTATGCTATTAAAAAATTTTTCTTTTTATGATGCAAAAATTGTGTAATTATATATATATATATATATATATATAGACACACACACACTCACACAAAATTAGAAAATCATAATTTTTTTTTAAAAATTTAGAGTTATATGTTTAAGATTGTTATATTAAAATATTAAATGCAGCTAAACAGGATACAAGACCATTTTGCCATCCGGCTTTTGGCATGGTAGTCACTCAGTAAGTTAGTATTCTCCCTTCGTGATTTAAGTTCAAACTACATCAAAAGAAAAATACGGCAGCGTTTTTCTCACATGATTATAGTTTTGATACAGTCTCGGGGAGGGACCAATTACCATGTTTGGCTAACCAACATATGCTTTCATAGTTATAATTTTCTGTGATCAAGCTATTCACTAGCTAGCTGAGTGTATATTTTAATCAATTAAATCTACAATTGAATTTGCTCACTACACAAAGGGGGAAAAAAAGGTAATCAGCAATACAATGTGCAATCCCTAGGCCCTAGCTGGATTGTTATACTTACCTTCTTAACATTTTCCTTCTTAATAGTAGAAAGAAAACATAATGTCATTGTCTTTCCTGCAACTATGGAAGAGTTCTTACTAAGATGTCTGATTAGAATAGATTACATATATAGTTGATGATTACACACACACAAAAACTTGTCATAGGCATTTCTACAGTGAAGAATTAATGTATATGAAAAAAAAAAACATTAATTCAATACCTCTTCCACTCTTGGAGCATCAAAATTAGTGCCAAAAAAAAAAAGAAAGCTTTGTTGTGAAATGTCCGTACAGTATATCATCAGGTCGATCATTCTACTAGTGGAGTCCAGACCCAGTAATGGTTTTATTTTTTTGTGAAAATCTTAAGAAATGAAGCTCTTGAACCGTTTGACAGCAACAGGGTTATAAGCCATCTTGAATTCTGTAGGTTCTTTTGCATATTCATTATACCAAACTCTGGGTAATATTTTATGCGTTGGTAGAAGGAAACTTTTCGTTAAAAAAAAAAGAAAAAATCTCTCTAGACAATTTTGGATGTAAGGTGTGTGAAGTGGTTTCATCATTCTTTTGTGATTCTTAGTTACCATTTCCCATGTGTTCTTCAATCTGTCATATGCACTTGTCTGTTTTATCTTCTCTTTTTTTTTTTTATTGGTACTTACATCACACTTGAATGTCCAAATCAAATACACATAATGGAAGAAATAAATAAAGAGATACGAATCTTACTGTACATTTAAAGTATTCATTGGTATCTACATTTGATAATCATTCACTTTAAATAAACTACGATTCGGTGTGATTCAAGGTGATTAAATTGAATACTATATATAATATTAATATAATGGCTCACTGATAATAGGGGATATCAAGTCACTATAAACTATTGAAATGATTGGAACAAGTTGAGAAAATTTCGCAGTGCATGACATTCACATGAATATGGATGTCGAATACAGCACCCAGTTTCCTCATCTGCACAATGATTATTGCTTATTTTCCCATGTTGCTTTTGACTTGAGGAAAGCGATTAATTACTCAGAAGGACACCTCTTGGGAAAATTAGAAAGCCACTACTAATTCATTGAGGAACATAATCGAGCATTAGAAAAATATTTCATGATTAAATATTCCAATTTAACAAACATAAAGTATACTTGCCATGATCCTTCGTCTCCACAAAACGTTGCCTTTGGATTGAGAAAAAGGCGCAGGGCTACCAGTACTCTTATGCAGCTGTTGCAAATTCAACGGCGTGGAATTATTTTTGGAGAAACAAAGTGGTTGTACATTGGACGTGCAGTAAATATATCATTCTAGTACTGGATTTTAGTGATGTAATCTATCTTTTCAGCTTGAGTGGCACAGTGCTTCTATAATTTTCTCAGATATAATATGATTGATCATGATCAAAAAGCATATGGGAAGACTAATTAGCACGAGTGATTGATCATAGTTTATATATCCTTGATTGATTGCGACCTGTGAACCAACCTACCCCGTTCTTTACCTTTTTTTCACATCCTATGCTTGAAAGCAGTGCTTCTTTTTCCATGATGCCCAAAGGCTCATTACCAGTGTCTGCTGTGGCTCATGAGTTATGTGTTAGTGTACAGCCCAATTTGGTAAGATGACATGCAGACATGAGCAGGCGAAGTTGGGTGTATCCAAAGGAGAACTTATTATAATATATGGGATTAATGGACAGTGGTAATTATAATATTCTAACACACACACACACACACACACACATACAAAGGATTAGTTCTGTACTTTCTCTAAAACTAATTTTATATATACTATTTTGTACTCAGCAAGTGGATTGTAAAAGGTGTTTTTTTGCTTTTTTTAAAAAAAAGAAAACCTTGAATTAAAGTTGATTAATCACTTCATTGCTAAGGATGCATCTCGTTCCTGTGGTGCCTTGTGGCCATGTAGCTCCCAAATTTGATATATGGCTTCTGGGTTTTGACTTTTGAGTGTGAGTGGAAACAAATGGTTATTACAACTTACAAGTATTATCTATAATTAATCAGGGCTCAATTTTTAAAATAGATCCAACAAGCTGTAGATTGTCTAAATGGAATGAATACTAACTTTTTTCTTTCATAGTATATAGTAGTAAATATTATTTTATAAATTAGAAGTATATGCAATAATATTCATATAGTACACGTGAAATGGTATGTGGTAACTAGTTTAGTAATTGGTATGATTTGTCGGTGGGAATTAACAAGAGAGTCTTTATAAATAAATACATCATGTAGAGAATATTAACTAATATTACAAACCATGTTTTGAGGGAATAGATAGCAATTTTAATATTTTGGACTATCAATTTTATCTGAAAACTATGATGATTATCAAGATTTTAGAGCTTTAAGAAGTAAAAGTAGAACACTTGAAAATTCTTCGCAACATTGATAAGACTAATTAATAGTATTTTATAGTGAGACAATGCTCCTCAAAGACATCGAAAGGACTGGTGACTAGGTGAAGACATTAAGGTGGGAAAGCAAAGAAGAAACTGGACCAGATATAAACAAACATCATAAATAGTATATATCCCGTCAATAGCAGTATATATCTTCTCTTTCAAGAAGATTCCTTCCCATGATAATGCCAAATGAGTCTCAGTTAAGATGACCCACTGGATGTGTCTTCTGCTCCAGAAGTTAAAAGACTATATAAACAATCCTCAAATTGGGATCCATTCAGATTGTATTATTAAACTCATGATCTGGACTGGAATTCTTAACAAAGTTGGCCCTGATATATAATAATAACGTTGAAATCACTAGCTAGGTAGGACAAGCTATAGGTGGATGAGAAAACTACTCAAAATGTCTACGTTTTGATAAATAGCTTAACTATGTTACCCTATTGAACAGGAATATCTCCTTATCCCTCCTTTATGGAATCTCAGATTTTAATTATGGCAAAGGTACCTTCGCAAAGCCATCTGCATGGTGCTTTTTAAACATGATGTGATATGTCTAATGGTTGGTACCCTTGTGTTCTTTCTTCTTCCCCTTTTACCTTCCCCCTGTGTTCTTTCAGTGATAATTACTGATGAATGATGATGATGGAGAATTAGTCATAACTAGAAATAAATGGGAATATGCCATGGCATGGTCTGATAATTATAGTTGTCTTTAGCAAATCCCGTACGTTAGTAAACCATAGCAAGGACTATGGAGTTAATTAATTGCATAAGCTCAATCAAATGAAAACGATAATTAACAACCCTTCTATCATTCTTTTTTTGCTACAAAATAACCCTTCTATCTTGTAAAGAAGTAGGTCCACTATCAAATGTTTGAATAACGAGAACCCACAGAAGGGTTTCTAGCCTTCCAGAAAGCAAGATTATATATGTTCTGACTTTGAACAGCATCTTGAGGAATATCTATTGACTCATCCCAAAAGGAATAGTTTCCATAGATTTGGTTGGAACTGATCTGCATTTGAACCATTCAAATCTAGTAAGTTGGGTAAAGTATGAAATTTTTTTCTCTCGTCCTCTGCACGTCTTTTTTTTAATAAATATGTAGGCACAGATTTACGATTAGTAATTTCCATGGAAAGTAATGTCTGTTCATTGATGGACACAACTTTCAAAGTACTTATTTTCTACGATATTTCTTTTTCCCCTACCTTAAGTCGTACGTAGACCTAGCTCCCAAAGATTGGAATGGAGGGAAAATTCTGACCCAGAATATCTTTACACATCAATTCCATCATACGTTGAACAAGAATAGTGTCATACATATGTAATATCTAATTTAAAATTACAGTATATACGCATATATATACGAATTTATGTAAAAATTAACCTATTGGTCTAAACTACATATATATATGAAGAACAAAGAGAGCATATATATCTAGCTGTACGCTTTAGTGCTGTGTATATATATTCATGAAACTTAATTTACAGGACAGATACGTGTACCCTCCCCCTGTATATTCCCAGAGACGCAAATACTCAAAACAAGATAAGGTATCTATATCCTTATATTTATTTTGCTTACAAAAAAGAAAGAGAAATTTGCAAAAGTATCCGACAATAAACTATGTCCATCCAATCTACTTCTCTTGGTGTGCGTCCCATTTCATAAGCCCCACACCTCACCCCATCATCATATATACCACCAAACATGTCTGTTATTTCTGCTCTCTCTTGATCTCTCCTTTCTCTCTCTCTCTCTTTCTCTCTCTCAGACGCACATACACAGTTTGGTGTTGTGTGCCGGCTGAGAAAATAACCTTGTCCAAGTGAAAATGGGCAGGAAATGCTCACACTGCGGAAACATAGGCCATAATTCTAGGACCTGCACATCTTTCAGAGGACTTTCGTAGGACTTCGCCTCTTCGGCGTTCAACTAGACATATCCTCATCTTGTGTTACCATGAAGAAAAGCTTCAGCATGGATTCCTTGTCCTCATCATCTTCTCCATCTTCCTCATTTTCTTCATCAAGAATAACCATTGATGAAAATTCTGACAGAACCTCTATCGGGTATCTATCAGATGGTCTCGTAGTTCGAGCACAAGAGCGGAAGAAAGGTATGTTCAGAATTAATTTTATCCATTTTTGTCTCTCTTCATCAGGAAGACAGTAATGGTATTAATAATTCCCCCCCTAGTTTTTTCTTATCCCTCTATTATTATGTTTATCTTTGTTGTTTCAATCTATTCCTGTAAGAATCCATATATACAAGTGTGTGGGTGTTTGTGTGTGTCTATGCTGCCTGTTTCCATCACTCATTTTCTTCATTAAATTGTCTTTTTAGTTATTTTGAATTTGTTATCTGAAACTATTTAGGGAAAAGAATGCAGTGTCTTTTTATTAATCTTTCTTGGAACAACTTTGGTTCTAATTGAAGTACTACTTTCTTCGTTCTCATCTATCATTTTATTTTATTTATTCATCTTTAAGCTGAAGTCTGCATATATATTTTGGTACAAAATTAGGAGTTCCATGGACAGAAGAGGAGCACAGAACATTCCTCGTTGGACTTGAGAAGCTGGGGAAGGGTGACTGGAGGGGGATCTCTAAAACCTATGTGACTACAAGAACCCCAACCCAAGTCGCTAGCCATGCTCAAAAGTACTTTCTTCGACTGGCTACGATTAACAAGAAGAAGCGACGTTCAAGTCTCTTTGACTTGGTAGCTAGACGATGATGAACTCCTGAGTTAGCTGATCTTAGAAACTGAATGATACTTTTATCTATATACTACTGAACAACATATTTTAATTCTTTTCCCTTGTCATTGAATATTATGTCAGGTTAGTAGCGGCAACACCAACACAGCAGCTCATCCTATTAGCAGCTCTAATTGCAAGTCAGGAGGCGATTCAGTTTCTAGTTGTCCTCGTCAAGGGGATAAATCCAAATGTGAAGTTGAGAATGATGATAGCACTTTGTCCCTGCTAGGGCGCCTTACCCCTTTTCAGCAAGAACCCAAATCGTCATCAGATGAGCAAGAAACTACTGATAATCACCCCCAAGCTCAAACAGTGCCCATCTGGCCACATCCCCGGATAAAATCTTCAAATGTGGCACTGGCAGTAACCAGCTCCCCAAATGCAGCAGCGCCAGATCTGGAGCTCACTCTTGCAGCCCCCAAGGCTAAGACCCAGCTGGAACAAAATAAATCATCCCCGAGTTCCTTCCTTCTTGGGCCAATTAGCGTGACCAATTAAACTATGAAATTTCATATTATTTCCTAGGGATGTACCCTTTTGTCAATTTGTTGTCAAGTATCAACTCACGCAGAAGATCATCTGATCAAAGAAACACATTTTTCTTGGTATTAATGGTAGTCATTAATTAGGCACTAATTTATGCAATAATCAGATCTCTTGATGAATATATATATATATATATATATATATACCGTCATAGAGTATTTATATACCAATCTCTCTCTGAATCCCTGCAAAGTTTAGTCTGGTGATCAATGGAATTATTAATCAACTATGAATTTTACTTTTGTGGTTGCAAGTAGCAAGTCATCGACTTCGATACCTACCTATCGAGTTTTATGTTTTTTTTTTAATTACATATGCTTAGTGTACTTAAAGCTTGTTCTCAATTATTGACTAGTTTACAACCTGAACAAGCTCTTGGTTCCTTTTAGTGCTTTCTTATGTCAATATATTAGAGACAGTTGATGGAAAAAATAATAATAAAACTACGTGATTGGATAAAGTTTCATTCACTTCTTGGCTTTTGGCACTACAAAGCAAAATTTTTTTGGTTTTGATGAAGCAAAGTTTGATTCTGGAGAGAAGATTTTGGTTTATGGACTCCACTACCACTAGGGTTGGAAAGGCGGCCGTCTAGTTTTTAAATATTATTCCGCCCCTGATCCTTTAGTGTTACTTAATTTAAAGAATCGTTATTTTAGTTGTTTTGTCCCGCAAGTTAATTTTCTTCATAAAAGGATCCATAAACTAAAAGGAAAGCGGAACATGCGCCGACACAGACTGAAATTGAAATTCGTTCCCAAGATGAACAGTAACTTGCTCTATTAATTCTTAATTAGTTTAATGATAATCTAACATGTGGAGTTGTTTGGCAGTGTTTTTCAGCCAAAAGAAAATGGTTTATTACTTCAACTGATTGTTAATAATATATAGAAAGAGGATTAATATTCTAAGGGTAGTGTGAGTGTGACCCATACTCTAATTAATGTCTTGGAATTTGAGCACGTACGTACGTACCCAGAAACTTTTGGTTAGGCATTTTTGGATTGTTAATTTTCTTCTATTACTTAGTACGGTTCAGTCATTGCGAGTATAAACTTAACAACCCGTTGTAGTAATAGAAACCAGAAGGCCAACTCACTGATGCATTTTGATCATATATATCTGCAATGTTGGGTCCATGCCTTGCCTTTCATTTTCACTTTAGATTCAAGATGATGGGAAGATGTGCAGAAGAGACTGAAACTTTCAGAAGAAAGCATATGCCCCTCACATAGTATATAGACATATTAGTTTGTCCTGGCCTTAGAATCAATGGCTTTTGAAATGGTATGAAATCCTGAATAGGCTCGTTATTGGATCCCGCTCTCAGGGAGAAATTATTACACTGCCGAATTTCCAGGTATATGGAAGTTGGCTGGAATTTTGGCTGACTCTACAAGCCAAGTTTGACTTATTGCCCAAGTCTGAAATAGTTCTTTCTTTCTCCACTAATTAGTACATTAATTCGTGAAGAACACTGAAATTCTCAAAAAGTATAACAAGAATTATACGAGCTTCTTCTGCTTGGAAATGTATGTCATGGTGGCCTTACATTTTGTGTACTGAGAGAATTGAAGCTCTAGCTAGTGCATCAGCAAACACGATTAAAGCTAAGGAGCTAGGAGGTATTGTTTTTCAATCTTTCACAAGTAAACAAAAATCAAACGTACTATCCTAATTAACAATACAAAATGGCATGTCCTATAAACCAAACTTGTAAAGCACGTGGTTTTGAGTCAGTTTAGTCAATTTTTACGTTACTGATTTTTAATTCCAATTCAATTTTAATACTAATTTTTTTATCAATTGGTCTTTCTGTTATTGACTTGACAGAGCTCGTGTATCATATGATTGTCATTAATTAAGTATATATACTACATACATACAATCAATGTAACTGTCTGCTTTTAACTTTTCATTTCGATATTTTCAACCAGATGCATGCTTTCTTAATTTTGAAGCTTAGGAAAGTCCAAAGAACTTATAATAAAATATTTGAAATGAGCTGTCAGATTTTTTATGTTAATTATTTCGCTTTTACCTTAATCACACGGCAGGCAAGAATAGAGGTTGAGTGTTGAACTGCAAACACCCAGGACCCCACTTCCTCCTTAATTAATTTTACTCTCTAACAAAACTAAAACCTTAAAGCTGGAAATTAATTAAATAATGCTATTAATAACTTACAAGTAGTATTGCAGGAATATGTGACAGAATATATATGAGATTTGTGTGACTAAAAAGTTGACGCATATCTAGGCATCTTGACTATAAACATGGAGATAAGGATAGGAGGAAAACGAAGCTTGTCCACAAGATTCTGAAGGGAATATGCCAATCAAACTCCAGTAGGGACTTTTCGGTCAGGACAATGTCTAGCACTTGCCTTCTGTATTAAGTTAAAATCCATTCAGGGGATTGATGATGAGAGAATAGAAGACTCCATTTAATTTCCTTCGATTCTGATATCTTTCTCTGTACATGTGTGTGTGTTTTCCTTGAATTTCTCAGATTGATACATTAATTCTAGATTTGAAGTGAGGATATAACAGAAACTATGTCATGTTGCTTGGAAGTTGGAACTATTACTTCTTCGCAGGAAGATGCATGGGAATTCAACTGAAATTTTGGCATGGTATCATTAGCTATATGCGTTTCAAGTTCACAATTTAATATAATGTCTTCAGCCATCCAATACCAAAGAATGAAAACCCATTGATTCAGACTAGAGACTAAAATTGTACTATTTGCTGACGGTAGCTCTTGACCTCCTCAGGCTGAGCCTACTAGTAGTAGGTTAGGTTATCTCAGTTTTAACTTTTAACTTTTAGGTTCCCGGATTCGGACTTATATAAAGTCTTAAACCTCTTCATGCTATATATATATATATATATAAATATATATATATATATATATATCATGAAAAGATATGTAGCTTGAAACCTTAATTTGTATCGTTTGTCGTCTTAAATAATTGTAAAATAAAGCGCATATGTGCTGCTCCCTCCATTTTGTCCTTATTAAATTGTCGATCTTTGATTCTATTATGTGTCTTTCTGAAACGTTTATGTATATAGAACTTTGAGTTGTGCTTTGCCAACCTAAAGAAACGTGAATATGCCCAACTGAACTGGGTCTTGTCTAAAGGCCTTGACAGTTTTGGACAAAGAAAAGAAAGCTTTTTCCTTCGTTCCTTTGAAAAGCAGCTATGACTGAGTGAGAGAATTGATGTGTGTGTGTGTATAAAGTTTATAATGATTTGGATTTTGAGGAAAACAACTCCGTAAAATAATCCCCCAACCATTTGTTCTTTCTGAAATTTTACGATTGCCTTGATTATATTTGTCCACAGGCATAAGGCTGATGCACACATATTCTTGTCTATATGAGTGAAAGTGAATATGATATGTCATATTTATGAGCGCTTTTTAGATATGGTGACCTCTCAACCAACTGTCTGCGCCTTCTTTACTACCGGTAACCATCTGCGAGGGGTCCAATTATTTGGATTTTTTACTCAAGCAGCTTTATATGTATGCTATATATCAATGTTCACATGAAAATTGTGGATGATAAGATTTTGATTTTTATGGAATATATATATAAGTAATGCTATTTAGATAACAATTTTTATATATAAATGCACGCATTTTTTATATTATTAAATTTATTACTGCATAAATTTACATAAAGTTCAATGATTATGAACATCGATTATCTTTCTGTTATCTCCTTATCAGTTATCCATTTAATATTTCTTCATAAATATGTAGCAAACGCATTAATCTGACCCTTTGTTTTAAATCTGCACATTTATGTGTCTTAGTGCAATCATCACCAACCCTCTATATCATCATTATGAAAGCCTCACATACCAATTTGTTTCTTCTTTAGCATGGGTCCCCTTGCATCATTTGGTTAAATTTAAAGCACTGGACTTGCTTCCTTAGGTTCAATTGCTTCAACTTTAATTTGTTTCCGAAGATACTGATGGGTCATATTCTACATGGTATGAAAAGTATGCGACTTCCTTCGCCTCTTCTAGAAAAATGTTCTATTCAACTGCAACAGTAATTTTTAAGTCACATTCGTCATTTATTTCTGTCCATTAAAATTAGCATCAACTAAGTTAATTTAGCAATCTCCTAAAAGGGAGTGAAATGCACTAATATCTGAAACTGAAGACTAACGAAAGATTAAGTGCTCAAGTAAATGTTGTGTTCTAATTTATAAATTTTGTCCACTGAGACATCATGAATATATAATATTATCAGTCAATCATGCACGGCTGAAGAATATATAGTTATTTCCTTGAGGCTTTTATATATCTACATTCACAAATCACAACAGAAAAAAAAAAAAAGAAAATGATGTCATAGTTGAAATTAATTAACCTAGTCGGGACAAATTTTGAAAGGTGGATAAACTAGCTAGTTGCCACCAGCTTAAGCATTGTCTCCTAAAAAAATTGGCATAACTTTCTTGTAGCAATATTTTTAGTGAGATGAATAAAGGTTTAGGTGAAACTTGAAAGAAACCATTTCTCTAATGAATAGAATATGATTGCGCTTCTGGAATCAACTTTAGCATAGGCACATAGCAAAGAACTTAGTTAAAAAGAGCAAATCATATAAGGACCACCATTTTCCCCCTGGTGGAAAAATTAATGCTGTCACATTCTCCACAGGCGCCTTTACCTGGTTCGTCCGTCTGTCAATGTCATTTTGAATGTGGTGTTTAACACCCTTTTCCTTTGCTTTCCTCCTTCGTTATTATGTCACTCATGACATATATACATGTATTTGCAATCATATTGCTTGGATCAATTAAACATGTATATTAATGATAATTGATTTCCACGCCAGGATGCACAATAATTTATTACTATCAGCAATGGCTATCAAGGAAAAGTCACCTTCACGTAGCTCAAACACCAAAACAGAAGTATATGCCTGACTTTTAAAGTTCAGGTCTTAGATTTGATTCTCACACTAAAATAACTAAACAAGAGGTTCATATTGGGTATGAATGGATTTATATATATTTATCTATGCAAGATATAGATAAACAAAGCGAAGAGGGTGAAGGGGAAGAGGTGGCATCCAGGAGTTCAGGGAACTTCTGGCTAGCTACGTTCCACCCACTTCAATTCTTTTACGGTTCAGAATTCAGAAAGCAGGGACCATCCAAGTGGGGATATTCATTCATTATTCCCCTTTTTGCTTGACGTTGATTTCTGAATCAAACAAAAATAACAAGTAGACACGTTGAACAGTAATTGGATTTGGCAGAGAGCGACGTCACTACGCATTCTGTATTGACATGACTCCTCCACACGCTGCCTTTCTCCGTCAATTAGAGAGAAAGATAAAATTTTTATTTTGATTAAAAATTATTTTATTTAAAAAAAATTTAAAATAAAAATTATTAAATAATGTTTTCATCTTTTATTTTTATAAATATTTTATAATTATTTTAATTTAAAAATAAAAAATTAATCTTCTCTTCATTTTATTTTCAAATTCATTTGTTCAAACATATTTTTAATAAAACTTTTTTTAGAAGAAAAGAACAGGCAAAACTTCGATAATAAGCTGCACAAGATAAAAGAAAGGATCCAAATTCAACGATCACAAGGACATAAAAACCCTTTTGGCTATGGCGTGTTATGTCAAAATGTCCACAAAATTTGAATCTGGCAATCTGCCATATATAGTAGATTATCACCATGCTAGCTCTTTCCCCCTCTGTTTGTGTGCATTCGCGCACGCTAGATATAAGAGTTTGCTTAGGACAGAAAAAGAAAAGAAAAAAAGAGAGACTGAGAGCAGAAAAAGGGATATATAGACACTTCTAGTTTCTAGCTAGTATGCATTAATCTAAATCATATCAAGGAAAAATCTATATATGTCAAGCAAGCCCTCCAAGCCCAAATAAAATGGATGGTGACATTTAAGTGAATCTCTGACAAATAAGATCTCAAGTACACCTATATAAGATTTGTTCATTTGAATAAGTGAAAAGATAAAAGATAAAAAATTTGAAATTAAAATTATTTTCAATTTGCTGATATAATAAATAATAAATTGTGCATATATTTCACGTAAAAGTAAAACGTGCATTATTATTTTTCTTATGAATAATAATAATAATATAACGTATAAATGTAATTCATTTTAACTCTAAATTATAAATTTAATTAGAATTAGTTTTATTTTATTATTTACTTTCTCACTTTTTACGTCTCCAACCATACCCATGATATGTTGTACGCAAAATGGGTGAACAGAGGCAATGCTATAGTTCTGAGTCTTCTGACTACCCTTTCTTTCACCGCCCGAAAAAAAAAAAAAAGAGAGAGACTACCCTTTCCATTACTTTTTTTCATAACTAGTGTGAAAACTGAAAATTATTAATTTCAGATATTTCATATATTTTCGATTTCAATAATGGGCACCTTGGGTTTTGAAACGTAAATTTTGCTTTTTGTTATGGTCATTGGATAATATATTAAATTCGGCTACGATCAAGCCCAAATTGATAGGATATCTTATCATTGCCATGTCTAATAAATAATGATAATCTCACCACAAGCAAATGAAGCAATTTAGATTTTTCAAAAAGCAATTAAAATAAAATTTAATTATTATAAAATACTTTATAGAAATTTATTTTTTTAATAAAAAGTATATGGTTTGCAGATGACCGTGCAAGTCATTTATGCACCTTAATTATTATCTGATAATATATTCGGCATGTTAGCACTAGGTGCCAAATAATTACCGTTTACGCTGTGTCAAGGAGAGACCATAGAGTTTCATTTTCTTGCCAGATTTATTTATTTATTTATTTTTACTTTTAAGAAGTTAGCATTTGCTAGTTGAGAAAAGAAAGATTTGAACCTGAATTTTCCCTTTTAATGAGAAATCAGATTACCACCACCTGAGTTATTACGTAACATTTTCTTGCCAGATTTCAAAAGCTGACGAAGTTCCTGATATAGTTTACCAAAAAATCACCTTTTTTTTTTCAACTTGTAAGTCTATAACCAGCCTGCTACATACCCAAATCTGTCACCACTAACTTACTCCTAATGACTTACAATATATCTCATATTAGCTAATCAATTGGTAGAAATGAACCGCAAATCAATTTACTTCCACTATCATTATTCATGATATGAACTTATGAACATGATACATTTGACTTTGGTGACTGCCTTGATTTGTAGACTTGTACAGAGACAACTTATATATATATATATACGAAAACCAATGAACCCAAAATTTTGGCTAAAGAAAAGGAGAAAATTATTTATAAAAAAAAAAATAAAGAAACAAAGGATTGCATCTGAAATGAATTGCATTATAAACTGGTCTGGCCTTTATACACAAAACTAGGCCATTCAAGTTAATAAAAACATGGGCCAAGTTACTAGGTTAGTTGATGGATCCAATTTAAACTCCTGGCCCCTTCATCCGCGTTTGCCATTGTATTCAATGTTTCCAGTGCCCGTGTTTTGAACGCAGGCAGCATGAAGTGCTTTGCAATGGAAAATGTATCCCCCTAGTCAACCTCCTTTGCACTCTTTGGCACCTGTACTCCAGAGTACAAGAATCCATCAGGTAAAGGCCGCAAATCGCATTTCTGGTTCATAATATATTTTAATATCATGAATCATGAGAGCCTTGAACCATCAAAGTAATACGCTTAGCACTGTCTGAACGAAAGCTGTCCCCTTTAAATGCAATCTGGGAGGACAATCATATTCAAGATCCTCGACAATTGAAACTACAAATCTTTTGAACCCTTTTTCCAGTTAATAAAATAAGCTATTAAATTACCTCAGCCGGACTATCAGGAGGGAACCACCGCAACAACGCACCAAGATGCACAACAGCAGGTATTAGCTTGAAAAGCAATGGTGTAGTCACCTGCACAATTTCTGAGTAAGCTTCGAAATCTCTAAATATCAACTAGCTAAATATATTTGACAGTTTAATACTCAAATCATATCAAGATCACACACATAACTGGCTACGACATCCAAACCTATGCGCAAGAATTTTACACTAGAAGACCCAGTATTTGACCGGTGATATCCTGCTTAAAAGTTTACTCAGATATAGAAAGACAAGTATGCATGCCGGTAAAATAATTGTTATAAAAAGCATGATATAGTTCAGTCATGCTGGCTCGCTGAATACCCTGGCAAGTTTATGACTGGTGTTGCACCCTCCAACATGATTTTAAGATGTAGTGAAATGCTTACCATGTTTTTCTTTTTCTCCCATTTTTTCCCTAAGTAATATTTCACATTACAAAACAAAAAGGTTGAAACATCAGCTGAGTAAAATCAACAGGGTCTGTTGGGCTTGAAACAACAGTCTGTCCTTGAGTAGATGCAACTTGCAAGCAATCCATAGTGGATAGAGATAGCCTAATAACCCTAAACCATGTACTAAGAGCACAGAGGTTATGTATGATCATAACAAAGTTCAACTCTCTCATAGGCTTTGTTAAGACAATTTCACTTAAAATCCAATATAACTGAATTTTTTCAGAATTTCTGCAAGTAGAATTTCTCTTATTTAGACATATAAACAAAATTTACAGGCCTTGAATATTGCATGGGGATGAGATGGCTCAAATGATACAATGCACACAAATGTGAACACAGGACCAACAATAAGTAATTAAGAATTTGAATTGATAACAAAGGGACTGCAACACGATTGCTTCAAAGACCGGAAATCAACCATGTTTTATGATTGAGAATTACTATGCAAAACTATCATTCTGTAGAATGGTGCATGCATACCAGACTGAGAGCTGTTGTTCCAAGGAGCAAGAGATACAACTTTCCCTGCAGTAAAGATCAGAGTATCAGACGTCAGTTTTAATCATGGTATTTACAAGGAACTACAGAAACAAAGCTATTTATAGTCACACAAATGATAATAAATGCTGCCAGGAAAACCATACTACTTTTAGTGAAATATATTTCCAATCTTCTTGAATTGAAAATTTTTCCAACCATGTAGGAAGATAAATTTCACCCAGTCTTACACTAAGCATAAGGCACCAATCAGATTAAAAGTTACATCAAGCCAACAGAGGAAAGGTCAATACTTAGAAACAATAAGAAAAGAACATTAAAATCTTGAGAAGATAGACATCTTATCTTGAAATGGATGCATCCAATCTAAAATGAACGTCTCTAAATGAAGCACTCACCTCAACTAAATGAAGATTTGAAGCACGACTGAGAAGAACAAAGGCAAATTCTCCAATTTGTGCGAGACACATCCCAACCTATGCATGTGGAATAACCTAAGGCTCCTCAGTCAACAAAATGTATAATGTAATCAACAAGCAGATTGTAATTGTCCTAACAGTTATCAAATCTTACAAGAAGTGAAGTCTTCTTGTTGTATCCAAACCCCTTGACAACAGATGCAGCTACGATTGTTTTAATAATGATCACCAATATAACAGCTGCCAGTAAAATATCAACATGATTCCAAAGGAAATGGACATGTATAAGCATCCCAATGCTGGCCAAGAACAGTGCCGCAAAAAGGTTTCGAATTGGCTCCACCTAGAAATCACCAAACTTGAATAAGCTCAAATAAGTATAGGAAAACACACATCATCTCATAATTCATGCTTCAAGGAGGTTCCCTGAAATTGGGGGTGGGTGTACGCTCAAACCTAAGTTACTTGTGTATGATGGAAGAAAAGGAAGATTATGGCCCTAAATCAGCAAGTCTCCATCAAAATTGCCCTGGTTCAGCTACAGGCGTCCACGATGAAAATACAAACAAGCCATTATCGGAAAAGAATATACAAGCATCCCCCCCCCCCCTCTCTTCAAAACATGAGAAAAAAACAGTTGTCTTCACACAGAAAGATAATATAGAACGTAACAAATATTGAGCAAATGATACTCCTCAAACACATATGCTTTTATCAAGAAAAAGGGGAAAAGGTTAAATTAAATTCAGGTTGGAGAGTTAGTAAAAAATACAAAGTCATTGGTAAACTTTCAACTCCTGAAAACATAATACAGTAGTAAAACTTGAACTCCAGAAAACATAATATACTAGGAAAATGTGTTACTTGTTCAAGCGTATGTTGACCAAGATCTGTTGTTGATATCATCACTCCTGCAGCAAAGGAACCCAGTTCAATGCTTAAACCCAGCTTATCACTACACTGAAATGAAAACAACAATTTATGTTATAGGCACACAAGTTGTTGGGCTTGCATATATGTATGTATATATGTGTCAGGGCATGTATGTATTCAAGCAACCTCTCAAATGTAGGGAAGTGAGTTGAGTACATAGACATCAGTCAATACACACCAAAAAGGGTACAAGCACAGACTTCACCATGACTAAAGAACTTTATGTTGCAGAAAATAAAACAGGCTACGATATAATGAGAAGATAATATTGTTGCCAACTGCCAAGTAATGAAGATTAAGAACTGATAGAAAACAAACCCAAGCAACAAGCAGGCAGAATGCCACCGATGCCAATTGATAAAGTTCGTTGGTCTGCACAAAAAGAAATCAGTTATACTAAAGCATGAAAAAACCATGTAATAACAAAGCAAAAGGTCTATCTTCACCTGAGATGATAAGCTTATCATAAGCTTAAGGAACCATGGTACACAAGTACGAGATACTATTGACAAAACGGCCAAAAATGTAATTAAAACCACCAATCTGAAACAATAAAATTAGTAAATCAGAAAGGATAAGTGACTGAAACAAGCATGTCCTCAAGCAAGAACCAGAAAGGTAACATCAGGAGAAAAAAAAAGCTGACTGCCTTACAATATTCAACCATTCTATGGACTATAAGTAATAGCCTATTATCACTTTAAAGTCATGCCAGTATTAGAACAACAACATGAAACGGTTAGTGGTGCTACTCAGCCAGTAGCATAATAAAGCATAAAATATCTTCCATTATATCTATGTTAGCAATTTTATTTTCTCTTCATTAGAGGGCCTGTACGTTTCAACCCATTCCACCAACTTCTGAAGGGAACCAAAATACTAGTGGTTATAATTTGGACAGCCGACCATCATTTTGTTGGGCACTGCCCAGAACTCAAACTCTAACTGGAGTAAGTTATTTGGAATTTTTTTGGGAATCTTGGGTATGTCCTTTGAATTTGGAACAGTTTTTCTTAACTAGTTTCAGAAGCATTTGCAGGAGAAAGGAGGTAAGGCTTTATTGAGGATTTCTATTCATGCTGTTCTCTGTAGCATATGGCTGGAGCAGAATAATCATACTTTCAAGTGTTCTTACTCATCCTTAGATTGGGTCTGTAATAGGACAGGACTGTTTTTATGACCTTCCTTAGGTCTTCACCCCATGGTCTCTCTTCAAAGGAGTCTCCAAGTTAAATAAGCAGAGGGGTTGGAGACCTTTATTGTATTTGTGTGTCAAGAACTAACTCTCCAAAAAGCTTAAGCTGTTAGGTGAAGATCCATGAATGGTTTTATATCTCTGACATACATCACGCAAGACTCCTTTGAGCTTGATATATGGACAATGCACAGGCACACTTTACCTTGTAAAAATATTTGATTTAATTATGAAGAACTGGGCAGCAAAGATCGAACTTTTTTGACCATTTGATCATAGAGGCTTTGATACCATGTTAAGGACCAACTCTCCTAAACATTAAAGTTGTTAGATGGAGGCCCAGGAATGATTTTATATCTCTAACAATAGGCTTGTTTGTTCTTTCTTTTATTTTTCTGCCTTTGCTAAGGAGGATTTCTTGTCCTAATAAATTTTTTTTACAAAAGAATTGTTATCATAATTTCTTTTCATAATAGTGAAATTATAATAAGAAAGGGCCAAGGTAATCCGTGCACTACAATCTTTCTTTTGATAAAGTTCACAAATGAAGGCATTCAAGGAGCTGCATTAGAACACTATGTTTACACAGCATGCTCATTAATGGCCCAAGGGGGGACAAGCTCACCAGTATTTCTCAACTTATTTGCATCTAAATATCCTAAGAATCACTGAACAAGCCACACATTGGATCAAAATGATAAACAGAATGTCTTCTTTTGACATTCACAGAATAAAAGTCGAATTAGACACAGTGGAAAGACAATATCAGAATGATATGTAGCAGCACTGAGAAATCTTAGGGTTTAATGTCACACACCATGGATCTGAGTAAACTATTCTGGGATAGCATAAATGAGGGACAGTTCATAATCTACTTACGATTTAGTCATGGATATAACTCCCTGAAGAACACCTGATGTACCACCCAGAACTGGAAGCAGCGCAAAGAGCAAACCAACAGCGCAATCCTGAAAGGAACCAATAATTTTGAATATTGCATTAAAAGGTATATGCGAAAGGAAATCTTAATAAGGAATATCAGCATCATGAATCATGATTGTATTAGTCTGCACTCTTTCCGCACAATTAGTGGTAGCAAAGTTTCAGTCACTCGTCTGCACTTATACGCATCAAAATAATAGTGCATACCTGCAGAATCAGAGTTCCAATTATGACCTGACCATGAAGGGCATTGACACTATTTCTTTCCATTAAGAACTTCAAGACCTATGGGTCAAACAAGAATAACAAAAAATCTTCAGTAACATGACTTTAATGGGGAAATAAGACAAATTAGAAGAGAACACATTGTCTAGGTGTGGCTGCAAGGAAGAATGATAATACCAAGCATAAAAGTGATCAAAGAAATAGTTTAATAATTAAGATTTCCATCAACAAGAAAACCTCACTCAACTGCACCAATCCAACTATTAGAGCATGGCAGATGAATTTCTCCTTCTCTATCAAAGGCTACATAGAACTATATCCTCCACCACATTCAAGCTATAATCTTTTTTTTTTTAAATGAGATAAGAAATCTTTAGAGAGAAAATACAACCGGGGGAAAGGATAATAAAAATAAAATATCCTCCTAAGTCCTAAACAAAGAAACAAAAAGAAAACACAGAGGCTCAAAAATGCAACAATCAATCTCTTTTCATAACAGTAATCATTTCTTTAAACAAACCGTGAGCAGAGCACCATAGAGAAGCCATAAACATGATCCTATACCATAACATATGTAAGGGTAAAAAAAGCCCTTGAAAATGCAAGAATTCAGCTCCTACCAAATACTCCACAAAAACCCGCAAAAAAGGGCATTCACACAATTTTTATAATGGAAAAAGCCCTTCTCAATTCTTAAGAGTTGAATTTTCTTTCAGTCTCCTGCCCCAGTTAGTGAGATATTACTATTCATATGATCAAGTCATCTCTTCCACTTAGTTGTCTATTTTGTCCTCACCTGTTTATAATTGTCTCATTCACCTGTACAAAAGGGGTACCAGAAAATATGCATTAATATGGTCACGGAATTACCACTGCTGTTGAAGACATAGATAGAAATGCACCAACAAATATTCCCTCTGAAGATTTACCACCACATAACTGCAGGAAGGATGCAGCTGCATGCATTAGAAATTCACTGCCACCAATGTGGAGAATTTTTGTAATAAATAAGAGAACAAAACATCACCACTTGTTTCACTAAATTGGAAGCCTTAAAATCAACACTTGTTCCTAGAGGACTATTTTAAGAGCCTTCACAGGCCTAGAAAAATACAAGCTTGTCCTTCATGCCTGTATCCAACTAAATTTATTAGATGGGCCAACACACCCATTATACTGTAGACAAAGAAGTGCAACTCACTGCTACACCAAAGATTCAAAATTACCATGGCATTGATAGTCATGTGAGAAAGAATATATAAATAAACCAAAAAAAACTAGAGGATGAACAGAACTATAATTTTAACGGTTCTTTTTTCTTCTCCTTACCCATGTGGCTTATTATACAAGAAATGAATATTAATTACTAGTAAGTATGAATTATACACCATGAACAACATATTAGGGCCATACAATAATTTAGCTTAGCGTTCAGGACTGTCTCGTATGGGAGAAAGATATATTAGTTCATCCTGCTCCATACATAAATCAGTAGATCTTTTCAGAACTAAACAAATTTTTTTACATAATGTGGTATCGTGGTAAAATAAAAATAACAACTGATTTCAAACAATACAGATTGCGGACTGGCAATGTGTATTTATAAAGAAGATTATATTTGGATTACATTTATAAAATGTTAGACATACCGAGGCTGTTATTCCACACAAGCACATAAATAAGAAAATTTGTAGTAGACCTCCAAGAATAGCCACTGCTCGAACAATTCGAAGCTGCAAACATGGAAAAACTGATTTATAGCATACATGGATTAGATAAAATACACGAGTTTAAGCTAAAAATAGCAAGTGATTATATAAGCCAACCTTTGTTGCGGAAAATTCCAAGCCCAATGCAAAAAGCAAAAAGATGACACCAAATTGAGCAACTGTCTCAACCTATATGGAATGGAAGCAGTATTTTTATCTTTTATTGCAACATAACATATATGAAGACATTATATCTAAAAGAACCACATGCTGAAATCATGATCCCATTGACTGTGATTTTCTTTCTAGATAATGCAGTCAATTAAAAAGAGAGGGGGGAAAATTCTTTATACATAACAAAAGAACGATAAAGGCAACATACTTGAACGATTTCATAAACAAAACTCAAGCCTCCTGGTCCAATGACCGATCCAGCTAGCAGATATCCAGTCATAACCTGCAAATTAGAATGTGTAGATAACACCACTCTTAAGAGGCATAAGGTAGAAATATTTACAAAAACAAATAAAGCAATGTTTATGATCAAACCGGTTGTCCAGCACAAGCAAAGGCAATGCCACCACAGGCTGCAGAGACAATGACAACCACAAGATCTGATATCAATCTGCACATATGGCATATCAAAAAAGGGTAAGCAACCACTCATACATGTAATGCCACTTCGAAAAGAAAAAAAGGGAAAGGAACAGTAAGTAAACCTCAAGTCTAATTGAAGAACAGGATACTTTGACTTGGGATTGGATATGATAAAGACATTGTCCTGAAGATAAAACAATGAGCAAAATAAAAAATTCCACTTTTCAGAAGAGTAATAAGATATAATCTTTTGTGCATATTGTGATGATGTAGTAGTAATAAATATTATTGCAGTCTCTTTAATTTTGAAAGATTTACACACCTTTCGATCAATTAAAGTTGGCATATCTTCTAACCTATTCTCATTATCCAAATTGAAAACATTATGGAACTGGAAAGACCTGATACAAAAGCTTACCAAACGTCATAAAGCACTCAACTTAAGGTTAGTACTGCTGAAAATAATTATTAGAATCGCATTAAATTTTAAAAATCAGTTCCCTCTTCAAGAGAAATCAACAATCCAATTTGCTCTACAGGAAAGAGGTGCATACTTTTCCTCTTTGCTTTCATTTTTCTTGTGTTTAACTCTAGCAACAGTTTCCAAAACAGCCTGATACATTAAACATGTCACAAGAAGGAAAGACATTAGATTGAGCGTCAATTTAAACTCTGATAATAAATTGTAGATATAAAAACCCTTCAAAATCAAAATAGACAGAACTTACACAGATTTTAAACTGTTAAACATGCTTTGTAAGCCTAACTTGCAGCAGAAAATAAATGAAGGGTAAACAATTTACACGTTCCCACAATAATTTCCTTTTACCCAGGAGAAAATCTAAAACAGGTTTCAATGCACCATATGTGAAATCTGCCATCCAAGTGATGATCTATTGCAACTTCTGTCCTAGATCAGCTTAATGCACTTTTAACCAACAAGGTAACAACCATCAACAGATTTAACTCCCTACCAGATTGAACTCTGGCGCAAGGCCAATTACCTATATTACTGAAATTTTGCCGCTAGACCCCATTGATTCACATTGACAACATCCACAACTTAACGAAAGCAATTAAATATATCATCAAAAAGAATTCACTACACACCTGCTGTTCAGCAACACTACTGTTGAAACTACCAGCATCAGTGCCTGCAAAAGAGTCAAGGTGATTCACCAAGTGAATTAATTTAAAATAAAACTTTTCCACGATGCTGGTTCTTGAAAGATTCAACATGCTCATGCCAACGTATCCACAGAAAAATGAAATTGATAACATTCCATTGTTTTCCATCGTAATAGCACAACCTAAATAAAAAGCAAAAACAAAATGAAGCGAAATTTTCTAACTACGGTTTCCCTAACCATACTGCAGACGTTGCTACGAGAAGTTAAATCCAGCAGTGCAGTGCATCAATATCACACTCAAATCACGAAATTGCACATTAAGGCATCCAAAGCGAAAAGTGAAACTCCAATTAGACGGCATTTTCGGAAATTCAGAGCCAAATTAAACAGGCGAAAACTAGAAAGGCGTGAGGATTAGAAGACGTAGTGACAGAAGCTAGATCTGCGAACCTTCATTCTGCTCATTCTCGGGGAACTCCCTCTCGAGAGCCCGATCAATCATGTTAGCGAAACTATCCTCAGTGGATCTCGCAAGCGACGCATTACCAGCGGCGGTTCCATTGGTTTCCGGAAAGAGCAGCTCCGGCTCCGGCTCCGGCTCCGGCTCCGGCTCCGACTTAACGGCGAGGAGAGAGAAAGAGAAGGAGGGATGAGAGAGAAGTAGATCACAGAGAAGTAGCAGTTTGAGAATAGCAGATGATGATCTTCTTAACCTCATCTCCCCACGCTCGGAGAGATAGATGGAGGAGTGGTTGAAGTGACACCGGCGGAAGCTACCACCACCGTCGCGTTTGGCGAGCGAATTCTCTGAGTCTGTCTCAGTCTCTTCAGTCTCTTTTAGGCACAGAAAGACAGAGACTGAGAAAGATTATGAAAGCTAGTTCGCCTGGCTCCTCGATAATGCAATGCACGAGTGCTACACAAACAGTGAAATGAAATCAACAAAGCAACATCAAGATGCCTCCCCGTGTCGCAACATATGTTAAGCACTGCAACCATCAAGATGTGCCCTGTAAGATTCGGACACGTCCAAGAATATTTAACCATTTCTGGCTACCGATTATTATCTGAATTACTTGTCATTCTGTCATCTCTTACAGAGAGTAAGATTGAAATTTTAATATAATATTTAGATTATGAGTTATTTTTATTTAATAAAATAAATTTTTTATTAAAAAAATATATAATATTATATTTTATATTAAATAAGATTAAAGTTTGAAAGAACTTGAGTTAAAATAAATATTTTTTAATATTTTCATTAAAAATAATTTTTATTTAGATAATTTAAAAGAGCATGATTTTAAAATAATAATTTTATTTAAATTATATTAAGATTCAGATATATATCTTAAAATTATGAAAAAAATTCAAAAAATCTTAAAATAGGTTATTTTTTATTATATTTTACTTAATAATATTTTTTAGAATATTTAATACAGCTTATTTAATGATTTTTTGTTAAATTTAAGTTAATTTTATTAGATTCCTTTTAATGTACAATAATAGTAAAATAGTTTGTTACTCATTTTATTATCTTAAATTTAAATTTGTTTTGTAATTATCCTCATTTTATTATGTAAAATTTAAATTTGTCAAGTAATTGTAAAAAGTTAAAATTTTTACAAAAATTAATTAAATTAAAATATATAAAAGTTTACTTGAATCAACACTAAAAAGGCATATACCATATCACTGAATAAATAAAAATTATATTTATACTTGTTAAAGTTTTAATATATTTTGTTGTGTCTCTTAATTTATATTTTTTTTAATTTTTATTTATATAATTATTTTATAGATTAATAAATTATAATTTTATTATAATTAAAATTTTTCAATAAAAATAATTTATTAAAAATATAAAATATATTTAAAGTCAATTATAATAGTTTTATAAAAAAAATCTCTACATTTAAAAATAGTTGTAATTATAAAATATAATTATAAAAAATATGTTTGTGTTAATAATTTTATTCTTTTTTTATTTATATTGAATTAATTATTATATAATTTTTAAAAACTAAAATTATATTTCAAAAAAAAATTTCTTTATAATAATACTAGCCTTTTAATAGATATTGTTATGTCTTTTAATTTGTATTTTTTTTAATTCTTACTTATATAATTATTTTATAAATTAATTAAAATAATTTTATAAAAAAATAAAATATATTTAAAGTTAATTATAGTAGTGTGTGTAATAAAAAGGATAAATATCTATATTTGAAAGTAATTATAATTGTAAAATATATGTATTAAAAAATGTTTATATTTACAATTTTACCTATTTTTTTATTTATGTTCAATTAATTATTTAATGAGTTTTTGAGAAGTGAAAATTAGATATCAAAAGATGGAATCTCCTTTATATGTAGAATAGATAATATGGATAGATTAAAAAAAATTATATTTATAATCTTATTATTTCATTTCACTTCAAAGTAAGTTACGTATCTTCAGTTATTGTTATTTTTAGTTTCAAACATTTCAATTATCTTATTATGTTTAATCAAAATATTCTGTATTGCAAATTCATATGTAAATCTACTTCAGAAAAATTTCAACCACTAAAAGGGGGAAGTAAATTTTCTTTTATTGGTATTAAGGATGAAGTAAATATAATTATTAGAATAAATTAAATAGACATCAACTATAAAAATGACAGGCATCTAAGGAAAATTGTTGTAATTTTATAAGCTCACACTTTATAAGTTAATTATATAGTTAATAATATATTTAGATCATATCTTATTACATAATCATTGTATTAGAAAAAGATAAACAAAAATTTTATTATATACATCATAATTGGTTATAAAATTCTTCTAGAACATGTGAGTGTATACATATTCCATTCGCGTAAGTTGGTAAGGAAGTTATAGGCATGCCTTTGTAAATTGCCATTTACAATCATCTTTAATTTGTGTCAATTTCACCTTTTAAAAGAATTGGTAAAGAATTTATCACTTTATTATTATTATTATTATTATTATTTGGTAATATCACTTTCTTATCATAAAAAGATAGGTAATAAACTAATGATAAGTTTACTTTTTTGGTTGTGGTAATAAATAACGTTGCCTATCACTTACAACATAACAATTTTCTATTTAAAAGCTACCCATCATTTGCTTTGCACATTTTGGTTTACTTAACTCAAGAAAAAAACATACTTTGTTTTGTTGTATGATTGCTGTAGTTTTAACTATGAACATATATATCTATTTAGAAAATAAATTTATTTCTAGTAGCTTAAGCTTGTAGCTTCTTCTTTTTTTTTCATATATGATATTAAGCTTTTTAGGTCAAATAGTAGAAAGAAATGTTTAAATTTTTTATTTCATGTTTATAATTTCATTTTAAATTTAATTTAGTTTATACAGTTTTAAATCATTTAAAAGGTTAAATGATTATATACATAGTCCACCAATATTTTGTTGCAGATATAAATTCCTATTTTATACATAGCAATCCTCAATTATGCTGCCTCCATAAACAAACTCCATGACATATGAATATGCCTCATTACGGGATCTTCCTTTCTTAGTCTGCAGCAATAACTCAAGCATTTAATCTATTCCTTCTTTACCACACCAATTAATGAAAGTCTAATAGCATGTTTGGTTTTTTTTTTTTAAGTTTTCAAACCATAGTTTGGACAATTTTTTTGTGTTAAAATCATAATTTTGAGATTTCAAAAGACAATTCAAACATGTTATAGGCTTTTTTTTTATTTTTTTTCTTTTTCTGGCATTAATAAATCAGAGTCTACCTGTAAAAGAACGATCACTAGTTTGTCATATTGAGTAACGAATTCTTTCAAAGAATGCATTATTATACAGTTGGGTAGCTGCTATCCAAGCAAGTTGTCCTATCACAATGGACAGTCAGACTAAACTCAGAATCAAGAAGTTAAAATTCTTCGGTTGTTTTAAACTTTGAATCTGAATAGTTAACATAAAAAGCATCCTTTCTTTAACCGTTAGTCTAATCTTTTAAAACTCATAATTTATTAGTGTGTATTTAAATTAATTTATTTTATAATTAAAATAATTTATTATCAAAATTTTATTAATTTTTTTTAAAAAAAGTGATTTTATGTCTAAAAAAGTTGTTGTCAAACGTGATAAGTTAAAAGCCTTAATAAGACAATGTCATATCTTCAAATCGAAGGCTTTATGGGATAGACAGCAAACAATATTTAGTCTCACGTTCATACCTTATAATATAAATAAAATAATATATATATATATATATATATATATATATATATAAACTTGTGCTTAACTCAGGTATCCCGTGAAGTGAGATAACTGCCAAGTAGGAATTAGGAATTTAGGGGATAATCTGAAACTGACATTTGCCCAACACAATATCTTAGTACAACCTAAGTATGGTTATACAAGCCAAATCCCAATATATATATATAATACCAACATGACCAATCTTGTGAGCCCAAAAAGATAATGACTAGCGTGACCCATGAAGAGGAGTTAGAATCAGAGGGCTCGGCTTTTAGGAGAACGGGTTCGGCCGTTCGGGTGCCACTGTATAAACACGAAGGAACGAATCAAAAGCTTTCTGGAAGATTAATCACGAAATAGAACGGAACTTTATTACGTTGTTTGAGAGTTAAATAAAAAAGGAATCAGAAATATTAATATTTTAATTTTTAAATTAGTTCTTTTAATTTATTAAAAAAGAAAATTTAATAAATAAAATAAAAATAGATGTGAAATACTTATTTTTTATCAATACAAATATTAATTCTGCCTTTGAGGGGAAGAAAGGAAGAATTTATTCTTATGAGTTCCTTTTTATTCTTATCTATTTTTAAACTTCTAAATAAGGGAACTTGTTCCCTTTCCCTCGTTCCTTTTTCATTTTCTCTATTATTTGTCATCCAAACACAGTTTAAGCATCAATCTTAATAATTTTTTTTTTAAATGCATGCATTTTTAGTGCACTTATTTTTTCATGAAAAAATTATTCTTAGGTAAGAAATAAAATATGTAAATTTTAAATGTTGAATTTATAGAAATGACCAAGATTAAAACATTAAAGAATATTTTTTTTAAAAAAATAATGATTGCATTAAAAAAATCATGTAATTTAGAAAGTCATATAACTTGATATTTGAATTTTATCATTTGTACAAATTAAGGGTCTAAATTCACTCTTTCATTTTTAAAATAAAATTAATGTTTTATTAAAATTACTCTATATTTTTATATATAAATAAAATTGTTTTTTTTTTGTAAATTAATAAAATAATTCAATTAACATTATAATTAGCATAAAAATATAGCTAATTACACCCCAGTGAAAGAAAAAAAAAACCTCAATGCAATTAGCACAAGATATATTAATGAAAATCGTTTATTTGGGCTTTGATAATTCAGCCCTTATTGGTGTATTTTTTTTCTTCCTTCCATGGGATCAGCTGTATTATTAGGCCATGGAACAAATTAGTCAGTGGCTCATTCTCATTCAAAGCGTACATTGAAGGAAAAAAAGAACATAACTTGTCAAGACAGTAAACCAGAGTTAAATGAATCCATTGGATAGATGTTAAATGGGGTTTGAAGCTACTGAAACTCAATATAGATTCCAGATGGGGTCAGCATCTTTCTTCTCAACTTCAAAAGCATGTTATTGACTTTTAAATTGAGGTGCAGAATTTCACGGTTTTGATTGACAAAATAAATAAAACAATCCAGTTGCTTGCTCTGTCCGAATCACCTTATCGTAGTTCATACTTTACTATAACTTTTATTTAGTCTGAGTTCTGCACCTTTTCTTAAAGTTTATTGTGCTTAATTTGATGCAATCTTGGAAATGATTCGGGCATTTTTTTTAAGCAACATGCAAAGCATTGAATAGAAGCAGTCAGATTCGCCGTTTCCCAGTTTATTTTTCTCATGAACTGAACAGATCTGCCCTTTCATGTGACCTAAAATATGAACAGAAACGTTGTATTTAAGTAGTAACCTCATTAAACAAAGTACTCCTATTGTAACTCCTACAAAAAATTAGAAACAAAGTATTCGCTTTCTTATTTTTATTTCCATCATAATCATAAAAAGAATAATATTTCACACGTTTTTATGCAAGATTGACACCAATTCAATCCATATATAAGAATTGTTCTAATTTTTGCACGAGAGAGAGAGAGCGAGAGAGAGCTATCATGTATGTGATTGGTAATTAGTAAGAGCCATATTGATAATTCATAAAACAAATCAAGTATCATGATTAGGCGTCTAAGGTTCTTACGAGTTCAAAATGGTATTACATACCACACATAATGGATCTCTTAAACCAAATAGTGAGGATTTTTTTTCATGGTACATGAGAAAACAACAAAAGAAACAAAGGACGACTAAACAATGTGCTAGCCAAATCATGAGCACTGAGATGGAGACCGAATGAGGTGTATACCAACCTTCCAAAGACTAAGAGTGTTGTGACTGAAACCTCATTTGACGAGGAAATCAGCACATTAATCGGTGGGTTCAGAGTATGCCTTATGGGAGCTTCCCAGTCAAGTTGGATTTGAGATGCAAGCAAAACAAGGACATCTTGTGTAGACATCCAAGAAACCTAATATCTTAAACGTGTAGGATTAAATGTTCACTTGCCAAACACCTCAACGTCGTTCTCATATCATGAATGATCCCTCTAACCGAGTCAGCGGCGTTTACTTGACTATATATATATGGTCATTGGTCTCATAAGGTCAAGTTTGGTAGCATCAAATTGAATTAAATTCAAAACAATATATTGCTTTCTTCTGGCCAATATTATAGTTACAGTTGTCTTTTTAAAAAAAAAAACAAAAAATAGCAATTGAAATTTTTCTGGTGGAAAAAAATTTGAAATTTATTGAAATTTGAAAACCAGGTTTGTGCAACTTTGCATACTATGTGCGCTTACCGAGAGTTGTTATTATAAAGTAATAAGTGCATCCTACAATTATTATGTCTTGTCTGATTATAGTTACATTGACCATAAATTGAAAAGCATATGAGCGTGAGTGATAGATTGATTTGGGTTCATCATGTTACAACAGAATCCGGCCAAAACCGCCCACTGGTTGGTTTTCTCGACCTTCTGCATTTTGCTTGCTTGAATGCAACCTTTTGTGTGCCACTGCCCCTGGTTTTTGTATTACAGTTGAATTGTTGGTTTACCAGAGCAACAAGCATCGGATCCGCAGTGGCTTTTCGTTGAAAATAATAGTATCTAGTTGAGATATTTTTCTGTGCACAACAGTGACGACGACTGAAATTGGGCCTCACAAGGGGTGGAGAAGTTTCCCTTTGAGTAGTGAAAGAACCAAAACTTGGTTTACAAGGGAAAATCTGATTGACCATTGAAACGAAAGAATAAAAAATTGAATAGCATCACATGATAGCAGTGAAATGAACTTGGACTTATGGTTATGGATCATATTCTTGCCATTCCCAAGGCACTCTAGCAAAAAGTACACTCATTTTTAGTCTTCGCTAAATATAGACTTCAAACTAATTAATTAGCTCTAGTTACAGTATTAAGACGGGTTTAAAAATCTCATCTAGCCCTATATATACCCCATCCAGCAGCATATCTTCAGCAAACAAATATTTAGCAGAGATGGAGATCCCCGTGATAGATTTCAGCACTCTCAATGGGGACAAGAGGGGTGAAACCGTGGCGCTCCTTCACGAAGCTTGTGAGAAATGGGGCTTTTTTCTGGTAAAGAGAATGAGATTTGTGCTAGTTTTCCTCCCATCCTCATCATCAATTCTAGTTTCTAACTGTTTTTTATTCATCTTGCTTGTGCAGGTTGAGAACCATGAAATTGGCACAAAACTTGATGGAGAAGGTGAAGCAGCTAATTAATACTCACTATGAGGAAAACCTGAAGGAAAGCTTCTACCAGTCTGAGATAGCAAAGAGCTTGGAGAAAAAACAGAGCGCCTCTGACATAGATTGGGAAAGCACCTTCTTCATATGGCATCGTCCCACCTCTAACGTTAAGGAAATCCCAAACCTCTCTGAGGAGCTTTGGTTAGTCAATTCAACCCGTGTGGCTTCTAAAGAATAACACTAGAACCACCCCCCTCCTCTCTCTCTCTCTCTCTCTCTCTCTCTCTCTCTCTCTCTCTCTCTCTCTCTCTCTCTCTCTCCCCTTAGTCTTAAGATGATCATAATCTGATATCCAGTATATACAAATGCAGCCAAACAATGGATCAGTACATTGCACAACTCATTCAGCTGGCAGAGAAGTTGTCTGAGCTCATAAGCGAAAATCTTGGTTTGGAGAAGGATTACATCAAGGAAGCATTTTCTGGAACTAATGGCCCTGCTGTGGGAACAAAAGTGGCCAAGTACCCTCAATGTCCACATCCAGAACTCGTGAGAGGACTGAGAGAGCACACAGATGCTGGTGGTATCATCCTACTGCTTCAAGATGACCAAGTGCCTGGTCTGGAATTCTTCAAAGATGGTAAATGGGTGGAGATTCCACCCTCCAAGAACAACGCCATTTTTGTGAACACGGGTGACCAAGTGGAAGTGTTGAGCAATGGCTTATATAAAAGTGTTGTGCACAGGGTCATGCCTGACAAGAATGGAAGCAGACTCTCCATCGCCAGCTTCTATAACCCAACTGGTGAAGCCATTATTTCCCCAGCTCCAAAACTCTTGTACCCAAGTAATTACCGTTTCGGAGACTATTTGAAGCTTTATGGCAACACTAAGTTCGGTGAAAAGGCTCCCAGATTTGAATCAATGAAGAATATGAATACGGCCAATGGATACTAGAATCTTCTAGCTTAAAATAGTATCCCATATTGCTTCCCTTGATTGGCCAGTCAAGTCATGTTCAACACCTTGCCAAGGAAAATGTAACAGGAGGACACGTTTCATATTTCCTCTTTTTATTTTTATTTTTATTTTTGTTTGGTATGAATAACAAAGAAACACATGTTCCTTAATTCCAGAAGGGGAAAATAACATATATACGATGCTTTTTCTTTATTCATCCTTTTTCTCTGCTCAGCTTTTCTTTGCATTTTTTTCATGAATATCGTACTGGTATTACACGAATCAAGCAAAACCTGTTAGGCTATCTCCTAATCTGATAGCACAAACTAGGTATAACGCTAATAAGAGAAAAATTTATAAGAAAGACATGCAGAAATAATCTAGTAATCATTTTCGACCTTCCACTAACGTCGCCAAGAAAACATAGTGTTTACCGAGCGGGGTCAGTTCATTTAACAATTCTATACATTATTATCCTTATTCAATATTATTAACATTAACTACTTATCAACTATAACCAACTTGTGAGATTTTAAAATTACCCAAAACAAAATTATATAAGCACTAATGTAAATTAACTTGAACAAAAGAGCATGTATATAAAAAAAAAATGAAGGGCAAGCTATGTAAATAATTATTTTTCATTATCATTGTTTAAATAAAATTGTGATAGAATATTTTACAAATGAATATGAAAAATATAAAAAATATTATTATACATATAAAAATAATAAATTTTAAAAGAAACAATATAATTAATTTTAAATATTTACAATTATATGCATAGTTGTATGGAATGGATCGAACCGACCGATCCAAATGGAAAACCTGTGAACTGACCACTGAATTAGTTTAATTGAGATTTATATCATTCATTTTTCGCATTAATTGGAACAAACTCGTTTGACCCAGTTAACCTACCCGGTTTAATCATTCTAACCTACTCGACTCGCACAACTGACCCAACTATAATATATATTTTATTATAAAGTTATTTTCATGTTTTTTAATACTTATTTCTTCACTTTATGCTGATAAAAGAAGTAAATAATGAGCGAACTTAGAAAGAATTATTGGATTTATGTTGTTCTTTAAAAAAATATGTAAAATAATTTAATTTATGCTATTTGTTAGTTAAAAACATGTTTGTATATTATATTATATTGTAATATTCAATTATATACTTTTTAAATATTACAACTAAATTGTGTTAGATTAAAAATATAATATACTTTTTATATAGTAAGTTTTTTTCCTTTTTTATCTGAATTTTTTAGTTAGATTGCTTAACCCACTGTTAAACCGCTAATCCAGTGACTCGACCCTTTGACTGGGTTCACCTTCGTTTTGGGTTATACAACTATGATTATATAGCCGAAACATTCTTAAATAATATTATATTAAAATATTTAATAAAAATGTATCATTAAATAATTTAATGCAATAATGAACTATGAATTTATATAATCTAAAGTGCATAAATTATTATTAATAGTGTAAATTAAAATTAAGAAACAAAAAAAATAAAAAAATAAATACTCTAAAAAAATGAACCAAGAGACCTATGATAACAAGTAATTAAAATGAGAGTATTCATGCACCTAAGTTTTTTTCTTTGTCAACTATATGCATCTAAAATCTTCTAATGTTCAAATTAATTACTATTCTTCAATCCTCTGCTAATCTTCATTTAACATTTCTAAATATATTTTTTATAAATTAAATTAATAAATAAATTTTAAAAAATTAATTATTAGCACCAAAATTATAAAATATAATTATATATCATTCTCTACCTTAATTTTCATTCTCCTCAATAAGTGCTACTATTGTTTTTAAGAAAAATGATTTTCACTTAGTTAAGTAGGGATGACAGTATAAACCCGCCTTAGGAGTAAACAACCAACCCATCCCGTGGGGTCTAGGGGCAAGGTAGCGATGTGAGTTGAGAATAATTCACCTCATCCTGCACTCCTATATATATTAAAATTATATTTAAAATCTGTTATAATTTAGATATTTTTGTTATAATTTATTTATTTAAATTATGAATATAAGAAGTGAAAGTATATCCTTTTAAACATATTTTTTCAATTTATATGAAATAATGGTTGATTTTCAAAATTATGATTAATTATTGTATAAATTTGTGCAAAATATTCATTAGTACGTGGCAGGTCGGTAGTGTGCGGCTTTTGAATATTTTCATAGGGGTGAGTTCAAGTTTTAGTTCTCAAAACTCACAAGGTGGGGTAGTGTCAAGTTGTATTATATTTTAAGGGGTATAGGGTGAGGTTAAGTTGTGTAAAAACTCGTCTTTACCTACCCTATTATCATCCTTTTATAGTTCGTTTATAGTATTTTTTTATTATTTTAAAAACTTATTTTATTTTTTATTATTTAAAACTTATTTATTTTTTTATTATTTAAAAAACTTATTTTTTTATTTTATTATTTTAAATTTAACCATGTTGTGCTTGGTTTTTAAATTTTTTAATTAATTTTTTTTAAAAAAAACCATGCCATGTTTGGCAATGGTTTTAAAATTTTAAATAATGTTTGTTGGCATTTTGTCTTATTAAGATTTTAACTGTAAATGTATACTCTATGTCCACTTTATCTGTCTATTTAAAGAAATATTTTTTATTTTAAAATATCTATCATTTGATAATATTAAAGAAGCATGAATTAATTTTTTTTTATCTTTATCCTTATTGTTTAATGGAGAAAAAATTAATAAAGTAAGTGAAATTGGAGAGAAGAAAAAATATTAATGCAGTGAGAGAAATAATAATTTAGTAGTTACATTAAATTATATTTTTTTATAATTGAAACTATTTACTAACTTTTTTAATCCTTATACAATTATCTTAAGCAACAGATAAATATTGACGGAGAGAGTATAATATAAGCTATTGTTATAAACGAGTATATGATATAATTCGAGTAATATAATCTCATAAATTATTACATTAGTACAAAGATTTAATAATCTTTATTATTTTGACTAACATTTGAATATTTAATAAAAATAAAATTCATATTTTTTATTGATAATTAATTATAATTTTTATATTTTACATCACATTTATCAAAATATATCTTATGAATAAATATAGACTTTGTAAAGAATTCTATATTCAAAGAACATCGTAAAAATAACAATTTTTGTAACCTGTGTTATCAATTATTTTTGTTATAATTTTCATATAATTAAAAATAATTAATAAAAATATAAATAAGTAACATCAATAGTCATATAAAAATAAGAAATTTAAAAGCAACCAAAATAAATAATTTTTAATTATCTATAATTATATGTTTCCAAACATTCTTAAATAATATGATCAAATTAATTAATAAAAAATATATCCTAAAAAAATGTAATATCATAGTGAGATTTTTATATCAATTTTCTTTTCATAATAATTTTCATGACCTAAAATATATAACCTAAATTAAATAATTTATTATTAATACTATAAATTAAAATGAAGAAACGAAACAAAATAAAAAAGAAATAAACGTAATTAGAAATTGAAACTCGTAACATCCGACAAATACGTGAAAGTATAACTTAAAATGAAAAAAAAAAAAAAAATCCAGACACTTGCTATTATAAATAATTTAAATTAAAATGTCCATGTATCAAAACTTTTAAGGTACATGTTAGAGGCCTTATGTAGGCGCCACCTGTTAGAATGTTAATCCGAATAATTTTTAAAGGTGACAATGGCCTAATTAGGCCAACAGTACGGATAGGATAAGTGCATAATCAGCAGCCCCCTTGTGAAGCAAGCAGAAGTGAAAAAATCAACGGTTGCAATGCGTATCTCACACGGAAGCCAATGGGCTTTGGAAATGGAAGCATGACTGGACTGACCCTGACACGAGAATCAGGTTCGGCTTCCAATTTAATTTGTACTATGAGAAATAAGAACACATGACGTACTAAACTAGGCTTCGGAAGCCATGAGTTCATGAGGCGAAACCATGATCAAACATTCAGAATTACCATCATGGTCCTGAACTTATGACCAAACTATCAAAATTAAGCATACGAGTCAATTATAAACTGTATATAGAGTTTTTCTGAACAAAGAAACTTGACCCATTTGTTTCCTTCCTCCTGTATTGGATATAATAGCGGTGTTGGCAGTCCGAGGAATATGTTTTTGAAAAATTGATAATCCCATGATGCCACGGGGACCTCACCTCCAATTACATTGGAGGCCTCAGGACTCGAGAAAATGAAATCATGGCACGTGGAGCCAAGCAACAGGGACCGTAACCTCCAGAGGAGCGCAATGGTTTGGTCAATTTGGGTGAGGTGGGGGTGGCATATTCCATACCATAGTGCGCTTATCGACGTCCTCCTCCGCAGGGGACCACGACATGGCAACAACCGCCGTCAGTGTGAGCTGACAGCAGAGTTGTGATTTTGTAACATAAATGGAAAATGAACAACTTATAATAAACATACGTTAAAGATATACAAGTGTAAGGTCGCGACTGTGAATCAGAGAAATAAGGAAGATATACAGAGAAGCAAAAAGTAGGAAGAAAAGAAAATGCAAAAAGGCATTTTCCTTGGACTAATCCTTTAACTTAGCTTTGCAGAGAAGTAATATTATTATATAAGATTTGCCTAGACCTCCTATCATGAAATTTCAATCTTTCTTATCTTATTATTATTATTTGAAAAAGGGAATATATCATGCATCATTCGATCTCCTTCCAAGTCAATTTTATTAGTTAAAAAAAATTAAATGGCACTTTTTTTTTTGTATAAATAAAACATTTATACGATATTAGGAAAGAAAGAAAACCAAAAAAGTAGAATGTGACCCTGTAAAGTCAACAGAGGTTTCTGCATCTTTCTCCAATTCCGTGTTAACCCGTGTCCTTTTTTTATTTCGTTTTTGTTTTGGTTATCTCAGCATTTCCAATACTTTTTCAAGCTATGAACTATGAAGGATGGTCCACAACTCTAGCCATATCTACATTGATCAATTCAATAACCCAATAAGAACTTTACCCTGCATAATTTAATTCCAATTCCAACTAAAACTCACGGAGTAAGTGATGTACTGGCATCCTGCGTGAAGTGTGAATCCTCCGACTTGAACACACAAAAACATAGTGTTGGAAAACCAAGCCAAAGAAAGAAATCCCTTCCCATAAGTCCCCAACCCCATCATCATCTCCTCCTCCACTTCACTTCACGTGTCAACCTCGCTCTCAACCTCAAACTCAGTTCCGTCCTCCAAAGTCCAATCACCCTTTTTGCAATTCGAAAGCGAAGCAAGCCATGGGAGTAAGCAACAAAATCACTGCAGTGCTCAACTTCATAGCCCTCCTGGCCTCAATACCCATAATTGCCGCAGGCATTTGGCTAGCCTCCAAGCCAGACAATGAGTGCATCCACAACTTCCGCTGGCCCGTTGTCATCCTCGGCGTCCTCATCCTCCTTGTTTCTCTGGCTGGCTTCGTCGGTGCTTACTGGAACAAACAGGGTCTCTTGGCTATTTACCTCTTCTGTATGGCCGTGCTCATCGCTCTCCTCCTCATTCTCCTTGTCTTCGCCTTCATCGTCACCCGAGCCGATGGAAGCTACGACGTTCCCGGAAGAGGGTACAAGGAGTACAGGCTTGACGGGTTCTCCGCGTGGCTGAGGAACCATGTCACCGGGTCGGGGAGTTGGCAGAAGATTAGGACGTGTTTGGCTGATTCTGATGTCTGCATTAAGCTCACCCAGGATTACATCACTGCCGATCAATTCGTCAGCAGCTCTCATATATCTCCTTTACAGGTGAGTCTCAGCTCTGCTCTTGCTCTGTTCCCTTTGTTGGCGAGTGACCTTCTATGGTATTTACTAGAAATGGCAAAAAGTAGAGAGATTTGCTTCTCTTTGCCACCATTTGTTGATAACAAAGTTGCCCGTTTCAACAAAAGGAGTTCTTTCTTTGGTATCTTGGAATTATAGGCCATAAGAGTACAAAATTTGTTGTCTTTGTTATTATAGTTTCATCTTTCATTTTACTGAACTGAACCCTGCATTCTGCCACTGGCTGACACCAAGACTTTCTGATGTACTTGCATTCAAGGTCCTTCCTTCCCCAGATCCGTCTGTGGCTTTCTCTTTCTTCCTTCGAAATTATTGGCATAAAAAAGTTGATTCTTTTTAAGTCATTTATTCCTCCTTTCACGGAGCTCAGATTCACATGTCATCGTGTTAAGTGTTTAAGGACACTTCCAATGGCTTGATAATTATGAAATAGGAATTCAAATGGCGAAATATTATAAGCAACGGATTAACAAGCCTTCACTTCATGGTCTTTAAATTGTTTGAATTTTCCATATGTCTCTGATAAGAATTAAAATTTCTTAGGTCAGACTAGCACTAAGCCACTAACAGTCAGTGAAGCATGATATCCATCCTTCCTAGACTCCCAGTGGATTGTGTCCCAACGCGTGGTTGTGAAGTTACTCGACGGAAAGAAGAGTGTCCGTGATGTTTTAACTGGGACCAAGTTTTGGATCTTTCTCTTGACTTGACCCACCACACCACATATGGCATATTGGCGTGGGTTAATTTGCTGTTTAAATTTGAAGCTAACAAGCTTCCCACAACATAGTTTAACCTACCGGCAGATCACTATGGTCCATCTAAATCTAATCGCCTAGTCCATTTGTAAAAACTTTCATGTCTTAGATCAGCATGACTTGAGAATGCATCATTAGCAGAAGATATGAGACACTTCATTGGCATCCGCTTGGATAGGATAGCCATACCGTAGTGCTGTGTGGGACATTTCCGATATTCTATAGGAAGGATGATTGTGCCCCCAAAAAAGGTCTATGCCAGCTGAAAAAGCTACTAACTGATTCACTTATGGAGAAATTATGAAAATTTAGACCATATTAAATAACCAGCATAGAATAATCAAGCTCATTTGTTTGTCTTTATTGCACATGATAATAAAAGCTATATTATGCTTGCCAGCTTTTGGCCTGTGTAGCGACATGGTTTGGTGGGGTTGTTTTCTTTTACTCACTTCTGTCACAGTCATGTCATTTTTTTTTGCTTGGAAAATAAGACTCTTCTATTACTCTTGTTAATCGATTCCCTCCATTGGTTTTACAGTCTGGATGTTGTAAACCTCCAACCGCTTGCGGGTACAATTATGTGAACCCGATATTGTGGATAAACCCTGTGAATCCTATGGCAGACCCGGATTGCTACCTGTGGAACAATGATCAAACCCAGCTCTGCTACAATTGCGATGCATGCAAGGCAGGTCTACTGGGGAACCTCAGAAAAGAATGGAGGAGAGCGAATGTGATTCTGATTGTGGCTGTGGTGGTCCTCATCTGGGTCTATCTCATTGCCTGTAGTGCCTTCAAGAATGCTCAAACAGAAGACCTCTTCCGCCGTTACAAACAGGGTTGGGTTTGATCCTGTTTCCTCCCAACACATTCAACTTTTTTACGTTGTTATTTTTTTTTTGCCTAGGTTATCTTCTTTATTTCTTGTCCCCGTAAGAGTCATTGTCCCTAGTGTATATATTCCTTTTCTGGTTTTCCTTTCTGGAGTATGGAGTGATAGGTATTGGAAACAAGTGGTGCAGGAAGAGATCGTCAAAGTTCAAACAAGTGAATACTTGTCTCATTGCTCAGTGAAAAATGAGAATAGAATCCTGATTACTGGCTTTCCTCAGAGTATATGGTTCTTCTATGTCAATTGCTCTTGTATTTGTCTTTTAAAAAAACATTGGTACTTTTATGCTGCTATCCACAATCTTGACATGCATGCGCGTGGGAGCACCCACTTTAAGTATTTTAATTGCCTGATCAGGGTAAACTAAAAGGGATCCGACTCCACCGACTGTAAAGAAACAAGCGCTTTTGAATTGTTTATGCTTCAAGATCTCCCATGGACCGAAGGATAGATATTCCGAAACTAGGAATTTTTTATGCATGAGTGTAGAATACAAGAAAAGAGGAGCTCAGAGTTCAATTTTAGTGTCCAATGCTGGGGCCGAAAAGCACCTACTGTTTGGAAATCTCCATTGGGTACATTTTTTTTTCTGTCACAGGAATGGGGAAGGGTGGGTCGTATCCATAGGGATCGATCCTTGATGCGGTGGTTTCAAGGTCACTCCCTTGGCCATCATATCAAGGCCTGAACCGCAATTGGGTACAGTCCGACAGATTATGCCTGTACAGATATGCCACCGGAGAAAAGAAAATAATTTACTTGGAGATTTTGAGTACATTGCATGAAGATTGAAGAGCCTCATGCAAAAGAAACATTGCTATAACAAATTGACATGCAATATGAACAAATTATCCCATCATAGTCATTCATGATAAGAAAAAACTTTGTTACAAATTCTCAGTATACATTTCTCTCAAGCGGTAGACAGCTTCCTAGAGTGCACAATGTACATAGGATCAGAGCGTCCAGGATTTGGAGATATATCGACAGCCTACAGAAAAATGCAAACGACATTAAGCCTTGGATTGGTCTCAGCAATGGGAACACAATCATATTAAACATTGCAGAGACTAATCATCGCATTATACTTGTCTCATTACTTGTGAAATTTTAAAGTGCTGCTGCTATATATGTTAGAGGTAATGAAATTACCCTTCAACATTAGCTGAACCTTGACTATAGTACGTTAATAACTGAGTTTTGGCGAGATACTTAGTTATCCAAAAAAATAGAGCCTGAGATAGTGAATCATTGATGGATTATGCATGGTTAATCACAAATGGCTAGTTTTGTTGCTTGCAGAGTTATGATTCAAATAAATTACAGGGAGTGCAAGAGCTCAGAAGTAAGAATATGCAACACAAGAGGAAGTTAGATTTTATAAAGAAGAAAAGTTTGAAGATTTTCATGCCACTTGCAGCTTGTCCCCAAAAAATGTGTCTGCTTAAATGGGGGAAATTATGATCATGCAGATAGCCAATGTCTATCAGGTAAGCATGGCAAGAAAATATTAATTACCTGAGGAGGTTCAAACCCTCCAGCATAATGGAAATATGACCCAACAATCATAACATGATCAGCATCCCCAGTTGATGTCCATATAGAAATTGCTTTTGTCCAGAAGCATCGGTTTGAAAAGCTAAAATAATCAATCAAGTCATCGTTAATTGATTGGGACATAGGAGATACAAGACCAAGAAAGAACATCGTTAAACAGAGAACAGGCATTACTGAAAAGATGCTGTATTTATCTATATGCAACATGAAATAAAGAAATGTTTGTCTGCATTCTGATACATGTGGAAATAAACTTAAGCAGCTGAAGAGTAACAGAACTTGGATACCATCAAAACATGAGCTGAACTGTTAAAAAGTTCACTGACTCTAGAAAATGGCATCTCAAAAATCATTAAAGGAGCCACTTTTAGAATAATGAATGGTGTAAACCTGTCAACCACACTCTATCTATAAAGTTAGCTCAAGACAGTAAAAAATGTAATTGCAGGTTGTTACAAATGCTAAGTTCATTGGCTTTAAATATTAAAGGTTAGTAGCAGTACAAATTATAACATTTTATATTCATATGTCTGGCGCCTTGGCCTGTTATGCAGCCTTCTTTTGTTTCTTCTCCCTCCTTCTTCATGCAGCATCTAGGAATTTTTCTAAATATAGTTTCTTTAGCTGGAATATTGATCCTAGATATTAAATCGTTAAACAGTGCAGGAAAGTTCCGATAATGGATTATTTAATTGGATTCAGTTGATGAAATATATTAAAACAAGTCATGATCCTATAGGAAAGCGCTTCATGACAAAGTTTCTTTCAATTATCAGATTGTATAAAAATGAAGTCTAAAATTTAAATCTGAAGTGATTCCAAAATGATAGTTGACAAGATTATCACCTCATTATGGCCAGTCCACCAGGCTTGAGTATCCTGCACATCTCCTTGAAAACATCAAGAGGCTTTGTTAGGTAATCAACACTGACCTGCGGAACATATTCAATTATCAGACTTTAAATGGCAGACATATATACTAAGCAAGAACTTGGACACAATTCTAGCCCAACAACTTTGAAAGAGGGGGGAAAACCTGGAGTCTTACATTCAGTTGAAACACCGAGTCATATTTCTGACTTAATCAACAATTTGATTCCTTAAAGACAGCCCAGAAATTTATGATTCATTTCAATCCCACATTTGCAATTTTAACAGAGTGCATAAAATCAGCTAATTTAGTGAAGGAACAGTCAGGTTTTTAACAAGGAATGCGCATTTTCATCAACAGTGTCACATAAAACTAGTGAGCAGTTGTTATTCAAAGATATATACTTCTCAAAGGATAGAATAAAAAAATTTGCAATTCTATTTCTTGATGAAATCAATCCTAAAAATTTTGCAATTCTATTTCTTGATGAAATCATTCCTATCTATCTTTTTGGCAGTACAATCTGCATGTATGGTTGTAACTTGTAATTATAATGGTATCATCAAGATATAGTGAGGTCAGTTACCTTAAATTTATTATGAAATAATGCTAAACTCAAAATTGTACTAACTGAATTCTAAGCTTTAATCATTAAGAAGATAAACTTTATTAGAAAAGAAAGGAAAAAAATTGCAAAGAAACTATTACGCGACATGCATCCTACATGTATGAGCCAAAAGCATGCACCACTAGCTATAGATTCAAGCAACACGTTAAGATATAAGGAAAATTATTTGTACCACATTAGTGATGATGTCGAAAGAGTTATCCTCAAATGGGAGTGTGGGGTTCACATTTAAGTCTTGCACAACATACTCCGTGAGAACCTACACAATCAACAACTTTTATTAGTAGATATTTACCCTTCATGAGCACAAATCTATATATTATTTACTGATTCAACTACATAAATTATAAAGAGTTGGATTTTAATTTACTAATTCAGCATTAAAACGATAGCTTAGAGGGCTACGTTTCCCTAGCAGAATAGAAATGTTGAGAATCTTCAGATACAGCCACGTCACTATTTCAGAATCAAATTAACCACTAGCTAAATAATTATATTCAGGCCACAGGATCCTGAATCAATATGGAAAACCAATCTAAGAGTCACCTTAAGGGCACCAAACTCAGTTCCAAAATTAAAGGCCAATGGCCACCACATAGCACAGAATGAGCATTATCTTACTGGATTGCTCTTCAGCTCTTCTTCATTCATGCCTAATCCCACCACTCTTTCTTGCTTGTATCCAGCTGGAAAATGGCTGACCTAGTGCAAAGTGAAGATTTATGACAATATAAATATGAAACACAAAAGAAACTGATCTAAAGTACTAAAACTCTTACCCAACTGCTACACATATCCAAGATGCTAACTCCAGGAGTGTCGCTAGGTGGGAAAACGTTAGAATAATACTTAGTCAGAGCAGCAATCGCAGGGTCATCAATGTGTGTCACAAATCGAGGTGCTTCATAGAACAAGGGATCCGGTGACCTAAAGGGAAAATTTTCTGATATTATATATAAAGACTAACAAAAAAGAAGGGGGAAAATTCAATAAACAGTACAATAAAGTACAAATCAATAACAATAGATATTGGTATTAGGAACAAAAGGTACAAACAAAACAGAAACTTCAATAACACGATGCCAAACATAACTCGAATAATATATATGTTATTTTCACATTTAAGCCATGCTTTATTACCTACTCTAAAATATAAATTTAGTAGAGTGTAAACCCGTTATTTATGGTACCTTTAGTAATTGATTTGTACACCTATAATGTACAGACAAGGGAAATGTAAGGCCTTGCCTTCCTTTAGTTCAGAGTTATAAGTTCCTAAGAAAAGAAGTTTTACAGATAAACCACAGGCTAACTTGTCTTTCTCGGTAACAAGGAATTGTATAGCATATCCATGATTGCTAGGGCTAGATAATCCATAAGGTGCAAGAAATTCTATTATTTGAAGACAGCAGGGTGAGTCTCATCATATGGAATTTCTACAGATGTTCAACTAATTGAAGATCCTTATAAAGTTATACTTTACACTAACAAACAAACGTAAAACACAGTGCAGAAAGCAAATTGATAACTTCAAGGAAAAAATAAAAGATAAAATGTAAACATAGTTCTTCAATCAACTAGAAGAGAAATTTACTCGTCAAAGCGCTGGAAATCCTCGTCCTTGAAGGGGAACTGCTCTGGCCATTCCACATTCTTCAGTATCTGCAAAATGGGAATGCGGGGCAAAGGATTAGAAAAACCATTAAGATTGAATTAGGGGCATTGAGGCAAGATTATTAACCAGAAATACTTAGTGTTCAATTGATCAAAGGAGTATTCACTGAGTCTGGGTTAATACTTTTGTTTTTACCTTTCCCTAGATCAACCAATTTTCAAGATAAAAAGAAGTGCATCAGCAAATTCATGTATTTAACAAGGAAAATTGAAGAAAAGATTCAAGGAAAAGTAGGAAAATTCAATTCCACAAAGAATCAAACATCCTATTTCAAATCGCAAAAGAGTTGAGATCACCTCATCCACGGAGGGACCACCCTTTATCCTGGCAGAGGCAATGAAGGACCTGCCACCTACTGCACCAGCCATACCCATAAACTGAGACAAGAATGAAGCTCCCAGGCCCAACACCATGCGGCGTGGAGCCTTAACTCCCCTGTTCCACTTCTTTAGCAGGGCTCTTGATAGACTAGAGGCAGTGGCAGAAGTGGATCCAACAGTACTAACAGGATGCGTGGGTGAGCAGGAACAAACGCCACCCAGAACTGGTAACCTCGAGTGGAGCCTGAGTCCAAGAAAATTGGCCATCTTGGACCTTCACTGACAGCCTGAGAGGATGGACACCGTAATAGGTGGACAACTGTTCACCTTTGGATTATCCTCAAACATCATTCATACAAGTGATTTACATGCAGTTACGTGGCTGGCTAGTGCCTAGTAGCTATCTTGGAAAATTTTGAATACAAAAACTAAATTTTTTTATTTATAATAAACAAACTTTAAAACAAAGTAAAATCCAATACACTAATTTGAGTATACAAGAATCTCTCATAATTCATATGATACAAAATAAAGTTCTTGTTATTATAAAAAATTTTTTTATCAACAATGACAATTTTACTATGAACAATATGTATTTTCATCTTGATCCTTTTACCCAAAAAGTCCCAAAAAAATAAGGAAAAATATTTGGATGATAAATGTGCGAAGGGATGGAGAATTCTAGATAACCTTAGGAACGCAAATGTGAATAACACCTCTTATGACAAAGTGAGAACGGTAGCCCAAAGTCCACGTATGAGCTAATTTGCACAATGGAGTACTGGACCACTGGTCATAAATTGCAATGTACGAGAAAAAAGTCCAAGAAAGAGTTCCTAGGTCAGACACACTTCCAGGCCTATCTTGACAAGCTTGTATGAAAGCTTTGACTTGAGCCAGATGGCCCAGCTCATGAACATAAGCATTGAAACAAAAAGGTAAAGAGAACCAAAGAAAACAAAAGACCAAGAGTGCCTCTTGTCACATACAAAGAGCAGGGATCAAAGACAACAAGAACCGTAAAACACAGCATTGCACGGCAGAAGAATTTCTCATTAGAAAAAAAAATGACAAAACACTTCATAAAGCCGTCAATATCTTCCAGAAAGAGGTTTCTTTCCCTTTTATTTTTATTTATTCATCTTAGTGTATGTTTTAGTATGGGATTGTAAATTTTTATGATGAATTTTATATATATTATTTATGAAAATTTACTCTTCATTTTTACTCGACACCAAACTTTAATAAAAAAAAACTGAAAACTTTGAATAGTAGTTACTCGTGATGAAATGTTGCATAAAAATTAATAACTAGTCCCACAGTTTGTTGGATAGTTAATTCAGAGGCAGAGGGTGGTTAAAATTTATATTTTTTTATATGTGTTTGTTAAAAAATTGACTCTCCCAAACAATGTAATTTTTTTATTTGGTCCCCCTAAGAAAAATTTCTTAACTCCGCCCGAGTTAATTCCTTATCAAATTAATACCAATTATCAATTTCTAAGCAAATATTAATTTTGTGAGTGTTATTTGATTACTCAAAAAGTTCAAGAGTAATGTCTAAAGATTCATTCATTATTACAACAAATTGCATTATTACATTTTTGTAAAATTGATAACGAACAACCTGGAATGTAGATATAATATATATTCTTATAATTTTGGAAGAAAGTTGCGTTATGTTTGTTTAAGATTATTCTCAATGCTAATAGTACTATTCACACTTTTTAAGACACTTTTTCTCTCAGTAAAATTTTTTTTCCTTTTTCAAACGTGCGTTTTCAATGCTATTTTACCCCAAAACAAATATGCTGATTGTTGATACCTAAACGTCACGGCTTCCTATTAAAAACAAATTTGGAGATCCAACATAACTTTTCATTTTCACTTTACTTTATGAAACCAATAATTTATTATAACTGTCAAAATAATTCTAAGTCTATGTTTAAATGGATATTTATATCATTTAAATAAATCTTTAAAGAGCTTTTACTTAATTTTATATTTTATTTATTTTAACATTTATATTATCTTTTTAATATGATTTTAGTTTTAAAAAATTATTTGATGAAAAATAATTATTTTTTATTTTTACGAGAAATATAATTTTTTAAATATAAATTATTTTACTTAAATTTATTTTTAATTAAAATTAATTTTTTTAAAATATACAATTTACAAAATGTAATTCAATCACAACCAAAGTTCATTCTCAAATGCGATAAATGTTCCTGATCTTTTGTTTCTAATGAATAGAGTTGTCTTTTCAAAGCATATGAATCCAAGAGCCCAAAAGTGAAAGCTAGTTCCAGCTTTATTAATACCACAAACGAAAAACAAAGCAACTTCTAGCCATTTTCAACTAAAAAAAAGAGGAAGGGCTACTAGCATCAAATATAACTAGATGTGCTGTCTTTGAGGATGATTAGGTTAGGTGGGCCCACCATGGACGTAACATTTCATTAGGGTAGGGGAGAGGGGTCGTGGACCATGAAGTTCCAAATTTATTAATGACCGAAGATGTCAAAAGCACCATGTAAACAGAACATGTAATATTATTGCTTGCAAGCTTGCAGCAACTTTATGTGTATATAAGCATAAATTAATATAAAAATCCAGATCGCAAGTTTGAACCCATCTTTTTGTTTTTTTGGTAGAGATTTGAACCCATCAATGATTGCAAGTGTAGAATAAAATATGATTTGTATTACCAAACATTGAACGAAATTATCGTTTATGTCATGAATCATCTAAAAAACAAGGAGGAACCAACACAAACAATAACAGGCTACATAAAACCATTTTTTAAACTTTAAGTAATTTGGACCTAAGTAGTAGTGTGAATGAAATTTAAATAAACATTTTTTGTTCAGTCTATTGCAAACTTGAATTACTTGATAGTATGCCAAAGACTGGCACTTTGCACATCAGCCAGCCCTCATTTTTTATTTGCTATGCTGTTATTCAACCCTTCTGTCCTTCTTAGAAAGTGGAAAGTTTTCGTTTTGATTTATTTTCAAAGAAACAAAGATAAATAATAATAATAATAATCTTGGATTCATATTCAATCATGAGGTGGGAAATTTTAAATAAGTAGTTGTTTCCATTAAGCATGTGGTAATCCACGGGTTTGGTGATGAGACCTCTTCCTTCTTTAATCCCATTTGCTTTGTATAATGTAATACGCAACTTAAGATAACAACCAACCAAAGAACTAAATAAGTGATTTTTATATTAAAAAAAGTTAATAACGGCAAGCTATTTCAATCAAATTCTTCGTATTTTGTTAAGAAATTTGACAAGTACCATCCTAGACCTTTCAAGGACACTTTGCTCATGATTTATCATTTATTTTCCTTGTTTTCCCTCTCCTCCTTCCAGACCAATATGTCATGAACGTAGAATATAATTGATTTCTGCCATTAAGTCATGGCACGCAACACCATCTTATCTCATACATTTCGTGCCTCGTACTCACTCCATAATGAGGCATATTATAGACTAATGGTGCATTGCATAAAGAAAGATTAAGACTCTTGCAGGGGTTTGATGTGACCAAATTTATCTGTCGGATGAGAAATGTGCATATTACATGCAAAGGTGGAGCAAAATGTCATCGAGACCCTTCCACAAGTTATTTTATGTCAAATTCCAAACACATATTTGCGATATTTTTCAATTATTGAGGTTAGGATATGTCCCACGAAGGTTAGTTTATGCGTTCCACTCGACATATCTTTTTGTCTTGTGCGAGAAAAAATACAAGCGAAGTAGAAAGAGTTCATATAATCATAAACAATTAGAAGTAGATCTTGCAACGTATACCAAACAAAGGTACAGTGGATCTTAAGTGCACAAGATACTGTTCCTGTATAGATGTCTCATAGTTAATTACCATAAATTTCGTTTTAAATGTCCACCATTTGTATACTAATACGTGCTTATCAAATGACTAAGACCCCTTTAATTTACTTACCACATGAGATGAACGTCTGCTTGACAACTCAGTTTGTATGGTAAAGTGCATGTGTTTAACGTATAGCACTATACTTTATATTAACATATTTTATTTCAGCTGATAAAGAAAGAAAACTTCTAAACAAGTACCTCCTGTGTGTCTTCCTTCCACTTTCTCAGTTTCTTTCTCTCTCCCATTCTTGGAATCTCCCTTTCTTCTTTTGTTCAATAAAAATTTATTGATAGCAAATAGGCGAAAAAAAAAGTAAAACAATTAAGAATAAATAATTAAAAGTGTTAAGAGCATTATCATAATTTTTATTAGTTTTTAAATTTCTAATACTTTATAGATATTATTAAAAGAAATATTTGGCCAAGCAGACACGAAAATGGGAACAGCTCTCAAGCTATAAATATAGAATAACAAATTATTAAGTCTTTTTTTTCTGTTACACTTAACTGTTGAGTCTTAACTCAAGTGGTAACATATTCTATTAAAAAATATATGATTTTGAATTTTTTTTTATCAACATCCTTCCCTCTCCACTCTGGTCTTATACATTCTTTATAAGAAAAAGAAAAAAAAAATCCACAAACCCACGCAAATTATTGGTAGCAAAATGTGAGTTGGCAATGAGAAGATTCAGAATAAGAGCTCTACTCTATAAATTGGCGTGTTGTGCCTCCTTTTCTCTCCCTCTGCCTCCGTCCCTCCCTCCCTCCCCGTTTTGTAGGAAGGGATCTTTCATCTTTCTTTCTTTCTCTCTTTCGTTCTCGCTCCGTGTGGCGTGTCACCCTCACCCTCACCCTCTCTTCTCTGATTCCAAATGGATCAACCCAAATTTGTGATTGAAGCATCAGAGGCCGAATCCATGGCTCAAGCCTCTGGCCTCACTCTCACCCACCTCCTCCCATCCCTCGTCAACACCGCTCAGACCCTCGCTCGCCCACCCATCTCCAACTTCCACGTTGCCGCCCTCGGCGTCGGCCCCTCCGGCCGGATCTTCGTCGGCGTCAACCTCGAGTTCCCGGGTCTCCCCCTTCACCACACCGTCCACGCCGAGCAGTTCCTCATCACAAATCTCTCCATCAATGCCGAAACCCATCTCGATTACTTCGCTGTCTCGGCCGCGCCCTGTGGCCATTGCCGCCAGTTCCTCCAAGAAATTCGCGGAGCCCCCGATATCAAACTCCTCATCACCTCCGATGAGAACCGAGAATTCACCCCCTTATCCCAGTTTCTGTCCCACAGATTCGGACCCGATGACCTTCTTCCCAAAGGGGTCCCCCTTCTCTTGGAGCCCCATCACAACGGTTTGTCGCTTCTGAGCGAGACCCATAATCTACCCAATGGCGTTTGCAATGGGTATGCGCCGAATGGCAAATTAAAGTCTGCAGCTTTGGAGGCTGCGAACAACTCTCATGCACCGTATAGTGGTTCTCCATCCGGCGTGGCTCTGATGGATCGCGATGGGAAGATATATAAAGGGTCTTACATGGAATCTGCAGCGTATAACCCAAGCTTGGGGCCGGTGCAGGCGGCAGTGGTGGCCTACGTCGCCGGCGGTGGCGGTGACTATGACAGAATTGTGGCAGCAGTGCTGGTGGAGAAGGATGGAGCAGTGGTGAAACAGGAGCAAACTGCCAGGTTGCTGCTGCAGTCAATCTCGCTCCACTGCCAGTTCAAGGCATTCCTTTGCAGTTCTAGTGCTTAAGATAATTGTAAAAAGTAGAAAGGAAAAAAAATGTTATAATTTGAGTGGAAGCAGTCCATAATCATTTGCAAGCTAAGTTATCGTGGATGGTGTATAATAATCCCCCTTATTGTGCTTTTGTGGTTCAAATTTTTTAATGTCACAGCTTAATCCTTTATCTTGTATATATCTATCTAATATCTTGATCTTTCTTTTTTGGTTGAAATGGAAATTAGAGTAGATAAAAGATAAAACCAAACTGTACAATATACAGGTCTTCTATTTTGTTTGATTTCAGACTTCAAACTAGCAGAGGAAACAAACCAAGCCAACTAATGCACCAAGCTTTGACTGCAAAAGAGCATGTTCTCATGCTCAGAAGAATCATGCCATGTTTCATTTAAAAAAAAAAAAAAAGAACTAAGCTATATTTTTAAACTGGGTGGATTTCTCTTTTTCTTCTTCTTTATTACCTCTATCACACCCTTTCCCACTTTATCTTTTTGGGCAACCTAATACTTACTCATTCTTCCTACTCTGGTATTCCTCTACTTTGTTTCTGAGTTGTACATGGAAAAGAAATACATTTAAGCAAAGAAGAATAAGCAGAATCAAAAGTTTAGTGTCCAAGCCATGGCAATTCTTCTGTCATGACGTTGTATTAGTGGAACTAACAGTGCTTATTTTTAAGGGACTGTTGAAATTTTATATGTCACAGCTCAGGAAAATACGCACCGTGGCGCTCGAGCACTAATGTTCTTTTAGGATCAATAAAAAGAAGTCCTGGGGCAATCTCTTGACTATATTAAACAATAAGGATACCAATTTTTGGTCCTGAGCTAATCAAATTGAAATCATATGGTTCGTAGAATATTTACTACAAACATTGTCGGTATGATACAGTTATATTGATTTGAACTGGAACAGTTCACACGACGACGTGAGCCCTTCAACTACAGTATTACTACCATACAGGGCGACAAAGCCCCCCATTATATTTTTCTGTATACATAATACTGCAATTCGGTGCAGCATATATTACTATGAGGTAAAACCGAAGGGTAGGGTATCAATTTCTTTAAAAAACTTTCGAATGGTACTTTTGGGAAGTAGTTGATATCAGTGTCATCCTATCAAAAGCATGCTGTTGTATCCTCTATATCGGCATCAAAATAAGCGGCACTAATACTTTTTGGACCACGTCTCTTTGCACTCCACTTGGTGGCTCGTGGATTATGACGTAGTGGAGCTTCAACATTACAAGCTTTTTGAGACACCTTATGTTCATTCGAATCAGTATTTCAACCCACCATCATAGCGTGAATAATTTCTTAGAAATTCATTCCCATCGAGCACATCTTTCTCCTAATAACCACTCAAAGTGTAGAGGCTAAGATAAAATGTTCCTTTTCTGGGCCAACTACGATTACTTACTTTAGATGAAAAGCAAAGTGGAAAGATGGAGTTTATCTGCTACGTAGATTTAGTTCTTCACAGGAGCAGTTTCGTTGAACGCCGCCACCCCCAAAGCCTTAAAAAAGAAGAATAAAAAAAATAGTATCCCATTTGAATGAATTACTTGTTGTCATCATGGCAGCATTTTCCTTATCCTACTCGTCCAAGCAACTCACGTTGTAAAACATTGTTGGCTTCCTGAACAGGACTAGAGGTGCGCTCTCTGCAAATTGAATGGTGGGGCAGCTGGAAAGGACTGAAATATTATTAAAACCCCTTGTGCTAGTTGCTATTAGCACAGTATGATGCCAAACTTGCTCTTGATTATGTGCAAGCTTGAGTTTCTTTAACCATGGAATCAAAATGGGAATTGATAAACTAGAATGAGAATCCCTTCTTTGAATCCTATTCTGATCCAAAGAATGGGAATTGAGTTCCCTTAACCATGCAAACTGCCAGTATGCCACTTTTCCGTATATGGATGTGCCAAAAGAAACGGCCGGGAAGAGTTTCAAATAGGACGCAACTGTTACTTAAGAGTATTGTCAGGCAATTATTGACTTTAGAAAACTGCAAAATACTTTGGATCACCATCAAGGCATTTAAGTTCTTGTTTTAGCCGCATTAAAGGTAAATAATATTCTACAGTTATCCACTATCGATATATGCAACAAGCGACTAGATTCTGGGTAGACAAATGCAACAATACGCTGGTTGATTATGAACCAATCAATCTAGGAAGGGAAGTGAAAGGAAATCTAAAACTCTTCTTGATTCTAGATTTTGGCAATAACTTCTCCAGCATGGACAATACGCTACTAAGACATAGTAAAAGAAGAGGAAGCAGCTTGTCTGAGAGGGACTTTGACAACCAATTTACCACCTGTTACAATCCCTACTTCTTCATCCATATTGAACAGATCCTCGGTCTCTCTCATTATAGCATGGACCAACACAACCGCTAGCGCAACACAGACACCAACTATCACATTATATGTCACGTTGGTAAGAAAAAGAAAACCGATGGTGACCAACAACAAAGAAATAACCACCACTCGCTCATCGATCTCATACCTCAAAATGACCACTGGGGCATCTCGTAGGAAATATAAGAACAGCCATGTAATCATCATAACAACTAACATGATCAGTGAAATGGGGTGCCGGAGCAAGCTAAGGAAAAGAACAAGCAATATGATAATGACATAGTTTGCGCGAAAAAGTTCAGCATTTGTTTGGATTCTTTGGATTGAGCCAAAGAAGGAAGATGGAGGTTTGAGATGAGAAAGTTGGATCATCTCCTTCCATGGTCTTCTTGTGCCTAGACCCATTTGGATGCGCTCTTTGGCCTGCGACACGAACGGCAAGTTTGAATTAGATGATACTTCTGCCTCATCTGAGATGGTTCCATATGTAGTCATTTTCCTGTGTTTTTTGGGAGAAAGGTGAAGGAATGAGAGTGAGGGGTAGCTAAATGCAACTTGGCGGATCTTGGTTATTACTTCCCCTTGGGTAGGAGATGTCATGGCATGAATTGGGCATTGTGTAGATGAGTGACTTTATGAGATTGTTTGACTGAGTATTAGATCATAGATAGAATAATAAGGTGTCTCTTTTCTAGAGCAGAATACTGAACCAATGACATGTTAGAGGCGGCGGGTAAGACTATCACTTAGCCCTAACAAACCCAAATGTTGTGGATCTCTACGCTATTTTAGGAGTCTTAGTAGCCCTCATGAAACATGATATGCTTAAAAGAATAATTTTTCTTTTTGTGCAATGGAAATTCATTAAACAGAAACTAGGAAACACGCAATCTGAATCACTTGGTCCGGATATCAGGGAGGCGGAGAGGGAAGTGGAAAATAATTCAGGCAAGATTTTCCATGTAGTCGAAGTTTGTTTAGAAGTTCATCCAATCCAAATTATAATTATCACTATTTTCTAAAAAACAATTATTTAACCACTCATTTGACCACGTAAGTGAGGTTCAAATTAGTTCAAGTAATGTCTACTGAGGAGAGAAAGGCAGAGAATATATATCTAATGCCTTGAGAGTTATTATTTGATCGAAAAGGAAGCTAGCCTCTCATTTTCCCAACAGATTTTCTAAGAACGGGCGAGAGACAGCAGTCAAACCAGAAATTTGCGGAGATATAAACATGGATAATAAAAATAAAATAAAATTAATAGTACTAAAATTAAATTAATTTGTTATCTCCTCTTTCTTGGACGTATTCTTTAGATGTCAGATTTAGCAAAAGAATTAAGCCAGCACAAGTAGTATTCAGCTTATAGATAATGTTTCAATTAAATACAACTTCAAACCTAACATTTCATTTTCACTGAAGTTTTCAGGTACATTGATTACAATCAGCTCATGAATGGAAAAGAATGAAGCAGAGTAAACAGCTTCTGCTTGATATCCTTCTAAAACGAACAAAAAAAAAGGGGGTAAATATACAGAATACAGATATCCTTCACATCATAAGTCTCTCCGGATCATAGCTTTCTGTGGGGTTTCCCTTTGTGAAACAAATAAGTTACAAGATGCACCATAATTCACAGATGCGTGGATCGAGGTACTCTGCTTAAACAGATTCTGCTGGTCTATCCTTTTGAACAGAGGAAGGTTCAACAAGCAGATCACCAATACCCTTTGGTGGACCAATGCTGCATCGAGCTGTGTTATGTGTCTCAATGGCATCCTTTATTTTTTGAAACTGTAATTTCCAAAAGAACCATTAGCTGATTATCAAATTAAAAGATTTGGCTCCCCGAATTCTGAATAATTAAGTTCTATCCACCATTACATGTCTGCTCACTATTAAGCATCTATATCCATGATTATATATTTGCTTCACTATTAGGCATCTAACTTACCCATTTTGCCCAGCAATTTTGCAGGAAAGTCTTATCCTTAACTAGGAAAAAAGATAAGTGAACATATGTGCTTCTAAGTAATTGATTATCCCTTTTCTGAATTCAACTAGTCAAGCACTCAAAATAGACGTTATTATCAGAATTTTCTTGCAGTCAGCTATTGCTGGAGGATTTAGCCCCAAGGTCTCTGAATGATGCAAGATGCCAAAAGAGAAAATGCCTAAGTATCAAAATATTAAAAAGCTTTATCAGTTTTATGCACTTTAGCACTTTTCTCTCTAAGTTATATGCTATTGCTTGGCAAGGCAGGAAGATATGTTTCAGTATAGTAACTGTAAGATGCAAAGAAGATGACTATTTCTCCATCTCACCAGAATTCAAATGGAAATTAAACATTCCCAGGTCCAAAATAAGCACCGCTCAGTAACTACTACTCATTCTCTTAAATGAAACTAGAAATGCTGAGCATAACCAGAACTAAATTATAAGAATTACCTTGGCAAGTGAACATGAAAATGACTCCAGCTGCCCCTCAGCCCCTCGATAGAAGTGGAAGTAAGGAAGTACTTTTACATTCAGACTTTTGCACATTGGCTTATTCTCATCAAAATTCACTTTCAGGAAAAGAATTTCAGGGTGTTCTTCAGCTGTTCTGCATAGCTACCAGATCCATTGAACAAAGATATCAGGACTCAGGACAGCTGTGATATAATTTCAGCAGCATGCAAATTGAAAAATATCATCCTAACTTTTCTACGTTCTGACTGTGAAAAGATTTTTTTTTTATTCAGGTATAAATCATACAATACTTCCCTACCACATCTGCATAATATTTAGAATTAGGTTCTCACTTTCTCTCTCTAGAGTCATGTTCAGTAAACACCTAAGCAGATCACTAAATCACTAACAAGAATCAGACAACTAGGAGCTATCTTCTTATATAGTAGTCTTTAATCACAAATGAAAATTGGGAAATGAAAATGGCAAAGGCCAAAGACTACATAAAGCAAGTCAATCAATGGCCATGAAACCATATATTCAATAATTGTGTGATGCAATCCAAAGGTTTCGATTTGCTTGGAAAAGGAAAAACAAGAAGTAGTCTTGCAGATTAGTACCATTTCTATAAACAAGATATAACACATTACCCATTTTAATTACATTTGACATATGATCCAACCATTCACATATCTGTTATTATTTATTAATCCTTTTTTGGAAGGGCAGTCTTTTTACCTAAAGAAAATTGCTCTATGGATGTGGTCACTAGCAATATCTAATTCACGTTGAGAAATATCTTTTGAAGGTACAGTTGCAGACAGTATCTAAAAAGACAGCCACTTTCAAATCACCATGTACTCCAGAACCGTCTTCAAATTCATGTTCAAGTAGCAGAACCAGCTTGGCATAAAATGCTAAGCATCCTGATCAGTACATTCACAACAATTGAGACCACAGTCATCCACTAATTAAGACACCAGCTAATACGCAATATAGTTTCTACATGATCATGAACAATAGATCGATGATAGTTTACCACTTATTTAATTTAGAACAAGTAATCAACAAAAGTGCAATTGAGAGAAGACATTTTTGCGAAAAATTTCCTGTAGAAACTAAATATTAGAATGAAAGGGGGAGATTCTGGAGGCAAGAGGACCTTGGGGTATAAAGCTCGGCAAGATGCACACCAACTTCCATAAAATTCAACAATTACTAGTCTATCCCCAGCTTGACTTAAAGCAGTCAGAAATTCTTGTGTGGAGTGAATGTCAATCATATTTGGTGCATTCTTTTCCCACCATTTTGGCTGACCAGTTTCAGCAACAGTTGCACACACCTGAAGTGAAGTGTGTAACAAACAACAAAAACTGTGAGAAAAGGACATTAGACTTTAATAACCAATAGATTTTATAACAGTCAAGAATATTGTAAAAACAAAGAGTAGTCATTTGTTTACTATAGCCAAGTGTCACTTCTGCACTGTTTTCCAAAACAATCAACTTATTTCACACATAAAATCTTGATCAATAAGAAGCCAAAGAAAAAAAAAGCAATTAGCATTGATTCATAAGAGTAAATGAAATAATTCAGTATTTTATAAGCCATCTCAGCTGGTCTACTGAACATGTGAATCCCACAACAGACAAACTTCCAATGGAAAGACATAAATTCATTCCCCCAGTAAGTAACTAATAGAATTAGCACCACCACGATGCTTTCCATATGTGCTAAAGGAAGTAAAATTGCAATCGATGTCAAAAAGCAACTTCTCAATATAATGTTGGGGGTGGTACAGTAGTCTTACTAAAATAGCACTTGATTGCTAAATAAAGCATCACTATGATGCAGTTTAGTTCATCTCACTATATAAATTCATTGGTGATCTCCATAGACTATTAGCATCACATGAATAGGGAGAGCACACTAAACCATACGACAGCTCTGAGAAGCCTTCTTTCTCAAACTGTTACTATTCTGTACCAAAAGTGAAAACTACACAGCACTGATTGCCATAAATTCCTGAAACTAAATTGGAACGTGTCACTGGCCATGTGATATCCCAATATACAAGCTAACATTTCTTCCCTATTAAATCATAGGATCAAGAGCACACATGTGATTCTAATTCTTCTAGTCTAGCCAAAAATATCATGTCAATTATTGCCCCCAGCTAGTCCCCAAGTCCTACTCAGAAGGATGAGCGACAGAGAAATTTCTAGTCCTCCCCTGGTAATGAAAAAAGGTTACTACAGCCATTCATTTTTTGACACCTTGTGAATTTTAGCATCCAAGTTCCAACTCAGCCATGTTTTGAAAATGGCTTATATGGCCAAAAATGAATGGCAGTAGTACCCACCTTTTTAGTATTATGGGAGGACTAGAAATATTTTCGATGAGCAACAAACAAAGCCGGCATATTTAACCTTTGCTAGCCTTAGAAACTAGCAAGCAATCCAGGAGTAGAAATACTGCAATTTGTTACAACTCAAGCTCACGAAGAGAACCCATCCCAAAAGAGTAGCCTATTGGGTAAGATAGCCTACCATATTGAGCGTCCAATCCTAACGTGAGACATAACACAATAACATTATCTTAGTAGTGATAAATATATATTTAAGACCTCAGATGTCTTGATATCTGCAACCATTCACAAAAACCCAAAATTCCAATGTAGAAGCCACACCCAGACATCGAATGAGATAGTTCAGTGCGTAATTGGAGCATGTATCACACATGGGGTGCCATAAAATTGCTTAATTTTGTTACTTCCCATTGGGAATGCATACAATATTGAAAAAAAAGAAGGAAAGAAAGAAAGGGGAGGGGAAAAAAAGTCACCTTGAAAGGAAGTAAGTGCTTTCTAGGCGTAAAAGCAAGTGCGGCAAGAGTACCAGCGGCAGAAGAATAAGCCAGAGGAGAGAATACCCCCAAAGCGGGCGGGAGGGTTATGAAGGAGGTAAGCAGAGAAGAAGAAGAAGAAGAGGAAGAGAAGGAGGAGGAGGGGGGGAATCGAAGAGATTGAAATTGTAATCGAATAACATCTGCCATTTACAGAAGAGGAGTGAGGAAGGAGGAAGCTAGCGCTTGAAATGGCAGTAACAAGATTGTTGAATTAGAATTACACGCATCAGATGAGAGGAGATGTGTGAAGAGAAAGCAGATTGATGGTGCGAAAGAAATGGTTGGGAGTCTCGCACTTCGTATTGATATTTTCGTTGCTCTAGCACCCCTTTTTCGCCAGTTTACCCTCACCCACCCCCAATCCAGAGTTTCCAAAAAGCAATAATTATTAGCATAAAAAATAACTAAGGTGTCAAAAATACAATCTGAAAATATTATCTTCCATCAAATTAACCAAAAAATTAAGCGAGAGGGTTCTGACAATTCGATAGTTTGTTTTTATGTGCTATTATATTTTATCAAATTTTAAACTTTTGATTTTTTAATTAATAATTATAAATGTTTCATTTTATTCTCTAAAAATATATTTGAATTAAAAAAATAAAAAACAGAGAAAAAAAGTGAAAGTTTATTTTAAAATATTAAATTTAAAATGTTTAAAATAAATCTTATCTTTCCTTTCATTTCTCTTTATTTTTCTTAATCCAAACATATCATCAAGTGTATCTTACATTTTAGGAGTCAAATTCAAACCTTTGAAACATAAAAAAGGATAATGATATAAATTGTATTAGTTAGTACATTTCGTTATTTGATTAATACTTACTTAATAATTAACTAAGTGTATAAATAGATCCTAGAAAATTCATATAGAGCATTAGTTTATTGTCGTAGAATTAAAATAAAAGAGATCTTGAGGGTTAGAGAAAAGGATTATATAAATTACCTCATTTGTATCTAATGTGTTCGTATTGGATAATTTATTTTTTCTTATAAAGGTTAACAATCTTTCTCTTATTTAATTTCATATGTTTATTAAGGATATTGCTATAATAATATTTGATAAATAGTTAAGATATGACATCTAAAAAAAATTGGATATCTTAGTTTCTAAACCACTATGACAGCTCAGTCAATTGAGATAAGCAATAGAAGATTATGTTTTTTTTCCTCCTTTGTTACCTAAGTCATGGGAGATTCCATTGATCCTGAATTGTGCCATCATGTCAAAATCCAGACTTCCGTTCCTACAAGGAAAAGGGATTCTTTTTCTCTATTTTTTTTTTTCTATTTGTGGCTTTTTGGCTGAGGAAACATCTATTTGAAGATATTGAAAATATCCTCTTAAACCGCAGGGTGTTTTTGAGAGCTTTGGATTCATGACAGTTTTAAAAGGAAAATATTATTTTTATACTTTTTTTTTATCTATAATTGCTTTTTATATTTTTTTATAGAAGAAAGAGAAAGATAAAAATTTGCTTTTTATCTTTCTCTTTTTTTTTTCTTTTTTTTATAATAAAAAAGTATAAAGAAGTGTAAAAGTAATATTTTTATTTTAAAATACTTGTTAGAATAATATTATTTGTGCACAATTTTAACATTATTTTTTATTATAAAATAAGAAAATTACATATTTTAATATACACTCTTTTTATTTTTTTCTTTTCTAAATAAGGAAGTGTAAGAATAGATGTAAATAAGATAATGTGCCAGAAACATTTTCTTTTTTAATTTTTAAGACCCGCTTTCTCAATCCCTCACGAAAGAAGGTTCTGCAAAAGTTTCGATTATTAGTTTTCTCGTTGCAGGGGTAACTTCTTTTCACTCGTCCTACATGAAATTCACTAAATTTGTTTTCAAAAATTTGTCTAGAAACTAAGGAAAACTTCCATTAGGTTACTTATAATGGATTATTATTTTTTAATTCTTTAACAATGAAGTGTAAGAACGTATTTTGTTTATTATTATAAAAAATAATTAGAAAAAAAAGTGAATATAATACTTGTAATAATAAAATAAAAGGTCAATAATTGCAACCAAAAAAATATATTTCAGTAAAATTTATTTAATCAATAGTCAATGTTAGTTTTTCTTCCATGCATGTATTTAAATTAATTTATTTTGTAATTAAAATAATTTATAATTAAAATTTTACAAAATATTTTGGAAAGACAATTTTTTAAAAAATAATTTATTTTCAAACATATAATACAATTTGACTTTCACAACATATCACTTCTGGATGAGTTTTTTAAAAAACTATTTATTATATAATTTTTTTATTAAAAAATCTTTTATAAAAAGTAAAAACTATTTTATATTTAAATGTAATATTTAAAAAATACTTATTTTAAGTTTGAATACTTTTTTTATATTATAAAAAATCTGTTTTTAAAAGCACAAAATTTTAAAATATGCTTTTTTTTAGTACTTTAATTTTTTTTTAAAAAAACTCATCCATACATATTAAAAAGATGAAAAAAAGTATTTTATAAAAAAAAATTATCAAAAAAAAAAAAAAAGCACGTCCAAACCATCACTTGATTTCACGATTTTAACGAAGGCCTGGAAAGTATCAAAGTCTCTAATAAGATGACATAAACAGAATCAATCAATAACCTCACTTTCACCTCTTTGGAGGCACGTTTAATGCATGTTGACGGACTTGTGGTGACGGTCAAAAGATTTGCCACATCAAACAAATGCGGCATCATTGACTGCAATTTTCTTGTCAGCTCACAAGTTTGCACCGTTGGTATCTCCACATATATGCATTTTTGGCCACTCAGTTACGTCGTGCAGATGGTGAAACAGGGCAAATGCAAGTTTTTTAAAAGGGAGCAGCTGCAATTTGATTTTGGTGGTTTATACCTCGATTCAGCAACCATTACAATCAAACCTTAATCCTTAATGAAGAACTTCTGATTCAGGTGTCGTTCACCTCCTACGTTTAATCACCATAGAATAATGCCTAACATAACCACATCTAAGAGCACCTTCATTCGAAGTAATGAGATATTTTCAAACTGAACTTTATGTTAGTGATATGCTATACAATAGGAACACTTGTTGAATAATGCCAAGGTTGACAAGGGAATTAGTCACAGACGGAGGAAGCGAGGTCCTCCAAACAAACACCATCTACATCCCAGTAGGTTCTCACCCAACAAGAATGCGCCAGTAGCCATACTAGTTACAAGAAATCACCGGGTGGTACTTGGGAGACAACAACGAGCTTTCGAAAAGTTGAAACTCATTAAACAATGCTAAATGCTAACAGACAAGTGCCAAACTCTGCCAGTAAATCAGAGGGTAGTGGGAGAGGGAGGCGTTAAAAGACTCACAACACCAGCAGAAAAATAGCTAAAAAGGAAAATATATTGTATGGGCATCCAGTCATTGGATCGAAGAAATTCGATAAGTTACTTAGAATTCAAATGGGAAAATGCCATTTGCTACTACACGACACGAATAATTCAGGGATCTCACGAATATATGCCTATTATTTCTGCAACATTTCATCATGTTCATATATCTGAGCATCTCCCCTAGACAACACATTATCATGCAGCTTAGCCATCAAATACTTTACTTACTTGTGCTCCACTGCTGCTCTGCTGTCAACCACCAAAAACTAGTTTCATGCACCAGATAGAAGAACAGACTCTGCAAATGAGGCCGAGCCATTATTAGGCACACCCTTGATCTTGAGAATAGAAGTAACCAAATTATAAATCTGAACATTCTCAAATGATGGTATCTTCCTCCCTCTCGCAAATTGAGGACCGTGTCCAATGAAGATAGTCCTCATGGAGAAAAAAGCATTGTCATAACCATGGGCACCGCCACATTCTTTGTTCTTTGTTCTCTTCTGCTCAACCTTAAAACCTTCTGCAACCAAACCAATTATTGGTGGAATCCGATCACTTGCTGCATAATGAAGTCGATCGGGTAGATCCTCCTTCAGATACACCCTCAAATTTTTCCCATTTTCAACTTTCCCCGAGTTTAATCCTTCATTCATCTTAGTAACAACATCCGAGGGCGCAACACCAGGAGGTGGACGAATTGCAAGCAAAGGAGTATAGTACTGGACCCAATCCGCAGGAATTTCCAACCAAGGAGCCAACTCATCTAAAAAAATTAGCTTTTTATCGCATGTACCAACCATCCCATGATCACCCACCACAATAATGCTGACATCCTCAAAAACCCCCCTTTGTTCCAAACCTTTAATCAACTTCCCTATCATGCTATCAATCCTAGCAACAGCTTCAGTGATCTCTGGATCATCAGGTCCAACCTGATGACCCTGATGATCAGGGTCCTCAAAATAAAGTGTCATAAATGAAGGAATTTCATCACTGGGCAGATCAAAATACTTCAAAATAGCATCCACTCTTTCCTCAAATGGAACCGAACCATTATAATGCCTACAATACTCAACAGGGCAAGTCCAGGAACCTTTAATTACCTCAGAACCTGGCCAGAAATACGTAGCAGCCTTCAACCCATGGTTGACCACGGTCTCCCACAACGGCTGGCCCAGCCACCACTTGGGTTCGTGGCTTTGCATAGTGAATTCCTCCCCATTGATGGGATCCAAAAAACGGTTGTTGATTATGCCGTGATAAGCAGGGTAGAGTCCAGTAACAATGGAGTAATGATTCGGGAAAGTCAGAGTTGGAAACACCGGAATCAACCCCGTGTCGGCCTCGGTTCCGTTTGCTATCAAACGGCCAATATTGGGCGTGGCGGTCTTGAATTGGTACCCGAATCGAAACCCATCTGAGGAAATGAGCAGAACCACAGGGCGATGAAGCTTTTGGAGAGGACGAGCGTGGGTGTCGAAGGAAGCGGAGGTGTGAGGGGGGGCGGCGGCTGATGAGGAGGAAGAGAAGAGGAAGGCGAAGGCGAGGGCTGCTGAGACAGCAATGCAGGAGAGGATGAGAAGAGAGATGAAGAGGATGGTAGTGTGGGATTTGTGGGAAGGGGCTGAGGAGGAGGAGAAAGAAGGGTCAGTGTTGAAAGAGAGGAGAGCTTTTGATGGTGGGTCTTCTTCTAGGGTTGGTACTGGCGTAGGCTTCGTTGACAAAGGGTCGGAACCCATAGTTTCTTTCGGAGCTGATGCTTCTTCTGAGATTAGTGGCACTGTTTGTTGGAGGATCGGCGTCAAAGAGAAAGACTTTGTTTGAGTGGCTGGTGGTGGTGCTGCTGCTGGACTGATTAGGAACATAACAGGGAAAGAGGGAGACGATCGGATTCCTACTTCAATGGACGAATCGGTTGGGAAAATTGTAGATTGGGAGAATCCCTTGCACACAGTGGCCAGAATGAGTTGGGAAAAAATTACAAAAGAATAAAAAAAAGAATGATTTGGGAAAAAGAGTTTTCATTGCTATTCATTTTGGATGAATGAGTAATTTTCAAGAATAAAATACATTTTTAATTTTTAAAATATATATTATTTATTAATTTTTTTTAAAATTAATTTTATCAATTTAATTTTTTAAATTTTAAATTATTTATAAAATTTATTTTTTTATTTTTTTAATTTAATTTTTTTTAAAATATTAAATTATTATACATATAAAATTTAAAAAATTAAATCAATAAAATTAATTTTTAAAATATAAAATTAATAAATAATACATATTTAAAGAAATAAAATTATATTTTATTAATATTTATTATATTTTAGAGTAAAATAATATTTTAATTATTAAAATTTTACTTCATTTATAATTTTATTTATAATTGAAATTAATATATGATTTAATTTTTAAATTATATAAATTTATATTTTACATTATTCTTTTTATTCTTTTTCGTAGAGAATAATATGTAATAAATTTAAATGATTTTAATTAATTTAAATCAGAGATTAAACTATAAATAAAATACATTTTAAATATTAAAATATTAATATAACTATTTTTTTTAAAATTTTTAGATATAAAAAATTTAGATATTAAATTTTAAATTAATTGACTTTACTCTTTGAAAAATATCTAACTTGGGTTGATTGTTTTGGAGGGGTTGTCAATTTTGATTAAACCCTATATGTGATTGAATGAAGGTCATTTTATCATACCAAAAAGAAAAAATTTGTAACTAATTTAGTGATTTTTTTTCTTATATCTTTCTTTTCCATTAGATATAAAATAAAACACATTATACATGCATTACAAAATTTAAAATTCATCATCAAATAAATATAAATGTAGATATTAGTTATATATTGATAAACAATAATGCATTAATTTATTCAAGGGTGATTGGTCACAAGTGAAAGGGAATTACATGTAATGTTAGGAATTATTATAAAAAAATATTTTTATATTATATTATTTATTATGTATCACATTAATTATATAATAATTTTTATTTCTTATAATAAAAGATAATAATAACTTACTTAATTAATGTGATATATGTTTAATAATATAATATAAAAAATTATATTTAAGAATTTTTCTTCTAATAACTTTACCCAAAAAGGAGGTGTTACAGTCAATGCCTATTGTGCCCTCTCCGGTCCAGCAGGAGGAACCTGCTATTCATCTTCTGACGCACTATCTGTTTGCTATAACTGAAAGAGTGGGGATGGGCTCTAAACTTCAATTAAGAGACTCCAACTGAATTGCAAAAAATTGTTTGACATGGCGGGAGGAATTTGCAGAACACCTCCAATACAAGTAGGATGGAAAGGAACTAATGTCTCATACAATATTTATTCTGTGAAGAACTTGGAAAAGCAGAAATTAAAAACTCTTGTTCCACGTGCTTTTCTTAATAAGAAAATATTTTTTTAAATATATTTTTAGAATTTTAGTTTGTTTGAAGAAATTTCTTTAAAAAAATTGAAGTATTGAAAAAAAATTCACATTTTGTGCTTTTATTTAAAGTTAAATTTTAGTACTTATGAAAAAGCATTTGTTTAAACATGAAAAGTTACTTAAAAAAATATTTAATAAATATTACATTCAAACAAAAAATAATTTTTATTTTTTATTTATAAAAGATCCTTTTTAGAAAGCTTATATAAAATATAACTTTTTTGAGAAGATCATTCGAATTAGTCGTCGAAGCGCAAAATGTCTGACATGTAGAGCAAAGCAGACTATTATGTACATATTTGTTTGAGATTTTTTTTTTCTATATAAATTTACTTTTCACCATTTTTAATGCCACTTTTACAAGAAGCAAAAATTTTTAATTTCTTTCTAACGCCTCTCCAATGTCTTTTTGGAGTTTAAAACAAATATAATATATAAAGGTTAAGATTGACTGTATAGAATACCTGAATTTCTTATAATTGTTTTATTAAAAACAATGTCTCTGTTTGCCCCCCTCATTAGGTGCGGTGGAGTATTTACCCATATTTTTTGATCTGTTGAGTAGGCAAAGTTTAATTTTGTATGACTATTTCTTTTACTCACAATTCAATGAAGTGGCTTTTTTGAACGGACATGGCAATTTTTTTTTTAAAATTTTTCTGTTTGTATCTTTGGAGAAATATTTAGAAGAAGGCACTGATTTTTCTTGACGTTGAGAAACAGCCTTCTTTCAGGATGGTTTTCCGATAAAAAATTTCACTTTTCACTCAAAAACCACCTTTGAATAGGACAGTTTTTGAACGTTTATTCTTCTAAAAAACCACCATAACCTAGTTTTTAAAATTTTTTTTATATATACATTAGAAACTACTTTTAGTGAAGGAGATTTTTAAATACATATTAAAAATTTACTACTTTTTGCAACTTGCTAAAAAAATAACGTATTTTAGAACCTAATTTAAATAAGTGCAAACTCAAAAAAAAAATCAGTTTTCGTTAAAAAAAAGCATAATTGAAGTTTTTTATCTTTAAAAAAAATCATGAGTCAGTTTAAACATTTACTAAAATTTCAAAAATACATACTGCAGTAGAGTTATTTTTTTCTTCACATTTTTAATATAATATTTTTTAAAAAATAATATCAATTTTCGGAATGTCAATAACAAATTTATTTATTAATTTATTTTTAGTAATAAAAATAGAAATTGCTAAATCAGCTTCTACTGTATTAATTGATTAATTTAATTTAATTAAACTAAAAAGCGAGGATTGGAATTGGTAGGGTTTATGGAGGAGTGGAGGGTTTTTGCTCTGCAAGTTTGAATTTTGCAGAGTGTTATTCTAAGCTGTCTCTCTTTCCCTTGCAAGCGGAAATTCGAAAATGAATTCACTGCGCCGAGCGTTGCGATCATTCGCTGCAAAGGATCCCAAACCTTTCATTCTTCGATTTTACTCCGCTGCCGGCACTCGAAGGAGAACCAAATCCCTCTCTCCGCCTCCCACCGCCGCCGACGTTTTTAAGTGGCCTAAGCCGACGGGGATTCCGTTTCAGCCCAAGGTTGCCAATGCCGTCAACCTCATCGGTCACGTCCATATGCCCGTTCAGTTTCAAAATTCTCCCGATGGCAACACCTGGGCTGCCACCGTCGTCACGCGCGAAGAGTACCCTGGTTCTCCGTACCTTTGGTATGCTATTACATTCCGTGCACACTTCTCATTGGGTTGCACAAGATTTCGTCTTTCTTTTCCCCTCACCTCAGTAATCTTTCAATAAATGCCTTTCTGTTAAGCATTTTTGTCATGTATCCCTAGCTTCATATTGGTTAACTCTGGATCAAAATGGCCAAGTGAAACTGATTAGAGGAAAATGATTTGCAGAGAAAGTGCATGGGGCTGTTATGGTTTTTCTCCTAATAAAAAGAAGGGACATTTCAAAATAGTTGTCATACCTGTTTTGGATACGTATCCGTGTCGAACACTTAGACACTTTTAGTTTTTATCATAAATTTTTTCTTTATACTATTTTTTTTAAATTTGTGCCGATATAAATGTGATATCATAAGAATTATATAAATTATAGTCTCTTATCATGTATACAATGACAAATGCTATTTTTTTTAAATTTTTTCTATAGGATTTTAGTTATAAATGACTATTTAGTAATGCCTATATTTTAAATATAAGTATTTGTGTTAAGATTTGTATTTTTAAATATAAGTGTTTATATGCCGTGTCATGTCCTATAAGATTATTAGTTCAATTGTCAAAAAGACAGGCTTGGGTTCCTTTGTCCTGGTATTAGGATTGCTGTACGTTATGTCTTATGGTAGGTTATATAGACTAGTTACTGAATGCTAATTTATTGTCTTCTTTTACTGTTTAACATGGTTTTAACTTCTTTTTTGTTTTGTAGAAGTAACTACATGTGTATAGGCTTGTAAATGTTGAAATTTCATCAGTAGGATGCCATTTTGTTTCATCTACTAATGAGATCCTACCCTCTTCTTTCTCTTGTTATATAAGGATTCCAGTAATATTTGAAGGTGATTTGGCTCATATTGCGGCATGCCATCTGAAACAAAATGATTGCATCCATATAGCTGGACAACTCAGTACAGATCCACCTCGTTTGGATGAAAATCAAGGTCAAGCTAATATTCAGGTATGTTTATATTGGAACCCTTAGGTCTACATGCATTAAATATTGACACAATTAATCGTTGTCTCAAAGACATTGACTTAGCATTGTCTTTTATTTTCGTTCTTTGTTGCTTATGAACAACTTATTTGATTTAATCCCTTATGTTTAATGTAAGAACGAAGAAATTTTAGAATCCTGCAGAATTGATTCATGATATGTTTAATGGAGAGGCAATTTGATGTCTGCAAAGTTTTTCTTACTATTAGAGTCTCAAATAATTATGGTTTGCTACTTGTTCATGGGCATTTTATCTGGTCTAACTTTATATATAATTTTCATTATTATTGACATGCTAAAAGTCCAAACTGGATACAAGCAGTGGTTTGAATTGAAGTGACTATAAATTGTACGACAATGGAATTTATATTAATTGAATTTCTTTGAGATTTAATTTTTTTTTTCTCATGATTTTTAAGCTACTACCACATTTTGCCCTCTCATATTTAATAATAATGATAAGAAATTATTTACCTATGAAGATGGCAAGCAAGTTACCTTTTGCTCATATGTTTGTCTCATGTATTGGTGCCTTGTTATTTATTATGTGTGTGAAAGGCTGTCAGGTTGAGTATGTAAAATTCACATCTTTGGTTTAACCATATTAGGTTATGGTACAAAGCCTCAACTTTGTCCAAGGATATCCTGCAGTGAAGAATATATCTACAATCTCAAAGCAAGAAAAAATGTTGAGTTGGTCTGGTAAATCCATCCTTCTGATTTAGCAGCATGTTTTTATTTTTTGATATCATCTTATGAATACTTAATTTTTCGGAATGGAAAAAAGGGTGAATAAAATTAAAAGAACTAGTAAATCGTGTTATATAGATATAAAATATAGTCATAGTAAATCGGGATTGAATGGATCTACAGAAATTTCTTGATACTTTGCTGTTTTTATTCATATTATTTTTCTGATAGTAATAGTATCCTATTCATTTTTTTATAGTAAAAGACATTTTATTAGAAGAAAAGGAGGGAAAGTACAGCTATTAGGAGGATAAGATATCCCCCAAAACAGAACAAGAAAAAAAAAATTAAAGAATGCAGCAAAGCCGCCCAATCTCTATCTGCGTCTGAAATGGCAACTCACTTGAAACAGACATTAATAGAACACCAAAGAAAGGCCATAAACGCAATCCTGTCCCATTGCAAGTTGAGGGGTACAGAGACTCCTTTAAATGTGCCAGCATTCTGCTCCAACCAATATTATGCCAAAGGACTGCGTAAACTGCAGGTTGTCATAAAATTTTAGCCTCCTTGTTTTTGCTGAAGAATCATTTATACCTAATCATCAGAAACTGCTCCAAAGTAGAAGGGCACATGTAGTGATCACCAAAAACCCAGAATAAAATGTTCCATAAGATGGTAGTTGCATTACAATGTAAGAACAAGTGTCCAACAGTTTCTAAACTAGAATTACTCATAAGACACATATTAGGAGAAAGAGCAGTGTGATGCCTATGAACTTGCAACAAGCCATTTGTATTAATCCTATTAACTATTAAGCACCACTATTCGGACTTCCAAATTGGTATATCAAGAGGAACCTCTGATGATTTAGAGAAATTCTGGCACAAGAAATTTCATCTTCAATTCCTGTGCTGGACACGCAAGCATAAACCCTCAAAATAAAAAAAGTTAGTTCTAAGATTTGTTTTGATAGAATTTTGATAATTGCTGAAATCTGAACATTTATATTCTATTTTACTTTTCAAGTTGACATTTTTAAAATCAATGTGGTTATTTGTTACTTGAATCAAAGTACGTAGTGATAGTTTATATTGGAGATAGCCATTGGAGATGTTAACAGTGGGATGGAGGCTTTTTTTTAGTGTTAGTGGTTCTGGTGTTAGACATGACAATATAGCTGAAGGTGGTCTGATTTTCTCTTGATTCTGTTTGTGGTAGTCTTGCCATTGATCATAAGTTGTGAATGATTTTACTCATAATGGTGGTGGGACCAATGTATTCTGTTGGTTGAATGTTATTGTAGTAGGAAAATGGTGCAGGGAGTATCCTAGCAGCAAGAAGGGTTGAAATTTTGTGCTGTCATGGATGGTTTTTTACTTTTTAGCTAATGAATATGGAAATTATGCAAGGTATCGAGTAAGAGGAGGGATTTTATTTAGAATTTCAGAATGAATAAAAGATGTTTGAGGGGCTAGTCGATTGCATGAACATTGAAACCATAAGATATTCAATCTGATGGCAATGGTAATTAGAATGGTAATATATATGTCCTAGTATTAACATAACTGTATAATAACGTATCAGTATGAAGCTGGATAGCAAGTATTCATGATAGTCAGTGATGCTTAGTTGCTTACTATTTTAATTTTTCTGGTTTTAATTTTTAACAATTTTAGCTTGTGGCTATCTAATATCACATATACTTGGCATTACTGTCTGTTACATAGTGCAAATTTTCTCAAGAATAATATCTCTTAATATCTATGTTGAAGTTCAAGTCAAATTTTATTACCTTCCCTTATACTGATAGTAGCAACATAGTTAAGGATCTGTTGGTCTATCTTAACTGATAATTGGATTCTTTGCATTTTGATGAATGTGAAAATTTTGTACACTGTGCTGCTTTAGTTATAACTTCCATGAACTTGATAAGTTTTTGGTAATATGTTGTTTGTATCTTATTAGCAAGTGAGAAGCATGACATCAACCAATCAAGGAAGGATATCCATTCCAAAGAAAGTAAGGAGCATGACATAGACAAATCTTGGAGGGATCTCCTTTCTAACCCCACTGAATGGTGGGATGTCCGTTCAACAGAGGTTTGGGGATTTTCTCCTTGACTCATCTCCTTCATTTTGCCCCTCTACTATTTGGCAATGATGATGCTTCCTTCAATTTGTTATCTGAAATTTGTTGCAACTCAATGTAGGACAATCAAAATGGTGCAGCATTTGAAAGAAAGATGACTGGTGATTTACTCTTTATTGATAACTCAACTCCCAAATGGCTCCAAGAGAAACTAGGGTCAGTAACGATTGATGTGAAACCTGAATTGAAGGTCTCAATAAGTAAGTATATATGCATCAGATATGTCTCTTCTAATTTATAGTAATTGTTTAAGTGGGTCATGTGAACATTTCAAATTTTCCAATCTGATATACTTTACAGCTGGTGCAAAGAAAGACTTGGACTCTTTGTTGAATTCTTGGAGAGACCTTCTAGATGATCCAAAGCAGTGGCGTGATTTCCGTGACAGCAAGCTCAATGGATTGGTAGTGATTGCTGACTTATCCCTTGGGGTATTTTTCTCTCTGACTAATTTATTTGGGGAAGCTTTTTATATTCTGTCTACTTAGTAGGTGAAACCAAAGCACCCTGACTTCAAGCGCAAGGAGGGCAGGGTTTCCCTCTGGCTTAACCAGGCTCCAAAGTGGGTTTTGTCTAAACTGGAAGGACTGGAATTTGATGTTCCGGTTGTTAAATCTGAACAAGCAATGGAGCGTAAAGGTCTGTATAAATAACTTCCTTGCTCATATGCAAAGACCTTCCTGTGCATCATGATCATAATTGTGATGCATTGATAGAGTTCTTTGTTTCTTCCTATATCTGTTTCATCACCATATTGTGTTGAGGTACATGTGTCCCAACTTGGTTTAGGTGATCAGTCCTGGAGTGATTTGGTGAAAAATCCAGATAAATGGTGGGATAATAGGTCAGATAAGGTAACCCGAGTTTCTGATTTGTCCCCGAGTTTTTTAATGTCCACAAGTTTATTTAACTCTTTATTAGATTTTGTTTATTGAGTTCATTTTGATAATCAGAAAAATGGAAGATATCCTGACTTCAAGCACAAAAAAACCGGTGAAGTGCTGTGGCTCAACTGTTCACCAAGTTGGGTGCTGTCAAAGTTGCCACCCCTAAAGCCTAAACAAAGTGTGGAAACTGGCAGGAAAAAGATACCGGTTTCAAGAGCATAGGAAAGAGAAGCAGAGTGTTCAGTCATTTTACCATGATGGATGTATCTTTTTGCTCGCTTTGTGTTTCACTTCCATGTAATTAATTTATGCCTTCCTAAAGTTCCTGTTATTCTGATATCTTTAGAAATCTTAGGGATGTGGCGTGGCTATCTTAATTGGTCTGCTATTCCGCATATGACTGGTAGTCTTGACGAGGCACATATATTGGCTGTTTCTCGTGTGCAAATGAGATTTTCCTCAGATTTTTCGCAACTTCCGTGCAATCTTATTCCACTTATGGGGGAAGTGAGATTTACTCGACTTATAGGTGGATCTTCGATTCTTTGCTGCCCGCGCCATGTTTTGCAAAAAATGCTAAAAGTTCGAGACAAGCAAAAGTGCATTTTGGACGAAGTCTTCGTTTTCTTTTTCATCAGCATTTTTATTTTCAATGTGAGCAATTTTGTGCAAGTTTTGCCCAATGACAACCTTGTTGAACAACTGTTCAGGGGTACCAGGAATTCTGGAACTGGAAGCACCGTTAGCATTGATGCGTACGCGTCATATTGTTTGATAAGATACTGTCTTGAATTCTTATATCTCTACCCTCTGCGACAGACCTTCCGGAATATAACATTGAAAAGACAACAATAATTCAGCGTAAACAAAACAAAGCACGGTCTTCTACCAAAAAAATGAAACAAAGCGCAATCACATTGGTGTATCTTAGATGATTATACCTACAAATAATTGGAGCTGTACTCGCAAGTGTCCACTTGATCAGGAGCAAGAGCAAGAATTTAATTTTAGAGGAAGCTTTAGAATTTTAAATGGGTTTGCCAAGAAGGAATATCTGATGATTAAAAGAAATTTCGACACAAGTAATTTTATCTTCAATTACTATGTTGGACACAAGCACCAACCCTACAAAATCAGAAGCAAGATAGTTCTAAGTTCTAAAAATTGAAAGGGCGCATCTCATCAAACAAAGGAAATGCGTTTGCACTGTATATTTGTAGGAGGTGGAGGATGCTGGAAATGATGGAACAAACTTTGAAACGAAACCAATGATATGTAAAGCATTGGAGTTTGATTAATTTGGTCAGCGAATAACCAAAAACAATAGGAAGAAAAATCAGATCTGCTTTCTTGAGGCAGGTAACATTACTCTAGGGCTTGTGGAAAACTCTTCCAGCCAGCAGAGCGGCTTCCATCACAACATTGATAACTTCAATAACATCATCCACTTGGCATGTGTTTCCCTTGAATGTAGGTGCCCCAGTGTCCTTAAATTTATTCATACAGTTGATGAATGTCTGGCTGCACTCTTGGCTTAGGTAGTCATCTGCATAACCCCACCATCACCATTAATCAGCAATTACCATCACTACCATAGCTTTCTTAACACACAAAACAAAGGCACACACAGATACATGTCCCTATTCAGCTCTGCTCCTATAACCTTAATCATAAAGCAATTTGGCCTTTCTTGTTGAAAAATTATCGAACCTAAAAATTTAAACAATTAGATTAAAGTTCAATAATAATTTTTATCAACTGACATGTCTTACGCATATTCTTTGAGTGAAGGAGAAGAGGTGCCATAGGCGGTCATAATCTAACCAATTAACATTGCTAGGGCCTAGGGAGGCTTTGTTAATTGTTAACATGTTCGGCATTCGTCATCCAAAGATTTTGAAGTTATTAGATGAATGGTCATGATTAATTTCTATTTTTGTCCACAAACTACATGGCATATATATGACCCACTAGCACGTTCAGTAAAGCTTTTAATCAAAATGACGAAGAAATTAATTTTAGCTGAAAAGATGTTTTGTTTTGTATAAAAAGTAATCAAAACATGTGCTTGGTATACTAGTGAAAAGCAATTAAGCATCCCTATCAGCCAACTACCGCTAAACAGGATTCTCTATATAATATAACAAAACATAACAACACCTTCACTACTAATACATGTTTGCTTTTGCTTCTAAATCCTTCATCTTTCTCAATTCTCACCCTTTCCAACCTAATAATTTTCAGAGCCATGTGCTTGCGGCAGGACCAAGGGGCATTGGTTCCGCCCAAGCTGTGCATATATCATTTGTTAACAGTGACACTGACTGATTCAATCTCCTACTATATCTATCAAAACGGTTTACCTTCTGAGAGTATAAAAAGAACCAAATTGAAGATCTAGTTTGTAAAGGGACTTTGATATCGTGTTAGATCCGATAGAATCCGATATTGGAAAAATTCAATTAAATCTGAAATCCAAGCCATAATGTAAGATGTTTTAGTTAAGAAGCGATGTATAGAACTCACTGTTTTTGGCTTGCACACATTGATCATGCTTCATGCAACAAGCGTCAAGGCCATCACAAGGTCTCTCCCCAGGGCATCCACTATACAGAAGCCCACAGTACTTGCCATATCTCAGTAATGGAGGCACTGTCATTCCAAAATTAGATAGTACATTTGTTTTTGCCCCATTGCCATGATAAACTAATCAACTCCTTAATCTAATCAGATTAATTTCCAGAAGGAAAAAAAAGGGAATTAGACAAGTACCTGAGCAGAAGCTTGACTCACATGTTGTGCTGCACTCTTTGCTCTGCAGATGAATGAATAAATGAATAAAGAGATAGAAGAATTAGAAAAATGCAACCTTTCCTATGTTAATATGTTTAGAATTTGGATATATAGATGAAGCAACTAAGCAAGAAGCGAACCACAGAGACAGCGACTCCGGTGGTTTCAGCTCCGATGTTGAGGGCACAGACGGGAATGGATAAGAAGTTGAGGGCAACGGTGCAAGAAAAGAGAAAAGCATACTTGAGTGACTGGGTTGGAAACATTTTTATTTTGTAGAAAGCCAAGAAAAGAAGTGAGATCAATTCAACTTTTGTGAAGCTTAGTTTTGCTCAAAGGCTCTGATTTATGGGAGGAGCAGGCTTAGACAGCGAGTGAGAAGTGTCTGATTTGAGAACAAAAGTCTCGAGAGTTTGTCATAACTCAAAAAGAAATGAGGGTAGTGGGTTTGTTTTGTAGTGGCTCGTGACTGTGTTATTTTCATCATTCAGAATATTCTTTTGTAGCATTTTTTGTTGTGCCCTGTTCTGTGCTTGACGTAATTAGCTACATTAGAATTAATAAGAAAGTAAACAGACCCTCTTCTGGTGGAGGCCATGTTCATTCTCTGTCTCAACTTGTGAACAACTTGGAACCTACCTTCCATATATATTGAAGGCCAAGTGGCGATTAGTGATTATCAACTTGTATTATCCTGTGTAGTGTAAGTTGATGTAATACTTTGTAAATTATTCTTACATATTTTCAATTCTGTCTTATAATTCCATAAAAAAAAAAAATCAACCTAATTCCACCGACGAATTCAGATTTGAGTTGTACAGTAAATTTCTCTTGTTTGTCTCATGTACCGCTCAAATCTGAGCATACAGAGCACAGTGCTTATTATCATACATAATGTTTCAAGAGTATGAAAAACCTACAAGTAATTATTTCTACCAGATTTGATGTGGACAATTTACCAGTTTTAATTTCGTGAATGCTCACCATCGGTTGCCCTAGAAAATTGTCAATGCATGCATGAGACAAGTTGCCCAAAAAGCAAAAATATCTAGGAATATATCTGTGATGGATATATACACAGGATTGGAAGGCCATCCATTCCATCATCAATTTTCGACAATATTATGCATGGCTTATTTTATTGAAATAAAATTAAGAAAGAGGCGAGCGTTTAGTAATGATAAATGCAGTGCAGTCAAAGGCACAAAAAGGCACACCTAAGGCACTGAGGTGAGGTGGTATAAGGGGTCATTGTCTCAAGCCACACTTTTGGCGTCTTATTGATAACGTCTTACTGATAACTGTAAAAAAAACTCAAAAAATCTATTTGTTTATCTTCCTAACTATGATATTAAAAGGGGATAAAAATAGTTAAAATATTAAAAAAATAATTAGTTATCAAACTTTTAAACTTTTGGTAGTAAGCAATTTAGGATTTGTAAATTAAACATCTTAATTTTTTATTTTTATTATAAATATTATACTTAAATAATTAATTTATATAAAAAATTAATAAAAAATAATCAAATATTTTACTGTTTTTTTCATTTCGAATGATAATACTTTTCTTTAGTAAGGCATGTACTTTTTAGCACTTGTCGCTTTAAAACGTTAAAAACCTTAATGTCTTAAGGACACCTCTCGCCTTTGACTATTTTGAATAAACGTTAACCTTATTTATGGTGGAGTTATATTAGTTTTGAATCCTCAAGATATTTATAAGAGCAATTGTGACATTGCTTAGTCATTAGTCCCATCAAAGCATGACATGACCACTAGGATGATTATATATAGTCTGCAACTGCATGCTTGATTTCCAATAATTTCATGATTATTTGGTTGTCACAATAAAGTGGCAATTATCTTTTGCCACGGCAACCATTGCCGTTTGCATATGCATATATACAATATGGGATTCTGGTAATTATATTATAATCGACCAACCTCCCGATTTGTTTGGATGAGCCCATTTGTGTTAGTGGACCCAGTGCTTAACCAAAACCAGTCTGGTTCTTTTAAAATGCTACCAGCATGATAGTTCGGATTTGAACTTTGAACAAAGAGAGTTCGTTCATTGGACCTTTGTTTTTGGAAGAAAAATAAAGGCCCATTCATATGAAATTATATGTATAGTAAATAGCGAGAGGGAGTTCAGACAGTGGTTTGCCTGATTAGGATGTTAGTCTTTGATATAACCTCATCCAGAATCAAATTTCATTGGGGATTGAATCCCACATCCCTCTCTCCAAATACCCCTCACCCCCGACTTAAAAAAAATAAAAATAACGAGAGTAAAAATAAAAGACCAGTGAAATCATAAATATTTATTTTGGGACATAAAATCACAAATTTCTGATCTTGTTTAGGTTGAAAAATATCTTGATTTTTATTATCTCAGTTCAATACCATGTTTGGTGGTGGAGGTTCTGTAGCAAATTAAGTTAAGGTGTATATCATGTCATTTTAGTTTATCGAAGAGTGATGGAACAGTTGTTGTCCATCATGAGCAAAGACATTTCGAGAAGGCTAGCGGAACCTGTGAGGGTCACGTAATTAAGGTTTGTGCATTGAGAAGAAGATTCCAAGGCAAAAGAAAAATGTGAGAGAAAGAGAGGGATGGAGAGCCATGGTTAGAAAGAATTTGAGTTTAGAGAGATGTGTGGCTTCACGATAGTTTTTTTTTAATTTCTTGTTTCTGTGCCGTTTGAGGTAACACAAATCATGTCATCTTATTGGATTTAACTTATCTAAAGTGAGACCATCACTTTAAAAAATAAAATAAGTTTTTATAATTATTAATAAAAAAATTATAAGTTAAAATTATAATAAAATACATATACATATATAATAAATCATAAAATTATTAAAATATATTTTTTTAATTCTATCATTAATAATTATAAATACTCACTTTATCTTTTAAAATGAGAGTTTTACTTTAGAGAAATTAAATCCCACCCTATCATACACTGACTAGCTCGTAGATTACTCTTGTCTACATGGATGCTCCACCAATGATCCAATCCCAATTAGGTGACAAGAAGGCTCCACAATAACATCACAAGACAAGACGCCCTCAACTTAATTAGGGGCTACTTTCTTCGACATCACAACTCGTAAACAAAAAAGTCTCATATCAAGATTGTTTCGAGGCTTCATAAAGGGGAGTCTCACTCTTCCACGTGAGACACAACAAAATCATGAGACCCAATCTATATCATTCAGGGTAAAGCTAGCGAATAATTATACCTCCTACTTATCCACTAAAAAGTAAAAACTCAACATTCTTAATTAAAAGGCATGAAATGATCGATTTATAGTCCAGCATTTTCTAGTATCAATTCAATCGTATCATACCAAGCAAGTCCTTCGCATTGAATTAACTGAATCTAGCCTTGACTAATTAATAAAGACATGGAAATTATATTTGTTGTAAGTTATTTTGCAGATTCCACTGTCGTCCCTGCATTGTGCAGTTGAAGTTCATCAAGACATCAAGCAGTTCAAGTCACAATGCTAGCTTGTTAGTATATATATAAATACTAAAGTCAAAATTAAATTATATACAGTTTAAACTTTAAACCATAAACACATTGTGATAAAATTATCAAGTTCACATTATATATATAAGCATAGCTAGATTACATTTTTGCACTTTCCACTCTTGATATATCTCTGTCTCACCCCCTTGCATTTACTTACAGTAATATGAAACTCAAGAAACTGAAAGATGAGGATGAAATTGAGGTAGCTATATATATATATATCAGAGGAGCTTCCATGCCTTTCCTCCATCCATGTTGAATTTCTTGAGCCTTCCGAAGAACATGACGAGTATGAGAAGGATCTTGCCTTCGTCGCTCCATTTTCCAGCAAATCCAAACCACTTGTCTTGGCAGTTCGCCTCTGGATGCACCTGCCGTTTACAACTGTACCCTGTCGAGAATCCTACGTTCCCATACGCGCTGCATACACAATTGTTATTATCTATGCACCCAAAACACGCAAAAATATTAATTAATACCATCAAATGTTACTTTGAAAATTTACTCGACTCTCATTTCATAAGTTAATTTCATTAGAATTAATTTTCACATTAAAAATTAAAATTTTAAAAATATTAACTAAATATACCTGTTTAAAATATTTGTGATTTGAACTAAATTTTTGTTGTTTCAAACAACATTTTACAAAATCCAAATCGATCGCGGACGGTAGTACTTCTTTTTCTCTGTTTATCTGTAAATGGGCCTGTTGGGTCCCAATAAATTGTTGTGGACTCACTCCTCATCCCCATGGATGGGGACCACACGCCCTTTGAATTTGAATGTGGTTAACAAAACAATATTATGGTTGACCAAAAAAAAAAAAAAACCAATTTTAAGAAAGAAAAAGAAGAACACGTTTGTGGTCTGGTTGTTGAGGTTAGATGGATCTGTCACGAGGCAGTCTATATATTTATTTGCTGCCAAATGAATGCTGTTTCTAGAAAATGGTATGCAAGTAACATGACAATCTCAATAAAAATACATCACATTGTCAGTGAATGAACCATTTCCTTCCTTCTTTTTACTATAGACAAAAATCAAATTTAAACAATTCTTTTTGGAAAATGAAATCAGGAAACTGGTTATGAATATTATTAGTAGTTGGGTAACACTGAAATCTAACCTGATAACTTCAACAACAATATTCAGGACGTTGAAATTGAGAGGATCCTCCTTCAAATTTTTCCTCTCTGTTATGCACACCAGTATGATGAAGATGACCAAATAGGAGAGTTGAGAGAATATCAAATTCTCCATGACCTTTCCTTTTCTCTTTCTTCTCCTTTCACAACTTTCTGAATCCTGCGCATCATCTTTCACCGGAAGGAAAGAGGTGTAAGGAGGAAGGTACCTGGACATACAGGTAAACAAACATAAATATATATATGTTTAGGGAATAATCTGCAATGAGTCAACATTATATTCAAACTATACACAGGTAAATTAAAGAAAATTCCAAATACACATTATTTTATTCAACTACAAATACAATAGAAAGAAGGGAAAATTACACATCAAAGGAAAATAACCAAATTGTTTGGTTACTTCAAAGGATTTGGTAATATACCATGTGGCTCAATCAAATCTCATTTGAGCAAGAGTGCAAAACCCGTATTGATCTATTAGACTTTTTCTAGGTAATTTTTTTTTTTATTGCTAATGCTATATTGGTTTTTGCCCCACGTTTTGACGCCGATTGACTTGGCTTTGATACTTGGAGCTTCTATAAATTCTGTTTGAATATTTTGGTCAATCCCAAATATTACTGGTTTTATTATTCATTTGGCAATAATTGGAATATTAAAATAACAATGATTGGATGACCAAGAAAAACCTACCTATGAGATGTCAAATTATGGGAACTCAATGTAATTGAAAAATGGAAATGATTAGGAGGGTGACGACAGGTATAATCGGAGTGGGAAGAATTCAAACAACTTAACCGAGGAGTATTTCGTAGAATTAAGATATATAGATAATATTATAATATAATCATCATCAACACGGTACGATAATGCAAATTTCAAATGTTGGAAACTTGCTAGGGTTAAGCTCAAGTGGCATCTAAGTTAAGCCTTTTTTCCCCAGTTGGACTGGGATCAGGCAGATCTAGTTCCACTGCAAACTGGGTCAGCATGTATATATACTCTGTATATATCTGCTGCTTTCGTAATATTTATGGAGAGAGAGAGAATGCTAATGTACTCGGGTTTGTAATGCTTATAACATCATGCAAGTGTGAAGATAGGCATAGGATTGTACCTGATTCTGTCCTCTCAATGAAAAATAGCAGAATCGACGACAAGAACAGAAAATAGAAAATTTGAATTTAAAATGTGAGAAAATTGTTGTTTTTTCTTAAAGTTGAGTTTCAAAGTGATATTCTTTGTGGGGAGGCAGAGGCGAGAGAGAGAGGGAAACGAGAATGAATAGAGGCAGCAGAAAGAGATTAGAGAGAGATAAAGAACTAACATCATCACCACAAATAGTATCAAGATGGCTGGGGATATGATTGACAGGTCCACGATGGTTTCTCCTGTATGCCTGGAATTCACGCATTGGAACAGTACACCAATAACTTTCTGATAAGAATTCAGTCCCTGCAAAGCTTCTGAATTCCAATCCATTGAGCAAAACAACATAAACTGTACCAAAATAAACCCAAAAACAGTTGCTACGAGAAGAACGGAGTACTGTTTTGGAAGCAAGTGTTTGTACCCAACCTCCTCTGTCTTCTTCAGAAGGTACATGGACTCTTTCTTCTTGTAACATTTCCCCAAAACCCATACTGAAAATCGCAAGCAAGGAGGAAACAATGTGTTCCCAAGAAGGATTTGAGGAATAAGCATAAGAAGGACACCTGAGTTGTTGCCAAAAACAACCATGTTTTCGTTTGTTGGAACAAAGCCGCAGCTTGCAAAAGTTGAAACTACTGTAAAAACAGAGAATGTGAACATGTTCAAGCCCTTGTTCTTTAGCACCTCTTTAGCACTGGAAACAAGGGCCAGGTAAAGGGACACCAGTACGACCCCTGTCGCTTGGACAACTAGAAAGTAAGCTAGGACAACAAAACACAAATATTTAATAGATAAATACCTCAAGTTTTCACTAGTCCCCAAAGACCCATGAAATTCATTGTGGACCTGCAGAGCCTCTGTGGGTGCTGTAGGTCTGGAATTTTCTGGGTCAGATATATTTGTGACCATCCCTAGCTCAGTTTGATCAATAATGGCGGGGTTTGGAGAACCAAGATTGCTATGAACAGAAGCAATTTTTTCTTGTTTGGTTTTGAGCCTAGACCTAATGTAATGGAGTCCTACCATGGAGGTAAAGACCTCACCACCTATGAACATCAAGATGGTCATAATGATTAACTGGGGGTTAGAAAAAACCTCCATTTCAACCGTGGACATGCTTGAAACAGTAGCGGCAGAGACAGAGGTGAAGAACAAATCCAAGTTTTTAGGACTAAAAGAATGTGTTCTGGGCTTGAGAGCCTTCAGAACCCCGAACCCCAAAAATGAAAGAGTGACGAAATAGAAAATTTGAACCCATAGCGGGTTTGCCTCGTGGTAGACGAAGCGAGAAAAGCATGCCGCTAGGAAAAAAATTGATTTGGTGAGAGAAGCAACTTTTTGACATGAAGCTCTACAAAGATGTTGCAACTTTCTGCCAAAACAAGCAGAGTTCATCATCTTTGTTAGTCTTTAAACTCCGGGTTAGTATTAGTTGGAAGGCGTTGTGATGCAGGTGAGGGTATTTAAAGAAGAGTTTTCATGGTAACGTTCGGATTAACTGCTACCCCTGTAGTTTCTTTCTTTATTTATATATATATTTTAATTGTTTCCTTTTCTTTGTTTTATATATCTTTTTTAATTGTTTGCCTTTCGTTGTTAGAGGAACTATAAGAGAGAGGCATGCGTATTAATTGGAGCTTAATTTCACTGAGGTAAAAGTCGTAACTCAAGGTTAACTCGAGGTCAATTTTTTTATTTTATTTTTAAGGAAACGATAAATGTGGAAGCTGGCATATAAACTAGCTAGATTGATTTATATGGAATAAAGGAGACTTCTTTTTGTATTGCCTCATTCAAAGTACTAAAATGCCATCTCGCTTTGTTATCTTCTTCTAGGTCAGCTTTGATGATGGAAAATCGTCCTTTCCAAAAATTAGTACCTCATTTAATGTTGATTACCTTGCATGATTTTTTTTTTAATATTATGATCAAGAGTAATGTTAACTATATATATATGCCTTTGTTTACGTATGTAGTGCTTACTCTCGTTTGTGTGTTATTGTGAGTTGTATAAAAAATTATACAAAACTATGCCCTACCTATTTTTAAAGAACAGCCGCCAAGAGATTCAAATCTGCCTAAAACTCTGTTACAATGTTTGCAGCCGAGCTTCTGTTTTTGGCAGCCAGGCATGTTCTGAAATGAATTGAATGATGAGTTGGTTTAAGTAATTAAAAAGTTAGTTAACCTTGTTACCCCAAAAAAAAAAAGTTAGTTAACCTCTAGTATAAATAAAGTCAAATTAGACAAGTGAATTGTTTGAAGTTTAACTCGAACCAGAAAAATTATTGTGTTTTTGTATATAGTTATATTATTCATTAATAATTGAGATACTAGCTACTTTATGTCATTGAACCAAGAAAACACCATTGATTAGTATCTCAACCAATGAACATTCTAACTATTATTAAAACACGGTAATGTCTTTTTCGGAGTCAAGAAAAATTTCAAGATCAACTTATGATCAATTTCATACAACAATTCGCTTATCTAATTTATTTTAGCCTATTAGACTCCATTTATACTAGAAGCTAACTAACTAGTTAACTATATACTTACTCATTAATGATTGGTTAACTAACTAGCTCATCGTACAGTTCGTATCATGTTCTCTCTCACCTAATTAAGTACATAAAACAACTAATTAATATAAGGCACCAATTAATTCCTGTGTCAATGGGATAGCATAAGAGAGCTAGCCTCACATTTATTCACAATATATTACATATTTTTTGGTAAAGTCAATCATCATGGTATTTAGGAAAACAAAATTGGAAACCCCAGCGATGGCATCAAAGCTGGCCTAGAAAGCAATAACACGAAGTCCCCTGCCTTAATACATCTTATCTTAAATATTTGTATACAGTGCAATGATTGTGTTATATAATTATCAATCTTTTCTTCTTTAGAAATTACAGGACATAAGACCATAAACGGAAAGATGTTATATATTTTGAGGCTTTTTAAAACAAAATAACAATACTACGCACTTCTATTTTCATCACAATATATTTTCCCAGTAACGGATGGAGATTAATCCCTATCCACTGACTTTCTCTATTCTTATATCTATACTGTTCTCCCAAATAGTACATATCCCTCAAATTTAATTTAAAAAATTTAAATGTAATCTATTGATAATATAAAAAGTTTTATATTAAATTATTAATAAATTATATAATGTCACATAATGAAAGAAATTAATAGTTATTCTTGTAAATTTAAATTTTTGTTATGAGAATAATATGCTACATTATTATTTGTTAATAATACAATAAATCAAATTTCAACTCTTTTTTTTTTCACTGACAGAAAATATTTCAAATGATACAGTTATGATATATTCCACAAGCCCAACGTACAAGCTACAATTATTGAAAGCAATACGTGAAGGGGAATAATTAACTGGCTCAACGTGACATATTTTGATTAGTCTCAGGCTTCATCAATTATTCATTAAGTAATTAAGTCAACCTTTAAATGATTTAGGTGTTGGATCCAGATTTAAGAAACAATGATATTACATTAAAACAGGTATGTCACTAAGCTAGAGTGGCTGAATATATTCTATTTATAAATCATTTGATTCTAGTGGGATCATATCATATTTTGTCAAAAAATAAAACAAAACGAAAAGTTAAAGGAATATTAATTTTTCTTTTTTACAATGAAATACATATATTTAAATTTATAATTTTTTTAAGAATTATTTAAATTCATCATCATTCATTACTAACTTACTCCTTGTGACTTAAGAAGTTTTAATTTTTAATTAATAATATGATTATTAATTGTTTCACTAACTTAATTTGTGCTACGACTCGAGGTCTTTTTGCTACATATGTAACACTTACATATGTAATTTATAATTAAATCTTGTTTATTATTATTAGTATAAAAATTCTACACAATATACTAAATAGTTATGACTATTATATTTTAAGTTATTAAGAATGAGTTAATGATGAGGGATTTTGCAAGAAATCATAAGTTTAAAACCTCCGTATAAATATTGTACTAAAAGAAATAACTGTCGTATCTTTATAGGATATGTATATAAATATATGCCACATAAATTTGGATATTTTATTATTAAAAGTTTTATGTTGGGTAGGATCAGCCGGTCGGATTCGATACGTACGACCCTTGCATAACAGATTGCTTCTCTAGGTAGACTTGCCTAACTGCCGAACCTTAACTGGATGATGCATGAAAAGTTTCCTTCAAAATGGAAAGAGTCACAAATTAAAGGTATTCCCCTTGGGACTCTGTTCATTTAATTAAACTTGCTGAGAAATCTGGACGTCCCTCAACAAGGTTGTCCTTGAGAAGATAATATATAATATTATCTTTACCCCCCTCCTCAGCTTCTGTATCAGATTAGGTTGCAGTTAAATTCTAACGTCTGGGGCTTGACATTTCTGCTAAAGACAGGACCATCTTAATTTGTTAAACGGGAAAAAGCACCGTCACAAGCATGGTTTAAGTTTTTTTTTTTTTCAAAGAAATTCTTAACTAGACCATGTTATCTGGTTAAATTAAGATAATGATATAGGTCTTATTAATTATACAAAATATTATTATTTAATAATAATTAACACGACACACACTCAATAATATATATGATATAAGAGAATTGTTTTACAAGAGTATACCTAATAATTTCTACTAAAAAAATCACAATCATTACTCGTTGAAGAATTTTGTGGCTTAATTTATGTCAGAGCATATGAGTAGTGTTTGACCCGTCTCCAGGGTTGGGGAGTTTTTCCACTAGTTAACGATATCAATTTTACAATCATGGTATTAGCTAATAATAATGAATGAACGAACATGATTGAAGTTAATTAGAATATAATCATCATCCCCGCGTAGAAGCCGTGTCCAATTATTATGTTATTATATTATATACACGGAGAAAATTAAACAACAGAAGAAGATGCGCTTTTGCATTAATTAATTGACCCGAGGATTAGCTTTTTGCTTTTCCTGCTTTTGGATTTTGAGGAAATGGGATGTGCAGGTACATGTACTAGTGTACGTGTACTGTTGTGCCATAATTCACTTGGCAAAGTAAAATAAGGACAATTACACATGGCTGAGTGATCCTCAAAATTCTTTAAAAAAAAAAAATCTGATTAACATGGGTACAACGAATAATCGAGATAAGGTGAGACGAGACGGTGTACATAAATTATCCAACTTAATATTGTTGGTTTTGATTTTTTTTTTAACGAGAGATGTAAATTGCATTGACTAATCTATCTATTTAACAATAGTCTCAACTATATGCTGTTTAAGGTTTGACTATAGGATGTCACGATGTTTGAATCTCAGTTGTTAGTTTAAAATTAAGTTTAAATGTTATGAGAACATATAACATTGTGATAAAAAAAATAAGTTACATTAATTAAGTTGTAGTTTGAAGCTTGTTGAGCCCATAAAAATATAATAAAGGAAGATATCAGATAATTTAGATCATTATTATATGTTAACTAATACTACTACTTCTCTTATTGAGTTAATTAACAAGATAGGTGAATTGACAATTTTTTTAATTAATGTGGATATTAGATTGAAAGCAGCAAGGGATGTTTTCAAATTTACTTTGCAATTTACAGGTCATTAATTGTGTCATTATAAACATATCTACACTTTCCCTCTCCAATGATCCTAATTAACCACTGCAATTCTGAATGTACCTCTTCCATAAGGCGTGTCCTTAGATAATAGATATACAAACCAATGCAAGTTTACCAAAATAAAAGGAAAAAGAAAGTTTAAACAAAGAAAAAGGTATGTTAGTGTTAGTAGCTTCCATACCTTGACCTCTATTCATGTTTTTTTTAAACCATCCAAACGACATGGCCACTATCAGAATAATCTTTCCCTCAGCCATATTTTTTTTATTTAGGAATATATATCTCATAATATTTTAATTGTTATAAACTTATAATGAAAATAAAATATTAAAACTTGAGTCCCCGACTAAAAGAGCAGGAATAGAAAAATGAAGGTCATTTTTAATTTGCATTATTAGACAAAAAGTCAAAACATAAAAACTTATAAATTTTAAGTTATAAATGGAGACAATCTAGGTTTTGGATTATTTGGGGTACCGGGCTCCTGCGCGTCTCAAATTAGTTGGTTGATGTGAGCTTGGACGGCATAACTGTATACATCACCAAAAGGTCATACGTAGGATTGTCAAATCAGCCGAAGAAAAATTATCTTCGTCTGAACGAATTAAAAAAAAATTTAATCCGACTCGTCTAGAATGAATTTGTAAATCTAAATGAGTCTGTTCGTATTTTTTTATTTTATTTATCAAAAAGTTAAAAAAAAAAATTAAACTCACTTAATTATCAAATAAACTTGTCAAACCAAATATATAATTTTAATATTGTTTAAATTACATCTAAAAATATATAATATAATTTAAATATTATATGTCTAAAGTGTAAATTAAATTCATAAATATATCACATAATTTAAGTATTATTTAAAATTTAAACTAAATTAACAAATATAATAATAAAAGATCAATGTATTATCATGTTAGTATTAGAGTTTTAAAGACTTGAGTAAGTAAGTTATATAATATATTTTATGAATATGATTATGCATTTAAAAAAATTTACTAAAAATAATAAGAGGTTTCGCCCATTTAATTTGTGAGTTAAATACAATTATAAAAAGCTAATGCTCACTTTTCTTGCAGTTAAATGGGCTGGCTTCACAAGTTCAATCCATTTTGATGACTTTAGTCATATGCATGAGTTTAGGATTAATTATATTTCATTTCAGGTAATTATTCTCATTCTCGTAAATTATTTGACTGGCTATAATAATAAGATTTAAGATCCTCTTTCTTTTCATTCTTAAGTAATTTATTTATTGATTCACTTTTTTTGGTATTGTAAAAGACTAGGAAGTTTTCACTTTTTTTTTTGGGTCTGAAAACACAATAGGTAAAGTCTTTTTCTCAAGTAAACTTTAGAATTCAAACTTTATTCGTGTTGTTCGAGTCACTTGCTTAACAACTTAATAAATGGCCACTCGATGAATAACAATCATTGATGAAAGTTGAATTAATGTTTATACTTTATAGTAACATTCAATACTTCTGAAATTAAGTGCATATATAGCATTCAACTCATTTTAAAGCTCCATTTTTTTAGATTGGATAGCGGACAGTGGACTTTGAACCTTGAACTTTACCTTGTGAGAAAATCTTTAAACCATTTGTACTGTGTTTGTCACGACTCATGATCAGACTCTCAATGTTGAGCATTTAAATTTGAATGAAAAATTTTAAATTCTTTTAAACAAATAAGTTTAATAATCTTTTAATTATTAAATAAAAATATTATATTTTTTAGATTATTAATATATTAAATACTTTTACTTTTTCATTTAATACTTTATATAATAACTATTAGAATAATTATTGAACAAATAATTATCTTTTATATTCTTCTAAGCAATTAATTTAATAATTATCTTAATTATTAAATTATGAAAAAATTAAATGATTGATAAGCTTTTAATATATCAAATACTTTTATTTTTTCATTTGATATTTTCTTTACTAAGTATTATGAAGATTATAGGCTGACAGTTTAAGATAATATAACATTGGCCCTATGAAACTAATTATTTTGGATTATTAGCATTACTCAATTTGAATTTACCATTTCTACTTAAATTTTATTTCTTGTTTGAATATATTAATTAATTATATGTTTATTGAAGGATGGATAATTTTATTTTATGGGGCTAGCTTTTAATTTGATGCTAGCATAAATTTACTCTCTCTCTCTCTCTCTCTCTCTCTCTCTCTCTATATTATATATATATATATATATATATATATATATATTAATATTGTCGTTTTATAAATTGAACATGTGCATATTTCTCACATTTTGACTGAAAGTGATCATGATACAGACTTTTCAAGTTCAGACCCGTTTAAATCCTGCCACCATTCTGAAGTAAGGTGCTTGGTAAGGTGCTTTGCTAGAAAAATCCTACAGTAAGCAAAGCAGACATTGAAGTTTCACCAAGGAGTTAATTTAATTAAGAGAGTTGAGTCTGATCATGAGATTTCACTTCAAATTATACATGTATGCATTCTTAATTATGTTTTCTAGTTTAACATGTTGGATCGATCGAGTGAATTGTATCTTTCTTAATTATAAGCTTTGAAGGTTTTGACTTTTGATTCCCCCTTTATATAATTGTGTTGTACAAATTAAGATAAATTTATCAAAGCAAAAGTGCACTTTTACTTTCCTTTGGTTTTATTTAGTTTTGCCCTGCTCTTTATTTAATTTGTGTTCAACTTTTCCCATTTAATTTATTAAATCATGGGCAATTAATTAATTAATCTTTTCTTAATTATCATCCTACTCCATTAACACTGTCCATGAAATTTGCCATCCTAGCATCTGATCCGGTTGTGAATTAGTGGGAAATGGACCATTATATATATATATATATATATATATATATATGTATGTATGTATGTTATGTATGTATGTATGTTATATAGCTTTGGCTTCAGATTACCACACACACTACCCGCTTAGATTCATTCCAAATCTAACAATGATAACACATATATTTAATTAGTTCACAGCTAGCCACAAATTAAGATATGCATGTACGTGTTTGTATATGATTTTGACAAGAAAAAAAAAATAAAAGTGGGACTATATATATATATATGATTCTTCAGTTTAATAATTAATTGGACCCTGATGTTGTGGAAGTCTCCATCCATCACTATATCCTCCAGAGCTCACTTGAGCTAAAAATTCGAAAATAGTTTATTCTACCTAGATAGATGCTTGTGACAAACTGTAAGAGCTGAGTAGATAATTCATTTATATATATAAATCGAAATTAAGGAATTCATTAAAGAAAGAGGTTTTATTATCTAACTTTTAAAAATTAATAAAATTATTATTAATTGGAATTTGTTGACACTCTAAAAGAGGATCCAAAGAGCATATCGATCCCCATAAAACTGAAAAGATATGCAAAGCATATCTTGCTGCAGATTGCACCTACTCATCAAGTATCAATGCAACATATATGATAAAAGGGGACATATAATTAATTAACCACTGTCACCTGAAATTGAAATTAGTAAGTTTGTGAATACCATACCTAGCTATATATACATGAGCTAGCAATACATATCTTTGTTTGATTAAAAAGGAAACTAAATATAGATGGAGTAGGTACGCTAGGAGAGGTGCCAGGCTTTGCCACCTTTCATACTGAATTTCTTGAGCCTCCCAAAGAACATGACCACAATAAGGATGAACTTGCCTTTGCTACTCCACTTACCCGAAAATCCAACCCATGAGTCTTTACACATCTCGGAGGGTTTCAATTGCCTTTCGCAGCTATACCCCGTTGACAACCCTACGTTCCCATACGCACTGCACAATTTATCAAAATGTTTGATATTACTGTCTCTGTACATTAATTAAGCTGACCCAATATATGTGAAATCTTGTTCAAGGATCAACCTTTTATGAAAAGAACAAGAATCTTTTTCTTTTTTTTATTAATTTAATTATTCGTTGACGAATATATATAAATCTAGAGAGAGAGAGAGAGAGAAAGAGAGAAGAGAGTCACGTGCCTGATCACTTCTACGGTGATGTTCAACACATTAAAGTTGAGGGGGTCCTCTCTTAAGCTTTTGCTCTCTGTGATGCAAATCAGAATAATGGAAGTAACCAAGTAAGAGAGTTGAGAGAATACAAGACACTCCACTAGGCTTCTTTTGTCTCTCTTGGTATCATCTTCGCATTCGTCCCTTACGGGCAAAAATGTAGTGTATGGTGGGAGGTACCTGTCAGAGAAAGAAAAATCAAATAAAATGTATAGTTTGCTTCATTCTTGAATGACCAAAACCAAATATTATCAACAAATTAAGTGTTGGATGTCATGAATTATATCAGCTGAATTATCAAATCTTATAGATTCCAGTTCCGTTCAAGTGGGAGGACAGAATTTACGCAAGACTGATCACTCGTTGGTGACACAACTCGCAATTTTCGTTCCATAACAAGGGAGACAGGTGAATATGAAAAAGGAAAAAGAACAAATCATTTAAGCAAGTCTGCGTGTCCTAATTATTCTGCTCCAACTGAAAATAAAGAAATTAAATATCTGTCCGTTTGCTTTCAAGATTTGAAGGCAAGAATTAAATACATAAAGCCATATATACTGCCAACCATCGTTGGCTGTAAACGTACAGAAGTCAGAGAATCTTGTTGAGCATAGTTGTTTATGGATCCGATTACAGAACAAATTAAAGAAGCATTCGAATATTCATTTGTCCAAAAGAGAAAGATGATATACATAGTATTCATTATATTATAACTACTATTATTTACTAGTTATTAGTGATTAATATCCTGGCTTAAGATGAGTATTAGAAGCAGCTATCATATTGTAAACAGTAACAGTAGATGGAATAAGGTAAGGAAAGACACGTCCCATCTAATACGAAAAAAAAAAAGAAAAAAAAAAGACACATTTTATCCCATTTCAACTCAACTCAACCTAACCCAATCCAATCCATCATGCTGCGAACCCTATCAGCCAATGTCCCGCCTTGTCATGCCATGCCACCGAGTTGGGTGAAGTTCCAATTAAGATGTGGTTAGTGATCACTGTATTTCATTTCACGTCCAATCAAGCAATGGAATTGATGTCTACTAAGAAAGCACACATGTACGGACTGGCATCGAAGCACTCTATATATATATATATATATATATATGAAACGTATTAAAAGAATAATTTATTATAAAAGTAAGAAGAGTAAATTTGATTATTAAATCTTATATGGTCGAGATTAAAAGTCATGTGATTTTTTTAAAAAAGATTATGTGACCTTTCAATAAAATTTAATTTTAACTATTCATGTATAATTTAAATAGTTGAGATTTATTCTTTTCAATATATATATATATATATATATATATATATATATATATATATATGAGATGTATCAAGTGAGAACATTTTTTATCATGAAATGTGAGAAGAGAAAATCTTAACCATTAAATATACATAGATGGTTAAGGATTAGATTTTACTTAAAGGTCACTTATCACTTAAAAAAAAGTCACAAGCTTTATATATGTTTTAATCTTAAGGTATGTTCCACACACATATATATAGCGAGCATATTTAGTGAAAGAGGTATTTATTGTGAGATATGAGAGGAGTGAATTTTAACCATTAAATTTTATATAGATAGTTAAGATTAGAACAAAAAGTCATATAATTTTTTTAAATAATCATATAAGCTTTAAGTGATATCAAATCCTAACTATTCATGTATAGTTTAATGATTATATTTTATTTCTCTCACATCTCATAATATAAAATGATTTTTCTGGATACATCCTATCAATATATACATACATACATATATATATATATATATATATATATATATATATATAATTCCAGAAAAATGATCATTATTGTAGTTTAATTAAATTATGCAATTAATTCATTTTATTTGCAAAAGTACTATTTTTCTGACAAAAAAACAGGGTGATATAGGCTACAACTATCTTATGTTCTTGATAGCTTTCAAAATGTTAGTCCTCAAATATATATAGCTCAGAATTTCAATATTATAAATTTATATGTGGACATAAGAATTTAATCAAATCGGGTAAGGCGAGCTGGTGATGATCCAATCATTTCATTTGTAACCCCCATCCGTTAACATTTTTCAATAAAAAAAAGACTTCAGATCAGCTTAAACTGTATGCAAATTAATTAAGAATCATTATTAATAGTCATGAATCAGTACTTTAAGGCTTTATTTAAATAGGAAATTAAAAAAGAAAAATGGTAAAAAGATAAACCTCTCTATTATTTAAAAATTTTATTAAAAATAAAAATAAAAATTTTAAAGTAATTTTTAAAAATTATTTTTATTAATTTTTTTTTGAACATTTTAAAATTTTCACAGATTAAAAGATTTACTCGCATAGCCTAAAGAAGCGTTACTACCATTAATGCTTCACTCCAGAGCAAATTATACTTGATTAGGATGGATGTCCCCCTGGTCAACGAAAAGAGAGAAAGAGAGAGGGGTGGGGTCGATGCAGCAGCACGTGCCTATATAAGGAAGCAAATTAAGAGAGCAACTTACATCATGACGACGAAGAGCACCAATATGGCTGAAGAGATGGCGGAAAGATCGAAAACAGATTCACCGGCATGTCTGGCATTTGTAACTTGAAACACAGACGCAACCAGTTTCTGATAGAGATTTAGGCCCTCCATATTTTTGGAGTTCCACTCCATGGAGCAGAACAAGACTAACTGTATCACATTGAACCCCAAGACAGTGGCAACCAGGAGCCAACAATGAAGAGCAGAGAGCAAATGGTCATAGCCAATCTCTTTGTAATTCTTCAGCACGTAAGAGAATTCCTCTCTTCTGGTAACTTTTTTCAGCAACCATATCACAAGCCTCAAGCATGGTGGGTACAGGGTGTTGCCAAGAAATAGATGTGGGAGGATAAACAGAAGGAGACCTGAATTCTTCTTGAAAACTATCATGTTCTCGTTGGTAGGGACAAAACCACAACTGGCAAAAGTAGAAACTACGGTAAAGATAGAAAATGTTTGTATTTTGATGCGTTTGTCTTTCAGTACTTGTCTCGCACTCGATGTAACGCTTATGTACAAAGACACCAAACTAGAACCAACAAAATGAACCACCATCAGGTAACCAAAAACTACATACCCCAGACACCTTAGAGAGTTATACTTGAGTCTATCTCCTTCGTTAAAGGACACTACCGTGCCATTTGGAACATTACTATGATCACTGATCTGTTGGTGGTTTTCTGACTGAGGAACTGAAACTAAACCAAGCTCGATTTGATTGGCATTTGGAGGATCCTGTTTCAGTGAAAGACTAGTACTAACTCTGTTTTTGACACACTGTTTTTGGGTGAAACTAAACCCAGAAAATACAAGTTCGAGCATGGAAGTAAAAACCTCCCCACCTACAAACATAAGAAAGGTGAGGAGAATGAGTTGGGAATCGGAGAAAACCTCCATTTCTACGGCTGTCATGCTAGAAACAGTGGAAGCAGAAACAGAGGTGTAAAACAGATCAAAGTCGTTGGGCCTCAAAGGGGTTCTTGGATTTGAGAACTTGAGACTCAGGTAACCAAACACAGATAGGATCATGAAATAACTAAGTTGAATACAAAAGGGGTTGGCATGGAAGGCTAGAACACGACCCAAGGACATAATATGGATGTTGTTAAGTGAGAAACTAGAAAGATGCTGTTTCTTTCTACCAAAATCGGCAAAGTTCTTCGTCATTGTGTTTAATTGAAGGACCTCCTTGGCCTGGATACACGTCAACTGGAAAGCCGTTTATAAAGCATTAGAAAGCACTTTGACTGTATACTTACGAGCCTCTCGTTATTGTCATGAATCAACTGTTCAAAAACTCATCCTGTTAGGCTGTCAAAGGAAGATACATAAATAATTTTATATTCTTAAATACATGTTTGGTATGATAAAAAAAATAAATAAAATGAAATGAAAGATAGAAAATCTTAATTCAAAGCATAAAATATCTCTCATTTATATTCTATTCATTTTCTTTCTTTCTTACCAAACATAATATAAGAATTTTCAAACAAGGCATTGGTACCTCTTCAAGTGGGCTCTCCAATTCCAACATATTGCTGTAATCCTGTAGTAGGTAGTGCAAAAAGGAGGAGCATAAGCATGCAAGAAATTTTTAAGAGAGAACAAACAAAAAATAAAAAAGAACATCAAAAACGTGGAGCTTACTGTTGAGCTCAAAATCTCGCAGTGTTAGAATATATGTATGTAATGGGTTAAGTGTAACACATTTATAGTACAAAAGGGTTTAATACCAATTGGTCGTACATAATTTTATACCCACAGTTGTGTCATTTTTTATATATATATATATATATATATATGTTATATGTCTCCGGTTGTCCTATAACATAAAAGATGTAGAAGGTTGTCCTCACATAAAAGATGTAGAAGGTTTTGGACTCTCTGATCTCGACTGATTCTACTCGTTATATTCTGGGAGACTCTGTCACTTCCTTTAGACTGGGAGCATGCAATAATGTTATAAGTGTTTCAAAATTAAATCACAAAGGATGTGGATGTGGGTTCAAAAAGGAATAAGATGGAATAATTAAGATTCTCATCTATGTCAATTGCCAAAGTTATGAGATCCCCACATAACTTGTATCTCTCCTGTGGTTTTCTTCCTCCAATACTTCCAAAATTTGTTATTAATTATTATTATCTTCAGTTATAGCTATAAGGGTGGTTCTGGATGACATTATATATAGACGCAGTTGGTAAATTTGATAAAATTATTTGTAATAAGTAAGATCAATGAATGCTTTCTGATTTAAGTGAAACTGAAACTGAAACTGCATGTTGAGTTGAGTATACAAGAGAAGTTATGGAAAGGAATAACTTTGGGAGAATGATGGTGATGGGTGGTGATAATATTGAGAGGGAACAGATAAAATCCCCCGCGTGATGGTGATAAAAGAATTGCAACTTGTGAAATGCCCCCACTCAAGAAATTGTTGCTTCTTCCACTTTCAGCGCATGGGAACGGAACATCCTAGAAGCAAGAAGGATGTTTGTGGATGCAAATGTATGTCGTGAGACTGTGTTCCGCTCCTACTGACATTTAATATTCCCACCACCACTCTACTCCCTTTTGATTTCTTGTAAGTGCATGATGGACATTTTTATTTTCTTTTGTAAGGAATAATTAATATCAATGTGCAACTCCTAAAGTGAGTAAATGATCAGCCCTGGATTTTGAATTAATGTCTCCTCCATAATTCCATTGTGTGGATCGGATCTTATCTTATATATCATGGACTTCTTCAACTTTAGTAAAAAAATTATTTAATTTGTTCATAAAATATTAAGAATTTACTAATGTATTACAGATATTCTTATATTTTAATATATATTCATTGTTCTCTCTATTCATTTAAGGTTTAAATATTTCGTAGGATTTCTTATAGTTTAAATATTTTATATTTTAATAATAATAATAGAATTAAAAGAGCTTTCTCCCGATTTTGTAAAAAAAATTAAAATTAGAAAGTAATATTATACTAATTCTCATACATAATTTTTTAGAATTTATAAGTAGATTATACAATAAAGAAATTTATATTATAATATCCTTATACGTATATTAAAACTAAATAATGTATAATGTATAGATTTTCATAGTAATAATAATAGAATTACAAAGACTTTCTTTCGATTTGGTAAAAAAAATTAAAATTAGAAAGTAATATTATACTAATTCTTATACGTAATTTATTAGAATTAGTAAGTAGATTATACAATAAAGAAATTTATATACTATAATATTCTTATACATATATTAAAACGAAATATGTATAATATATAGATTTCTATGGTATAATTCTAAAAAACTGAATTTTTAAAATAAATTTTATAAAATAATTAAAAACTTGATAGAATTATTAAATAGTAGATAAAATTGAAGATACTTGAATTATGAAATAAATATTTAACTAGAAATTAATAAAATCATACATATTAATAATTTTATAAAAAGATTGTATAAATTTTTTCTTAAAAATATTATTTGTGTTATTTTGTAAAATTATTAAATTTTAATAAATAAAGTGATATTATTTATCTTCATTAAATATAAATTCTTTATTATCTCCTTTTATGTAATGTAGATTCTTATTATCTTTCTTTATTAAATTAAGTAATCCTTCACCACTAGATTGAAACAAGATTAATGGTTAAAATATTAGTGTAAAAAAATTTTCTTACACACACACACACACACATATATGGACTCATCATGATGGGTTATAAATCATACTTTTTATATTTAAAATTTTTATTTTTTTATTTTTTTAATAGAATACTCTTATGTTATTTTATTAATAGGAAAGGATATTGATCCGTTTATTATTTGTTTATAAACAGTATAATAAATAAATAAATATATCAATTAGTGGTGAGACAGAGACAGGCTTGTTCGATTCCATTATAATAAGTAGAACTTGTTCAAAGTTGATAATGGGACAAAAGTTGAGTAATAAAATAGGAAAACGATTCCATGGCCGTGCTCTGCTCTGCTCATTCTTCAGAGGAGATCTTCATTCCGGACAACTCATTAGAGGCCAGCAATAACATTCGTGCTCTGTTACAAAGAAATTGGATGGTCTCCTTGCCAACCTCAGTCTCAGCTTATTAGTTTTTAGGCTTCTGCCCCGATGTATCACCCAAAAAAAAAAAAAAAGAAAAAAGAAAACGATGCCCAGGGTGATTATTTTGGTGCAATTTATAAGTCTTATCAAAAGGAATAGAATTTATAAAAAAATTTGAAGTTAGAAACCGGCAATAGCAGAATGAGATTTGTTATTCTGATTCCTAATCCACGTTACGTAATTGGATGCCAATGCATGTTTGGCTTGGGTCTTAATAAGTAGAATCAAATTATATATATATATTTCAGACTACAAGAGAGATACTAGTATTACTGTTACAAATGGAGACGTCGCTCCTCATTCTCTTCATTTAATTGGCTGAAAGTGGGGATCGCCAAAAACCAACCAACAATTAACCTAATGCTTAATTATTACTTGTTTGTTATGCATTATTGGTATGCATTTATATATAATCAACTCTCATTTTCTCAGCTAATTTTTTTTAAGAACCTTTAATATTACATATAAAACTTATTCTATTATTATTTCAACTTACTTATTACTTAGTCGCATCCTTATAAGTTTCTTTAGCTGATTCACTTAATCACTCCTTCAATCTCCAAGCACTTACAATTTAAAAGTCATTTTCGTTTACTAGTTACCCAATCAGTTTTAATTAATTAATTTAATCGGTTAATGCTTGCCGAGCTGCAAACTATATATGCTTATCATATAACGTTTGCTCTTTTCTGTGTTTTTTATTTTTTATTTTTTATTTTTTATTTTTTCACTTGTGCGGTGGTCCTCCAACTGGCTTCAAGCTATACCCAGCTACTTGCTAGAAATTAGCATATAGAAGCCAAATGATAAGTTAAGCCGGTTATAATTATTGGTAGAAATATTATAATTAAGCCAAATGAAAGTGAGTGGATAGATAAATGAAAAGAAGGTGGAAGATTTGATTCCCTGGGAATGAGATTGGCAGCAGTGATTGCAATCTTAAGAAGGATAGATGGAAAGTAAATGAAAAGGATGCTATTCAAATTACACGTGCGCAATCACCAGATTCACATATTAGAAGTGGTGTGTCTTGGCTTATCTGGCTAGCTAACTCAGGCTGGAGCTCAAGATATTCTCTCCTAACAAATGATGCAGCTTCATTTGCAAGGTCAGCCTCCACTAATGCAATACAGCACCCTCTAAACCCGGCCCCACTGAAGCGTGCTCCCAACACACCAGGAGCCCTCAAAAGGATCTCATACAGTTGAATCAGTGGTTCAGCACCTTGCGAGTCACATCATTTCACATGACCATCATTAGTTACTCGTACATAATAGTTTATCTAAGGACAACATGCATACAAGTTTCATATCAGGTAAACACACGTAGCTATAATTTTTAAGGCCCACAAACACTAGAGCCAAAGTGAAACCATATTAAATTCCTGTCATCAGACACATTCCAAGCTTTTGGTAGGACTAAATTCAATGATTTTAAACTATTTTGGCTTAAACTATGACAATTTGTTACTGGAGGGAAGTTTTTTATTGCATCGAAGGAAGAAAAACTGTCCTGAAATAAGTGATAGATCTGCCTACCTCGCTCAGTGCTGGTTAAGACTCCCGAGTCAGTTGCAATATAACTAAGGGTCACAATTGAATTTATTAATTCATGATTCGTTTGTATTTAAATTTAATTTAATTCATCTAATTATAATAATACAATTTAATGATTAGATTATTTTTAAGTAATAAATGATTAATTGATCAATTAAAATATTTATTAGATATCCAATGAATATTTACATGATTTAAAAAAAATAAAATATATTTAAATATATGAAGAATATATATGTATCTAGTTGATAATAAATGAATTAAGATATTTATCTATTAAAATAAATTAATAAATAGACTGAGTATTCATCCATTAAAATAAGTCACGGATGAATTGGATAGTTTTAACTACTTTTTAATGAATCTTAAATGAATTATTAATTTATTTTTTATATATTCACTAATGATTCAATTTAAAATCCATTCAATTTATCCATTTTTCCACCTCTAAATATAAAAATACTATTATACACACAGCAGTCAGTACAGCTTCGAACCTAATATCTTGCAGTGGTTAGACTTTTTAACAAGATGACTCCACTTTTGTAGCAATTAATTAATTCCTGTCACACTAATAAACACAGCTTCTATATAAACATCCTCTGAGCCCACCCTAGAAGGCTAGAACTCGGTCCACTCTACGGACCACTGTTGAATACCCCCACCTCCATTACACATAAAAATGTCAAGTTATTTAAATAAAAGCTTTTGAAGAATGATTGATAATGTGTTTGATTACATAATAGAATGTTAGAATAAGTGGCTTGACTTTAAGCCACCATTCTTTGCTCAAGAGGACAGAAGTCCATCACGTCCAAATAAATGCAAGATGGGTTCATGCATGTATGTTTGATAAATAGAAGGCTATGCATCTACATGGTTCCATTTTTTGCATGAAGAAACACTAGGGCTTCTTGATGTTGCATGCTTTGCATGTTGTCAAGGAAAGCATGGCATTAACGATAAAGCAATGGATGGCTTTATAAATACCAATCTCAGGAGGCATTTAGTGGAACACTTGTGAAGCACTTGTGTAGAGAAGAACTAATATTTTTTATTAGTTTTTATTAGTTCTCTTTGTAAAATTTGTTGAGTGCAGAGTGTACACACCAATTACAAAATACTATGAGGAACTTTAAGTGTATTTGAGATTTGAGTTTTCAGTGAAGTGAGACTATATTTGTATTCTCCATCATATTAATGATTTTCTCAAGGAAAGTATAGGTATATTTTTAGAAGCACAAGAATGATATAATCCCAACCTTCTAGAAGTGAAAAATGCTTATTGAAAATCAGATCAGCAAGAAGATTAAGCTCCTTCGAACAGATAATGGTTTAGAGTTTTGTGAAGGTCAATATAATAAGTTCTGCGAAAATGAATGCAGAGTGAGACATCACATTATGAGAAAGACTCTATAGCAAAATGGAGTGACAGAACGTATGAATAGGACTTTTTTAGAGAGAGCTCATTGCATGCTCACTAATGCTGACTTGTCAAAGGAATTTTGGACTGAAGCTATATATATATATATAAGAAAAAATTGGGAGAAGAGAAAGAGGACGAAATAGAATTAAAATTTGGATACGAATTAATGAAGGATCGGTTATTTGGGCTAATTAATGTTGTCATACCACGGGATAGAGATTTCTATAATCATTGGGTTGATCTTCTCTGTTCGAATGGAACCCTTTGCGAAGAAAAAAAAAAACCCTCTACTTATATAGCATACTGTTGCAACTAATGTTTAGGCAAAGGACTAAAGAGGAAAAATTAGGAAACTGAGAGATTTATCATAAGTCTAAGTTTTATAAAATGAGAGAAAATAAATGAGAATTTTTAAATAATTCTCCAAAATCTTCCTAAACTAAATTTTGTAAATATTTTAAAATTTTCCTAATTTGAAGGGTTTTAAAAGACGCAAAATATTCAAACTAAAGAGAAAAATTTATTAATAAGCCTTTCATTATCTTTCTTTTCCTTTTCTTTCATTTCATTTTTTTAAAATCTTTTTCTTTCACATTTTTTTTAAATTCTCAAACATAACCTAAGAGGCCTTCCCAATTTCTAAGAGTACAGTTAACTTACTATCACACCCAACACTTATGAAAGAAAGAAAATAAGAGGAGAGAAAATAAGAAGATTTTAGGATTCTTTGTTGCTTGAACGAGGCAAGAAAAGGGAGAGGAAAGAAAAAAAATAAAAAGTAAGTGTGGGACCCACATAAAGCTTTTCTTCTCACTTGTGAGAAGAAAATGAGAGAGAATGAGAGAAAAATTTTAGAGTAAACTTTCATTTTAATCCTCTAAAAATATAAGTATCATTACTTTAATCCTTTAAAGATTTTTGTTATCAGTTTAGTCTTTGAATATAAAAAGTGACATCATTTTGATTCTTCAAATATATTAATTCCAATTTAGTCTTACAATGATAAAAAAAAGTCATTAATTTAGTCCCTTAATTATACAAAATTATCATCAATTTAGTTCTTCAATTATTAAAATTTTATCAATTTAGTCCCTATCTGTACATAGAAGAATAATTTTAATAACACATTTTAGATTCAGGGACTAAATTAATGACAAAATTCTTTGAAGGACCAAAATGATAATACTCATATCTTTGGATGACCAAAAAGGGATATTACTCAAAATTTTAAAATTATAATTTTATCCAAAAATACACATTCTTCAATATCATAATAAGAGTATATAAGTCAAAATATCGCGGATCCCGTAACTCCTCTCGAAAAAAGAAGATGTGGCCTTTAGAATTAAACAGGCCAAAATAGCATTTATGATAAACATCTAATTTTTGCTTGATATTAGCCGAATTTCTTCGAACCCCGACTATGCCGTCGACGTACTCAGAAAGAGTTTTCTGTTGATATATTGCAGGTTTCATAACTTTTCCTGGATAAGAAGATATGACATTCGAAAGTAAACGGACCAAAACAACATTTACAAAAAAAAAGTCTAATTTATACCTTGATATTGGCTAAATTTGGCTGAGCCCCAATTATGCCATCGACATTTTCTGAAAGAGCTTTTCGTTGATATATGACAGGTTTTGTAACTCTTTCCAAATAAGAAGATATGGCCTTCAAAAATAAAATGGCTAAAATAACATTTGCAAAAAAAAGTCTAATTTATACCTTGATATCGGGTGAATTTGGCCAATCCTCAGTCATGTCGTCGACATACTCGGAAAGAGCTTTTTGTTGATATATGGCGGGTTTCGTAACTCCTCCCGAATAAAAAGATGTGACTTTCAGAAATAAAACATCCAAAATAGCATTTACAAAAAAAAAGTCTGATTTATACCTTGATATCGGCCCAATTTGGTCAAACCCTGACCATGCTATTGACATACTCCAAAAGAGCTTTCCGTTAATATATAGCAGGTTCCATATCTCTTGTCAAATAAGAAGATGTGGCCTTTGGAAATAAAAGAGCCAAAACTGTATTTACAAAAAACCTCTAATCTATACTTTGACATCGATTGAATTTGGCCAAGCTCCGACCATGCTATCTACATACTCGAAATGAGCTTTCTATTGATATATGACAGAATTCGTAACTCCTCATAAATAAGAAGACGTGGCATTTGAAAATAAAAGGGCTAGAATGACATTTAACAAAAATATCTAATTTATGCCTTGATAACGATTGGATTTGGCTGAGCCTCAATTATACCGTCACATACTCAGAAAGAGTTTTTCACTGATACATGACAGGTTCCATAACTCTTCTCAAATAAGAATATGTAGCCTTTGAAAATAAAATGGCTAAAATAGCATTTACAAAAAAAGTCTGATTTATACCTTAATATCAGACGAATTTGGTCAATCCCAACCATGTAGTCAACATACTAGGAAAGAGCTTTCCGTTGATATATGGCGAGCTCCGTAAATCCTCCCGAATAAGAATATGTGGCATTCGAAATTGAACTAGCCAAAATAACTTTTTGCAGAAAACGTCTTATTTATACCTTAATATCGACTGAATTTAGTTGAGTTCCAACCATACCTTCGACATATTCAGAAAGAGCTTTCCGTTGATATATGACAAATTCCGTAACTTTTCCTAAATAAGAATATATGGCCTTCAGAAATAAAAGTTCCAAAACAGCATTTATAAAAAATGTCTTGATTTATACTTTGATATTGGCTGAATTTGGCCAAGTTCCAATCATGCTGTTGACATAATCAGAAAGAGCTTTCCGTTTATATATGGCGGGTTCTGTAACTCTTTCCAAATAAGAAGATGTGACCTTCAGAAATAAAAGGAGCAAAATAACATTTACAAAAATTATCTGATTTATACCTTGATATAAGCCGAATTTAGTTGAGCCCCAACCATGCGTCGATATACTCGGAAAGCCATTGATATATGGCAAGTTCCGTAATTCCTCCCGAATAAGAAGATATCACCTTTCAAAATAAAAAGGATAAAACAGTATTTACTAAAAATATCTAATTTATGCCTTAATAACGGCCGAGTTTGACTGAGCCTAAACTATGCCATCGACATGTTCGGAAAGAACTTTCTGTCCCAATTACTTAATTATTTTTTTCATTCCAAGGTCAAGGATAAGAAAATATACAAGGAAAATAAAGATTTAAGATTAAATTGTCACTTAGTCAATTTGGTAAAATCATTTGTAAAGATCGTTACAAGAATCTAAGATCGAATTTCACTTTTATATTAAATATAAGAGGATTTTAATTTTTTTAAAAAAGAAGTTACCTCATTGTAAAATCCAAAACAGTACTCCTGTAATTGTTCCATGATGCTGATTGACTTGTACAATTAATATCTTTCTCGATAGATCGAGTTTTTTTTTCCATGTTTTTTAAACTTGCCCTAGCTTTTTTCTTCTGAATTGGTTCCTTTTCTTTTTCTTTTTTTTTTGGTAAAGTGTATTCTCTCCTGTTATCTAATAGAGTTTTATTATAAGAGAGGTCCATACAAATTTTATATTTGATTGATCCATCATATTTAATTATAGGATTCACTAATTTTATTTAAAATCGTTTTGTTTATTTCTCTTTATAACAAAGCTCTCTCTTTTTTTTAAAAAAAAAAAAGAAAATCCAACTCTTTTTCTTCTTTATATAGAGGGTCAAGCTAGCACAAAGCATTGAATCAGGCTTAGTTTTTTTATACACCGTGTTTATAATTTTACACAAACACTTTACTATTATTAATTAGTATTAAATAATTTTTTAATTAATTTATTATCATTTACAAAATCAATCGTAACTGTTAATTTTACAATTTTATATATGAATTTTCATCGTAATATATTAACGAAGAATAATAATAATAAAAAAATATAAATTTAATTTTTAAGAAGATAATTAATTATAAAATTGAAACTAATTTGTTTACTAAATAATTAATAATATTTCTATATATATTTAAAAGAAAAAAAGATCCATTGTTGCATTTATTGAGGAGGAAGGAAATCTTCCTAAATCAAATCATTATTTTTCTTTTTTTCTTTTTTCTTTTTTTCTTTTTTCTCTCCTATACATCAATATCAATGATGATGATGACATTCCTTGTGCAAGAATTGTGCACAAAATTTACACGTAAAAATCATTTTCCATCACAGAGTCATTCTCTAAATCAGCGAAGTTGTGTTACTGCACAAGTATCATGTTTTTTAAATTATTTTATTTTTAAAATTGATTCTTTTAACCTTTCAACCGTGTCCCTTACAAAAACAAAGCAATAGAAGAACTCATGCTCCGTTCACGTCCACAAACAAAACTCAAACACTCTGACTTGCGTTGCTAAATGCTAACCGCAGAGAAAACAAAACCAGAATAGCTCGCTCGCTCTCTCTGCGTTGTGCAGTGGCGGGTGCCATGAACAAGGTAGATACGATCCGTCAAATCGTGCGCCTCAAGCACCTCGTGATGCAGTGGAAGCACGGGAGCCTGCGGCGCCCCTCCGTTTGGTCTTATTCCGATTCCGGTGCCTCTGAATCTCGCCCTTGTAATCCCACTCGGTGCGCACCCTCTGGCTCTCTAGCACTCTACGTTGGGGCGGAACGCAATGGTTTTGTCATTCCTCCGCGCTTCCTCAACCTCCCGGTTTTCATGGGCCTGCTGAAGAAGTCCGAGGAGGAGTTCGGGTTTCAAATCAACGGTGCTTTGGTTCTGCCTTGCGAGGTGGATTTTTTCAGAGAAATCGTGAAGCGCCTGGAGAAAGATGAGCATAAATATGGGAAATTTTCTTTGGAAGACTTTGTGAAGATGGTTTCTGATCCTTTCAAGGAAACCACCGTTGGCGTTGCTTTCACTCCTCTCCTCTCCTGCAGAAAGCAAGGGCTTGAGTTTTAAGATTGCCCGTTTTCATCTGGGGAATGTATATGAAGACAAAAATTTGTCCCTTTTGTCATCATCCTTGAATCCATTCATTAGAATTAAGTGAGTGGATGGGTTTCAATGAGATGTTTTTAGACTACTTGATTGCTTTCTAGATTAATTACTATTTGTTATCTCGATGTCCAACCTAATTCTGATGATCAAATTTTAGTGACCAATGCCAAATTTCGCATCTCCTTTCTCTCATTTACACGTGCTGCTTCAGTCTACTCTTTACTGTAGCCAAGGTACTGATCTTTTTGCAAATATAATTCTTAGAATTGCTTCAAATTTTATTTACCTAATAGTAGCAGGAGTTTTTTTTTTTGTTTTGGTAAAAGAGAATGTGGCTCAGATTCTAAAGGGGCAAAAGAAACCCTTGCACATGCGTTGGTAGTAGCAGGAGTTGGTGAATAATGAAGTAGCTTCATCCTCTAAATCTAATCTAAGAATTAGGCAAATGAAGCGTACTAGAGCCTAATGTATGATCTTTCGGCAACTGGAAGCCTAGAAGCCATTCGGCAACTGGAAGCCTAGAAGCCATGAGGAAGTATATTGTCATTCCTATTCATATGTTCCCTATACATGCGCCTTGATTAAGATTCTGAGCATCATTTGGGGTTTAATTTTTGCGAAAGGAATCTACTCTTTCTGTTACGTTTTCTAATTTTAGACTTGCGTAATTTCCTCCATCTCTCTCATATCCTATTTAACTTAAGATTAAGATTCCACGCATGTTTACAAAACAACCGTTATTATTATTATTATTTTATTTTATTTTTGCTTTTGTTTGTGCATGTGTCAGTCTTTGGCCTAATTGAGAGATGTCGTTGATCTTTTTTTAGCTTTAATAAAGGTCTTATGCTTTTACTCCCTAACTTGAATTGAAGTTCTCCCACATGAGTGCAGGTGTTGAATTCGATCAGATTCTCCTTCGTTTGTTTGGCTCTGCGTGTATGTTGTTGTCTTTCTTTGCAAAATATATATTACCGGTGTTGATTGGGATTCAGTTACCATTTGCTTCCCTGAAATTTTCTATTTGATCAACGGGACCTATCATTATTGTTTACATCATTGAGTTTCCTCATCAATATTCTTTTTTCTTATATACTCACAAGTTGACGAGTATATGCTGATGGGAACCGGGAATAACAGACAATATACACAATCACAATATATGGTTTACAATCATGCTAATATATTGTCATTTATTAAATCTAAAATTGATTTACAAGTATGCTAATATATATATTGTCATTCGGACTCTTATAATAAGAGTTTTTAGATTTGACCCAAATTTATAATTTGATAATTATTTGTAGTTTTTTTTTAAATTTTGATTTATACTTATGTAATAAAAAAATAATAATAGAGTTTTATCTTCATTCATAATGTAAGAAGAATGGGAGTGGTTACTTGTCAAGTAAATTTTTGTGAAATTTTTAATAAGGATAAATTCTAAGAGAATTTGATAGAGATGGGAAGAATCAGAGATAACAATATGTTACTTGCGACATATAAGAGATTGATAATTCCTTATAAAACAACGACGTATAAGCTAACCTTTATGTTTAGTATATATATAGCAATAATGATAAAGTCCATTTGGATCCACACGAAAGTTATATATCTTCCCTAGACTTATGTTTGAATTGAGAAAAGAATGAGAAAAGAAAATTTTAAAACTGTAAAACTTTCTCTTATTTAAATAAAAAGAAAAGTAAAAAAGAGAAAGAAAATTTTAGAAACAAAAAATTTAAATTATTTTTTAAATTTTGTTTATTTGAAATTTTGAAAATTTCTTTTTTTTCTTCTCACATCCAAATAAAGGGTAAAAGAGTTAGATAACATCTATTATCATCCATTGTTTTTAATTAACTAATTTTGTTCATATTAAAATTAATATAGTCTTTGGAAAAAAACAAAAAAAGGAACGATAAAACTCTAATGTAAGATGTTGAAAAAGTCACTCTCTCACACATCCTTCGCTTGGTTTTTAGAAGTAGTAAAGTACACTTTTCAACGTTAACGCTTTAGAATCGCATGCAATGCATGCCTCACGCTCACTCATATAGGAGCTGGAATGACATTTGATGGTACCCATACACTGCATAAGTTGTTGTCATCGTGGTGACAATTCAGGGCCCACGATAGCATATAATTTTTTATTCCATTACTTTCAAATAAATTTCCATTACCTTTTTAATGGTACCCAAACACTCCATGAGTTGTGCGTGTGTTTGAGATTCTTGCATTTTTTCCCAGCAAAAGCTTTCTCTATTGGATGTGATGTGATGTAATTCATCCTATCCTTCTTTTCCACTAAACAATAAAAATGAGATGGACTCTAGTTTCATGAAATCTCGAAGTTGGATAACCACACCAACGCATAAATGGAAAGGGAGAAGAACAACGGTGCTGATTTTGGACCTTGTAGACTAGGAAACTTTCGAGTCTTAAGACGTTGAATAAAATCAAGTTTGGGAAATAATCTTGATTTATGAGACTCCCTGAAATTACTTGACGTATAACCAGGATTCCTTTTGCTAGAGATAATCTTCCGAAACACTTATGTTTTGTGCATAGAAATTAATAAGAAAATCAATAATCAAATGAGCTAAACTCAACTAGCCTAGTTACCAACCCAAAAGTGAATAAATTTGGATCTTTGACTGCATTTGAAATCAACTAACTGGACCTGGAACTAGAAACATAGATGGTAATAACACTTGGAAGGCCTCAGATAGTTTTACCGACCCAGTTCTGTTTAAGAGTTTGTTGTGTTGGGCACATGTTTTATTCCTCTTTAGAGGAGAGTGGATTGCAGAGAAGTGAAGTGGGTTTCTCCATTTGTTTGCTTTTGCACCATGGGAAGTGGGTCAATATCCATAATCGTGACCGTATGAGAACCCTGCTACTACTACAAAACTAAACTAAACTAAACTAAATTGTGCAGGACTGTAAGTGCAACAAGGTACACTTTCTTGTTTGCTATAACAAAGAAATTAATGTCTTGTTTTTTTTTTTGCCGTCCGGTCTCTTATATCTTAATTTTCTTTTGTCATTAGCGAATACTGAACAACGACGTAATGAACCTGAAGTGCTTCGAACTGTTTTGATTTGGGGCCAGGCGATGATTGCTCGAAAAGAAACGGCATTTTACTGAATGGCTTTCCTCATTGAATGAACTTAATATTAGTAAGCGTCGACTACTATAAGTACATATTACGTGCGTAGGATCAACTGGCTTACAAAACGAAGCAAAGGAGTAAAGGCTTCCATCCACCATTACTGTTAAAATTCCTTGCATATCATTATTACTACTGCCGGTGCAGAAAGTGCCTCCGAATCCGATCATGTTGATTTACCCATCTTTTGCAAGAACTAATCGCACGGGGTTTTCCACACTCCTAATCAAATAATCAAAAGGGCTTGCAATTTTTCATAAAATGTCTAGTACTAAATTCTACCAAGTTGAAATAAAATTAATAAAACAAAAATAGGGCAGAGCCTTTGATGACGTGTATTAAGTTCTGACGGTTATAATACAATAGTCAGAGCACGGTGTCTCTAATTGGAGTACACTAAAATAAATAAAAAAACCACAGCAAAACCAAATGCCAAAAAACCTCGGCAAACCATGTGGGAACTTTTCAGTCAACAAGTAAAATGGCAGAACATGATGTTTTTCCCAAGTTATGGCTACAATGCTCTTCTACATCATCCACAGTACCCTTCCTGCTATGTACGAGATTCCTTCTATTTCTATAGAATAGCATCTCTATGACAAGGTTTAGCTTGAAGGGCAGTACCAAACTAAGCTGCAAGATGATTCTATACGTGGCTAGTCTCCAGAGACATATTTTTTCTCTTCATAGTATCTCTTCTCACTTTGTGTCTTCTTAGCATTGCGTTTCTGCATCACAGATACAAAAAGGAACTATGTCATCTCTAAGATTAAGATATCACAATTTCGCACAGGCAAAACAAAGAAGGAATGTTAGGAATAAAGCTCCAATAACGAGAATTTCTTAGTTAAATGATAGAGGACTTCAAATTTTAAATAATGGGAACTGATTATAACTTGAGCTTCAAGGAGCCTGTGATGATTTAAGCACCCATTTCCAAATTTAGTCAAATTCTGACCCACAAGCATTAAATAAGGCTGCCCGAATCCTCTTCAAATATGGTCTTGAATGGAGAAATTATAATAAATAAAAAGCCCTCTTTGAAATGTGTTTCAGCAGTATGTGAATGACTCCTGAGTCGTGGGCTTGTTCTCATTAGAATTCAAAGATGTATGGACCTCAAAAACTTACAGGTCCTGCCACAACTTGTGATGGATTATAAAATTAGCAGCACCTTTCACAAATTCCATTTTGACCATGTATTTTAGAATAACCATATACAAATACAAATACAAATTTTGAAGGTTGCTCAAATCTTCAGAAACAAAAAAAAAAAAAAAGCAAATAAATAAATAATAAAGAAATTACCATGTAAGCTTCATGATTAGCCATTATCCTTCGGTGCTACTGAAGTAGTAGTAATGTCTTTTGGGCTTGCAATCAAGTGGAATATTCCCATACTCTTTGGGACCTCATATGGATCACTTTCACTCTGCACAAGACAACTTTTTCACTAATAAGCCAAAAATAGAAAATAATATTGTCTTGCATATGAACTAAAACGATAGGTGAACTTACATTTAGTGAGTTCTCAGCAACAGTCCCATGTACAACTACTGAGATATTGAAAGTTGTGATCTGTTTGATTCCAAGAAATAAACCTCATGATGATGAAAATATGCAATGCACATAAAAAGCTTGATTCAAAGCAAGCTTAAGAATGGCAAGACAGATGGAAAAGACAAGCATGTTCAAGTTATATGCAATGTAAGTGTACAGAAACTTATATTTCCAATCACTCCAAGAAGAAGATGAGGATAAAGTTGGAGATGATGTTTCATGAAACTAACATGCATAATAAGTATTAAATCATTCACTTGAGCAAACAAGAAAGAAAAGCAGTTAATATTAGTCATAGACCAAGAAAAGTGACAGCTACTTAAATGCAATTCAGAAAATGTGGAATTGCGTATATACCATGTCCTTTGTAATTTCCCAAGGTGCACCAATAATGACTTCATCAACATAACGGCAAGCCAGCACACTAAGACTACGCTCATGTAGATGCATAATTGGATAGTGACTCCCTCGGTGTTCACTACGGGCAAATTGTTAGTTAATTATCTATAATTGACATGAATACCTGGATAATACCCATAAAGTCAAATTTGTGTGATGTAAAACTGTATACCTCACTGTCTCGTCTGAGTGGATACCAACTAGAAGAAAATCTCCAAGCTCCCTAGCCTTCTTAAGAATCTGAAAGAAACATGGAAAATTGAATAAAACACGACCATACTATAACAATTAGGTTGAATGGTGCCTTATGGATCATGAAGTATTTGACTGAGTAGATAACAAATTTACACCCTCTATGAAACTTATGTATACCTCAACATGCCCTGCATGGAAGAGATCAAATGCTCCATCAATGTATACAATACAAGCACTTGCTCCAGGCCCCTAAAATTAGATGAAATAACAATGGATTATCATATGAAAAGAGCTAACCAAAGTACATATCCATGATTTCATTCATATAATTAAGCATCATCATCAACTTCGGTATGTCTTAAATTAGTCCATAAATATTCAAATAAAATAAAAAAGACAAACAAATATCCATTGAGACTTCTATATTCAAAACCGAACTTCCTTGAGAACAGCATCAGCATATACCAGTAAAATAGACACTGATGTAACAACTGGCATCACCATTGACTAAAATTTCCCAAAGACTTCAAAATCTCCTATCTTAAGATTTATGGCTACTCATTATGTTAAAGCCTCTATCACCAAAACTATTGTAGCACCCCCTACTTACCTCTCCATAAAGAACTACCAATTGAATAGACACTGATATAATGTAAAAACCATCAAGCCCAGAATATATCAAAATCAGTGTTTGTTGCATTAAGTAAATCCATATAAATATTGCTAGTTTAGCATAACTCTAAAAGAAACAGTAGAATTAGAGCAAACTAAAAATTCAACTAAAAAACTTATATTAATCGGTTTGGAGAAGTATGAACTAAATATACATATATGTCACTGAGAGAGTTGACTGCATGAGCAATCAAATACCTTGCCATTTGAAAACTGGACAATACGTTGGGACGTTGGTAGGAATTGGGATATGTGGGAACCCTTTGATGGGCTTTCTTCTTGAGGTCTTACATCAGTACCATTATGATCGTCATGAACTTTTGGGTCTCTTAAAGAAGAAAGTATTCTTCCTGTATTGAAGCAGTGTTAGAGCAAATAAATATGATTAGCTTAAAAATGATTTAATCAAATTAGTTGGGGTGCATCAGGGTGGTATCAATTATCAAGCCCCATACATTAATTAGAGAACTCAAGGTATATTTTTCACCTTAGGAAGCCTAACTGCATTCACACGTGCGCACACAGACACACACACACAAAAGGTTTTCCTGTCAGCCAATTTTTCTCTCAACAAAAAAATTTCCAACAAAACAAAATTTAACTTTTTCCATCAAAACCCCAAAAGATGTTATCATGATTCATAAAACTTCTGGCTTTCTTCTGATATAAATAAACTTATTACCTACGATATCTGTACTGGAAACTCCTTCAGTACGTTTGTTTAATTTGCTTGTAACGACCAGCTTTCTTTGCCACGGCATAAGCATCTGTTCCATCTGGTAGCAGGCAAGGATCATCGCCGTGTATGATATAGTCAATTTTGTATTCATGAAAGAGACGATTCATGAATTGCTCAGTAATTGCGTAAGGAGCATCAGTTATGACCTCATCCACCCACTTCAATCCACTGACAAGGGCCAGCCTGGAGGATAAAACATATTTTCAAATAAAAAGTTTACTTCCATAATACAGTTTTCAAAATCACCAATATAAGAGCAGAGGTAAATATACATCCCTTTAGATAATAAGGCTACAATATCAAATTTCTGGAACAGATGACACGTTTCCATAAGATTCTACCATATTGCTCTCAAATAGTCAAATTTTAATTGTCTTTCATAAGCTCTGTTGGCACTTAAGTCCGCAAATCCTAGTTTTTTTATGGTCAATTTCTATTTAGTGAAATTAAAGTAGAAACTTACATGAGCAAGTCGGTGGATTTATTATTGACAAGAAGAGCTTACAGCAGTCAAGTCTCAGCCTCAATCTTTAATACTATGGATTGATTACAAGGATCAGTAATACAATTAGTTACCTCCTGAAATTGTAAAATTTAAAGGTATGCTTCTAATTCCTCAATAGCTAGCTATGTAAAAAGAAAAAGATGCTGTAACTATCTATTCTTACAGTTAAACAGAATGGTGATTTTGTTTAAAAGAAAAAAAAAATCGAAAGGACAAAAGAAGAAAAAGGAACATTTTACAGGGTACGGGATTCAAAAATATGCTATGCATTCATATATAAAAAAAATAGAAACACAAATATATATACCTCTCCTCCATGGACAAAACGGGTGGCCCTTTATGGGCCAGGATCTCCTCATCACTCACAAGACCCACCACTAATTCATCTCCTAGAGCTTTTGCCTGTCTGAGTGCATTGGCATGGCCATAATGCATCAGATCAAAACAGCCATCCATGTAAACCCGAACACGCTTCTTGCTGGATTTCTTCTTGTGGAAAATCCCCAAATTAGACCAGGAGCATGGCAATGGCAATGAAGGAACACCAATCCCGCCAAAGTAGCTGGTTGACAAGCCCAGCAAGGCAGCTGTGACCATTAGACCACCAAATAGACGTGGGTAGTAATATACCCCGTCCCAAATCCAACCGTTACCTTTCGTAATCCATGTATTCTTTCTTTGTCTCTGTCGTCAATTCTGATCTGGATCTCTCAGAAACTAACTTGCTATTCCTATATATCCGAGGAGACACAGACCTGCGAAGAACCATCATGGTAAAATAGAATCAAAATGCATTTTTTTCATTCCAAAAGCCTACGTACATACACCTTATTTTCAAGCTCAATTCAAACAAACGTAACTAGAGAAAAATTAAGGAAGAATGCCTCAGAAATAGGGAGGGAGGGAGGGGGGGGGGAGGGGATTTGACTTGCTACCACGAAGAAATTAAATAACCATTGCATGCAAAAGCCAGATGGGAACCAGAAATAAAGAATCAGGCATCCGTCATATTCCGAATCTAACGAAGACAAACGGAAAAAAATGAAGCTTTATTAGAAAAAAATTGAAAAAGAAAATCTTGTTGAGATGAATGGAGTATATAGATTCAAATACTAATACAAGGAGAGAGAGATAGAGAGAGTGAGAACCCACCTGAAATCCTGAAGGAGAAATGATAATTGGTTAGAAAAAGGAGATTTCGATGAGCAAGCAAGAGCGGAATTGAAGATGGTAAGAAGTGAGAGGAGAGGGGAGGGAAATGAATTGAATCAATGCATTGAAAAAGCAGAAACAGAAACGAAAAAGAAAAAAGGATTTGAGTGGGTGATCGAATCTTAACCTTTTTCTTTTCGCGTTTCCTTCGTGTCTGTGTCTCCTCTTTCTCTTCTCTTAGTTGGATTCGTATGGAAGAAAGCTCCTCACAGCTTTTCGCGACAAGACCCCGTCCGTCTGAACAAAATATTGGTCACTTTTCAATTTATTATTTAATTAACATTTATTTTTGGGGTACTGCTAATTATTAGGACGCAAAATATCTTTTTTCTGGTTTTATCGTCGTTATTTAGAAAAGTAAAAAAGAAAAATTAATGATCATATTGGAATGTAATAATAGTTATAATGAAAAATGAAACAATCAAATCAATTAAAAATTTAGACTAAAAAATTATGGATTATTTAATTAGAATCATTCAATTTAAATTTTATGACAAGCATATGCCTAATGCCGCTATCCATTTTCTCAAAATAAAATGAAATTTCACCAATATTTGAGTTGATTTTATTCCTCCACGAATGGGATGGGATACTTATGCCTCTGGGTAGCGTAACTCATCGTATACTATTGATCATGTGACAAACGTTGGGTTCTAGTTTTTATGTGAAAATCATTATTATTAGAATAATACGACATAAAAAATACATGTGAAGTTGATGATGTCTGATCTTTCTTGCGTGCCATAAACGTAGTTGTAACAACTCAAAATCGTCAACAACTTCCCCGAATATGTGTTAAAACTTAACACAAGTACTTCATGTGTGAAAATCCAACTCAGAATTAACTATAATAATTGAAATTAAATTCAATAATTAGAATCTTATTTCAACAACTCAAAATTAATATACTCTAAATCTATACTATTATAAACAAAATTCCTTTATACAACGATTGAATTAATAAGTCAATATTAAAACAACAATAATTTTTAACATATAAATTGTTTAAAGATGCTCCTTGTTTGGCGAAGTCAAAAAATTAGCCTGTTGAAAACATGGTCAAGAGAAACCAACCAATTCCCATGAAGAAGAGTGGGAATATCCATCGTGATGGTCTCATAATGATGAAAACTTCACATCAGCATCTTTGATAACATCAGATTCACCTTTCAATTTCTCTACAAATGATAAATTTTTGCACTGGGCTTCCAATGCTTTGTAGCTCTTTATGCTTGTAAATGGGCTTCCAATGTTTGTAAGTATGGGCCTATCCCCATCTCCTCTATCTCTCCTTTTGTATAATATGAAAATTACTTCTCAGCGAAAAAAAAATATATATATACCGTGTAAATTTTATACTCTTCAGTCTTCACTTAAAAATAATTTGTCTAAGTGCCAATGAAAATTAGCATTTAACATAATATACAAAAAGTGTTATGTTTAAAATCAATTTTAAGTGTTTACACTTACTATACATCTTTAAATAATAAATTTTTAACTAACAATTATCAAGTCTGCATTTTGTGCCTTAAATTATACTCTTCACTTTATAATATACAATGCTAACTAATAGACATTGTTCATTGTTGTGAATTATAAAACATTAAGAATGCATTCTAGCTTTTTTTTTTCATTATTTGCTTATAAATTAATCTCCTTGTAACTTTTGATAAAAGCTGAAAATTACATATTTTTATAAAAAAAATAAGTTTTATTGTGTCTTGAATTAAATTAATTTTAATAAATTTATGACATTATTGATTATCTTCCTTAAAAGATGATGATTCTAATTAATTATGATATCTTGCAACATATTAAAGATTTAAAATAAGTTTGCTGTCGATATGAAAGATTTGAAACAAATTTAGTGGTAATATTAAAGATTTAAAGTAGGTTTGATGCCAATTTTGTTTTGAATGCATACACAGTCCAAAAAAGATTTTATAATCAAGTGAAGATATTGTTTTAAATATAGAGGTTTATGGCTCACAATTACTTACTTGGAGAAGGAGACAACCAATGTAGCTATAAAAAGATAACTAAGGAGAACAAACAGGGAATTTTAGAGTTTTTCAAAGGAAACGAGCTAAAGGGTTTCAGAACACAACGTAGAAGATGGTACGAGAGGGTACCACAACATACAAGAGGGCAAGGATTAAAAAGATATCATCTTTTAAACCCTGTATGTTTCTTTAGATTTGTTTACTAAGGTGATGATGAAACATTATTAGTTTTAGCAAAAATTTCATTAGTTTATTATTACCTAATTTTGAGATCTAAATGTTTATTATTTTATTTCCCTATCAATTAGTTTGAATAAAATTTTAGATGAGTTCAGTCATATTTTTTTCATGCTTTGAGTTTGTTCTTGCTAAGTGTTAATAGTAATTATTGGATATCAATTATGATTTCTATATAAGGATACAATTAATAATTTGATAGTTTACGATTGATTAGGCAAATAAAGCATACAATTGATTGTGATTTTTAGGACTTAATCGATATATTTTTCGTGAACACATACTTAGCCGTTAGATATTCATGAGATAATTGTCTAAAAATAATATCTGACATAGTTAATGTTAAAATTAATTTTGATGAATTCTAATCCTTAGTCAATTTGTATTTGGTTAAATTTCTAATTTATTTTATTTCTTTTATTAATTTTAATTTTTGTTTTGAGTTATTTAATTTTTGCATTTTTAATTTTAGAGTTTGAATTATTTTTGCCTAAGTAGATTAGAAAAATTTATCAATACCTAAAACTTAACTCAAAGTTTATGTGGAATCAACCTCGTATTTACTAAACTATATTATCATATGATTCGTGCACTTACGAGTATTTTAGAACTTGTAAAAAATCACAATAACTTTGGCTTAGAGTATAAATTAGACTGTATTGAAGTAGAATCAGACTCCAAGGCCTATGATTTGAATTCGACGAAGAATCACATTAAATTAACATAATAGTCGGAGTATAGATGGTACTTCTCATTTCTCGAGACCTCCTTTTCCTTTTTCTTCCTTTCTTTTTATTCTTACGGCTCTTATTCACTAATTCACATGTACTTATGTAACGTTCAGTATACGAAATGATGATTTCATGAAATTAAAATAAAATAGGAATAAAATGATCATTCCTACTCCACAGTTTGGTAGCTTTTAAAATATAATACCTTTTTAAGTCACTTCACTATTTGGTACATAAAATTACTGTGAAATGAAATCAAAATTGATATAAATGACATAAATACCCTTTATAATAAAAAAATTTTAAACATTAACAATAATGTTTAATTTAAATTTTTTTTAATAATTTAATTAGAATAAATGTTGACATCTTTAAAAAGAATAATATTATCACATCAAATAAATACTTCATATTTATTTTTATATATAAATAAGTTTTTAAATCAAAGACAGACGATCAACGTTTGAAACTAAAAATTATAATGATAAACTAAAATACTATCAAGGTTAATAAGTAATCAAATACATAAAATTTGACCATAAAAAAATTACACCATAAACTACAAAACATCAAGAAGCAAAATATTTTATTACCCAAAAAAATAAGAAGGACAATAGGTATAATTATATAAAATTTTTAAAGGTATATTAAGAATAAATAATTTTAATTCCATTTCATGGAGCATGGAATCTCAATCCCACCTCTCTAGAAGGAAATGGATTTCATGCTCCATTCCTGATTTTATAAAATGAAACATGAAATAGAATCAACATTCCATAACTTGTTTTGCAAACAAACATAGTAATACTCCATTCCATGGAATGGGCATATAATGGAATCACCATTCCTACGTACCAAATGTCACATTATATAACTTAGACTTGTATTAGTTCATAATAAAGAGAAGTCAATTTTGAAAAATAATTATAAAAAACATTCCAGCAGGTATTTCAATTCACATGAAGTTCAGGTGCGTAAATATGTATGAATATGACTCGTCCAGGGATGAGCGATGAGTTATATGAGAATGTACTGATTCACTTGTTAAACAGAGTGTTTAGATATGCAGTGCATGAGAAAACCATTTGTGGCAACACAACTATGACAAGGTGTTTTCTTTCTTTATTGGATGATATTCGACCACTATATGAGTATCCACCCTTGTGTCATTTGTTTTGGAAAAGGAAGAATTTCATACGCTGTCATCCCCTCAACCTCACCTAAGAGGGGCTCTGGCCTCTGGTCTGGATATCTGGATCATGGAGGATTATGAAAACAATCAGTGGGTGAAAGAGTCTTGCATTAATTTGAATGAATTTGGTGATAATTAACATGCTCACCTTTATCATCCCTTTGAATTGTTCTATGTATGGGTGCCAATCAAGACAGCCTCAGCATCCATGATGCAAGTAGCAATGCGAAAGAGAAGTTGGACAAACTAGTTGAAGGAAATTGGAACTGGCTACGATTTTATGTTGATAGTTTTTTCTCACTAACAAGTGATTAGCAGTTTTATCAGGTGTTTGCTGGCTCTCTCGGTATTTTTATTAGTTGGCATTTTACTTTTCTCACCAACAAGCTTTACTGCTGCTATCTTACAGTGCTTCATTGCATAAGTTTATTATAAGATCCTAACAAGTATCACACATATCCCTCTTTCGTAAATATTGTAAACAATAAGTAAGTTAACAGGACAGGAACAACAGGTCATGAAATTATGCAAAAGCACTAGGGATCAGAAACAACACTAGACACAAGCTAAGGTCTAGCCATAGTCATAGGCGTCAAACCATCCAAATTGTAAGGAACGCCTGGAGCGAGAGGGCATTAAGTCACAAATCTTGTAAAATGTTTTGTCTTTGAAGCTGTAAGAAACTAACTTACCGGGTATATGCAGCAACAGAAATGAGTCCTGTTCCCCATCATCTTGAACAATAGAAAGTACAATGAATGCATAACAAGAACCCAAGTCACGACGGTGATGGCAGTCCCGAACCATTTCTGGAAATGCAGCTGCAAGTGGTGCAAGGTCAACATGGGACTTGGCAATCCACCTCGAATAATCCCTCTCCAACCGAAAGACTCTGAGTGTAGCAGTGCAAGGGCGAGAAATTTCAACAAGACGCAATTGGCCCCAACCGGAAGGAACAAAGCAGCCATCAAAATGTGGTATGCGGGGCATATTCCTGAGGCACTCTTCACTAAGATCAAAACACAAGGACATCCCTCTTGAGCTGAACCAGTGAATTGCGCCATTCCAATATACTCCTTTCTCAAAACCCATATCGTGCGGAGCAACAAAGGGAGACCCACATGGCCTCCAAGCTCGACTTTCAGCTTCAGATGAGTAAACCACATTTTGATAATGGTAATAAGATTCCGCGGTGCTCCGAATGCAAACCACGCTGTAATTTGGCGATCGGGTGGGATCAAAAGCTAGATTGACCCCCAAGATGGTAACGGATTTGTCAGTAGACGTAGCGGGATGAGGGAGAATCGAGAACTGCTTGGTGGTGGGATTATACACATAATACTTTGGAGGTGATGGGGTTTTGCGGAAGGTTGAGCAGAGTAATAAACCATTGCAAGACTACAAAATCTTGATGCCTGCAGGGTCGTGGATGAAGTTGAGGGATTTGAAGGGAGAGACCGACTGGTTGGCACCGAGGTAGACGAACTCAAAGTCCGACTGAGTTCGGCGGAGGAAGATGCCGGAGACCTTGGAAGCGGGGTGGCGGAGGGTGTGGCCGCGACAGAAATCGGGGCGGAGATGAGTGAGAGCCACCTTTTGGAGACGCATTTGAGACGGATAAGGGGTTTTGGCGGGACGCGCACGAGGATTTCAGTGAGCAAATCGTGGTTCCCATCGATGGCTTGGGCAGATAGAGTGGAACCATCCACAACGACGATACTCATTAGGCTTGCCTTTCACAGAATAATAAACTCAACGACCCCAAGTCGAGCTTAGCTCAAATTTTAACTCATTTTGAATAAAAGTGAGCTCATTTTTTGTTCAATAAACTCATAAGTGACTTGAGCTCAATCAATCAAGCTGGAATTTTTTGGAATTTATCATTTAAGCATCTTAGGTTCAATGAGCTAGGCTGAGTAGAGTGTTATATATTACATTGATATTATATAATTAGTAATTTCTAATCTTGACTATTTTCATAATATTCAATTATCAATATTCACTCCTCTCATTTTTCACATTTTACAATAAACAATTCTTCACACTAGACCTGTTCCTAACTTTCAAACTCTCAATCACAGCCTTCCATGCCATTTGCAAATATCAATTTTCTTCTATAAATGGACTGAAACTCAGCATAATTCTCATAATACAAAAAAATTATTTTTCCATCAGAGTCAACAGTATTCTGCAAGGTACAATGACAAAACTGATTTCTCGGAAGGGAACGCCACAAAAACACCAAGAAGAATGGAACATGGGTGATCTCGTAGCAACTAAGTGGGGTCACGCACCAAAAAAACTCGAGTTACCCTGAATTAATCTAATCTAAAGCTGTACATCTCATCAACAGGATTGCCTGTATCAACATCAAGAAAAGAGTGAAATAAAAAACGGACTCTCATTTTGACATACACAAGTATAGCCTTCGCCAAACTGTAGTCCAACCGAAATTTCGGAACCTAGTGGAGCCATCAAATGTATCTCTGACCCAGTAAGATAAAGCCACTGGGGCGTCTAGGATCAGATCGGCCAGTTCCAACATTTTAATGCCAATAATACGCATGTACTTTCCTTGCATATAAACGTAACTGGTATGCAAGCGGGCCTATCAGCATGGACCATGCTTACCTGAAACAGAGAAACCATATATATATATATATATCTTAGAAAGGCAACAATTCACTCAAAATCTCCATGAATTAAAACTCGCATACAAATCCTAACATGACATGTTGCCATGTTGCACACGAAAACATACTATAATCACTGAACTTTCCCCTATTTTGATCTCCGAACAAAACCCAGAATAATTTGACATCTTAGTATGTCTTCATGTATCAAAATGATTTTTCAGTGAGTCTCAATGCTCACACTTGTCCCACTACACCTTATCCTTTCACTAGATCTTTGGACCTCCTTTATAACCCAGAAAAACAAAACTTGCACCTCAGATAACAATATACATGGAAGTTTGACCTGACTTAAACAGACCAGAACAATATATTTCAGTATAGTTTGACCTGCCTTCAACAGACCACATACCAATTGTACGGGAAGGCAAAAAAAGAAGAGGTGGAAGTGTCAGTGGGCAGAGAACCATAAAAAACAAACAAAAGATCATTGGGCTCATTAGTTCTTTTTTAAGCTGATGACCAAAACGCTGAAAGAAGCAACCACAAACCCAACTATAAGAGCCTGAATATGTATCTCATGATTTATTATTTCTTATACACATAATAAGGGGAAGAAATAACTCTTACTGATTTCCTGCTTCTTTTGAGGATGAACTCTGTCCAGGTAGGGAGCAATTATGGTATCTAATTTCACTAACCATAGAGCAAGGGCAGACGAAGTATGGGGCATGGATGCAAAAGATGCAATGATTTCCTCAACCACACCATACGGAAAATTGCATTGAAACAACCAGTCCTCATTGATGGCACCAACAAAATCAGCGAGAACCTACAAAAGTGACAAATTAAAAAGAAAATAGATGGCAATTAAGAGGAAGAAAATTTCAGTCACTATGGGTACTTCTATGAAACAAAAATTAAAAATAAAAAACCTGCAAAAGCTCCACTAGAGTTGAGGTGCGTCTTAGTCGTTTGACCCATAGCTTATGAGCAGATTTCCTCCAAGCACCCACCAAGGCATCTTCAGGCATAACAGACTGCACATACAGTAGTGTGAGCAATGGAAAAAGAAAATCAATCTTCGAAAGATGCACATAAAAACATACATGTAAAAACGTTTACAACATCTCAGAAAGTTGGACAGAGAAAAAGACAGTGTAAGATATTTGAGCATCTAGTATCAAACTATCAATGCTTTTTCTTGGATCAAAAGTAACTACCCTAACAAATTATCTGATGTACCTTCCTAAAACAGAGCTACCCCACCGAAACACAACCAAGACAAGAAAAAAGAAGTTTTAATTTTCCCACACTCACCCCCACCTCTCTAACTTCAAAACATCTTTTTCTTTATTTCTGGACAAGAGACTTGCAAACCATTCAATCTACAAGCATCTGTACCCGAAAGTGACATAATTTTACAAAACCAGACATCCAAGACTACATGCAAAGAACAAAAAATAAAATTGAAGCAGATAATGACAATTCACCTCAATAGCGTAAATTGCAGCTTTCAGTGATTGAATCTGTGATGATAAGACTTTATGATTTGGAAATGTGTTGTTGTCTTCTTTCTCCCTGCATGTGGCTCTGTGGATTGCATACCTTTCTTCTAGATCAAAGTCAAGCTCAAATGTTGCATGGCAAATTTTACAGTGTCTCTCATCTCTCCAGTATAGATCATGACAGCTCTCACATCTGGCCAGAGAATCAAGATATGACCTTCTACCATATTTGACAACATTGAGATCTAAATAAAAGAAATTCCAAATCCAAGAATCATATCCTTGAAGACGGATCCATTTTTGCACTTGTTCCTCTCCCTTCTTTCCAGCTTCGATTACCACAGCCCCAACTGAAGGCACGGAGTCTTTTGCAGTCTCAGTCAGACTCAGGTTGTCTACATCTGATACTGGAGAATAACTGTCTTCTGTGACCATATCCAGCTCAGACTGATCAGAATATGACATATGCCCCATTCCAGTGCTATTAACCTTAATCCTGGACATGGTTTTGCATAGAGATGCTTGCCGCCTCTCCAAAGATTCAATAAGAAGAGACTCCCGTTTCCCTCTGTCATCCAAAACTGACAACAAGGCACACAAGGCCTGCACATAGGTTACCCAAATGCAAACTATTATTAGCCGTAAAATAGTAATGCTTACAACCAACATGCTAAGCTATATAGAAGAGGCAAACACATACTCTTCCATTTTTCCTATAAATAAGTAACTAAAATATCTAATGAACTAGAAAATAAATTTCAAACTGATCTATACATGATAAGAAAAGCTAAGAAATTCACCTCGTCAGTATCAATCACCTGCCAGTGACCATCTTCGGAAGATTCAAAGTAAACCCTCCTATGGCCAGGGTCATCTGCATTACAAGGGCCCAAGAAAAGCCAGTATCTATTGTACCTACGATCAGAGCCCAAAAACACTGACTGAATGGGGTGTGAATCAGTTGAATCTTTTCCCTTCTCAAAGGATTCCACATGATGGTGGAAATTTGAGATTAATGATGAAGAATCTACTGGACAGGGGTGAGAATTCAATGATGAGTGCACTTCTGTAACGCATTGCATTTGTCCAATCTTGTTCCAAAACGTCCCAGGCTTCTTTACTAATGACCTCTTTATTTTTGCTCCAGAACCATGTAATTGGATGCTAGAATTGCAATCAGCAGTAACTTTTGTTGGATCCTGTAAAATGGATTGTTTAGAAATTAATAGTACAAGATAAGTACTTTTATGGCAAGGGGAAAAGATAATACAAAAAGCAGTACTTTTCACAACATTCTTGCATTAAAAAAAAATCACGACGTTACAAGTAAATAACTTATTCATCTAGAGGATACAACACAAAGTGATACAGTTATAAACAATTGTGCATAGAATTAAGACTTCAGAACATGATACACACACACACACACACATACACAAAGGCATAAGCTTGCATCTATTTGTTTAAACTCCTGAAAGAATTTGTTTTCATTTACTTGGAAAGAAGTAGACATAAACTGAGATGTTATGCATTTTGGCAAAAAAAAAAAAAAAAATTACATAATTATTAGCTCATAATTCTTTTCACATCTTTGCTCTTCTCTCAAACAACTACACTAAGAGCAAGGCATTTAATCAAACTCTACACAGAACATAATTATGTAGGAAAAGAAAAATCTCCAGATTTTGTTTCTGGAATAATCCCATCTAGGTTCCTCTTACCATAAAGTTTTAAAATTTGGTTCCTCAGAGTGCTTCTTTTAAGATAAATTGTGCTTATTCCATTGAAATAAAGTTTGATTATTCTGTTTGAAAGTGCTGTTAAGAACTAAGGTGGAAAAGTTTTGGAAGAATTACAATTTAAGAACTTATAGTGAAAATATTTTTAATTTAGGAGCACTAACCAAGAGAATGGTTAATAATGTTCAAAAAGAGTGGTTAATATGCTAACCTTATATTGACTTAATTAACCACACTTTTGGTTAATGTTCCTAAATTGGAAATATCTTCACCAGGGAATCCTTAATTATAATTCTCCCAAAATGCTTTTACAAGAAGGGACAGAACAAGAGTTTTCCCCTTTGTTTTCCCACCTTGAATTTCATGCAGGAAGAGTACATATCTGAAACGAGTTCTCCCTTATCTTCATTTAGCTTGGACAACTCAAATTTTACTTCAATTTGAGGGGGAGACAATTCAAGGCCTAAATATAACCTTTGCCAAGATGTTAAGTATTTTACCTTCATCCTGATGCTGGACCCGGAAGAAACAAGATCAGTTAGAGCTACCAATGCATTCAACTTTTCTTCAATGCTCAAATCTGAATATTCACTCTCCATCAGTCCTAACAACCATACTTCTCCAGGATGGCTCTCATCAATTTCAGTATATACTGTCATCTTACTATTTTTAATTATACAATTGTTTGCAGGCTTCAGTTTTCTTGAATTGGAGTTTCTTGAATCACTTTCAAAATTGTCATCACTGCTACATGCATCACTGTCATTAAGTTCATCATCGACACTCCCAGAGTCCTCCATATCTGACTGAAGTTCATCAGTGTCCTTTGTAACTGTGCTCGTACGCAGTCGATATGCAGACGACGAAATCTTTTCAAATAAAGTAATATCACTTGAAAGTGTGGAACATATTAAAGACTCCAGTTCCTCTGTTGTGCTGGCAAGGTTTAATTCAACAATCTTCATGACATCAAAATACAATTAAAATTCATCAGTAATATAGAGAAATAATACCAAAAAAAAAAAGGAATCAAACAATAACAATCATTAAGATAATTAAAAAACAGCCAGTAGTTAATTTCCAACATTTAGTTACCTGCATTGACTTTGCCAGTTCAGATACTTTTGATCCATTGTTTCCTCGCTCTGACAAGATTCTAAACAACTCAGCCTTCAAGGTGCCAGGACGTATGCCATAGTTTACAAGAAGATTCAGTTCCTATAAAACAAAGCACAAGACTACATCTTAAGAGTTAAAATCCAAAACACCCATATACTAATTACTTGGCATGCTACCAAAAAACAAAAGCCTATTGAGAGTAGAAAATGATGAAAACCTTTGTTTTCATACTAATTACTACGAACACAAACTGAATATACATGGCTATATTTTTATATTTTTTTGGCCTAACACACATGCCTGCATTTTTAATTTCCTATGCAATCTGGTAATTGTAGGCTTGTAGCTATACCAATTGAAAATTTTCAAAAGAGCACATCTGAGATGGTGAAAATAGTGATTTTGACAACTGAGTTGGTTTTATTGGAATTTGGAAGACTGTAAATGATTCTTAACAGCTTGTTGGCAAAAATTACCCAGAAATCCCACACATTGAAGCTTGGTATATCATGGAGTGGATAGTAAGTCATGCAAGAGAAGATTTCTGAAAAAAGTCACTACTTGTATTTAAAGCCAAAGAGACATCTCCCCCCTCCTTGGAATGGGAAAGGATGGATGCAGGGGGATAGATGCTTTTAATATTGGCTGATACTTCAATAGAAGGATTTAAAAACTACTTTTCAATGACTCAGCAATCAGCATATATGCCATGAAAAGTTTGCAGTTGCATTAAATATAAGATTCAAATATTATTTTACATGAAATTATGAAAATCTGCCAAAGCAGGTTGACAGACAAGCAAACAGATGTGTCACATTCAGGATATGACGTTCAACTTACAAAAATATACAAATAATCAAAAGCTTCTAGAGGTGCTCGATCTAAAAGAGGTGCCAGCAACCTTACTTAAGTCAGGTCTAGAATGGCTAGTTTGGAATACCTTGCTAAGGGCCTCTCTTCGCAAGGCACCTTGCTTTGAACCAAACCCCGAAGCAACCAACACTTGACGGAGTATTTCAATCCAAGTAAGAGAATTTAGAGACCTTCTCCAGAAGTCCAGGGAACATTCTTTATTTTCAACCTGCCAAATCATTATTAAAATTAACTAGTAAAGCATCTGAACTTGCCTTTAGCAAAAATAGAATGTTAGAGGTTCTCTATAATAGACAACAAAGATATCACAACCCACCAAAATCTATGGACTGAATATTTTGCCTAGAAGCATACTTTTTTCTGACTTTGATACTAAGATTAGGACCTTTACCAAAACATATGAAAAGGGAAACTTTCCATCTTAAGTAATTATGAGAGTATATTGCCCTATCAGTGATGAACCATCTAATATATAGCCATATGTATCAATTTTCACCTTTAAAGCATCCCAAGTTCCTAACAAAATTTCAAATATCGTTCCAGCCACTGAATCTTTCAGAACCTATGAAATCATGATCTATTCGGTGGGTATGAGTATGTGCTGATAAACACAGTACACATCTGTCCAATGAAGGAACAGGGAAATTAATAAAGTCAGCAGAAATCACTTTTCTCACTTTCAAACAATAATTATCAACGTTTCACATGTTACAAATCTTGTGGAATTAAAAGGAAAATTTGTGTATTTGTGCATCCCAATATGGCTTGACATGTTTGCTGAATTTGTTCCTCTGTTGAAACCAAGCAGAACCAAGATTGTTTAAGCTTTAAATGTAATAAAATAGCTACAAAAACTGCAATATTTGCATTTTCAGTAATGTAGTAGATAGAAGCAAAACAGCAGAGTTGTCACTGGTAATGTAATGGTCTGACTTGACTTCCTCACACAAGCGTATTTTTCATTCTGACCAATCATACATACCTATACACAACCATTTTTCTTTATAAAAGGAGATTTTATCAGAAATAGGAAAGAGAGAGTACAAGCAAAAGAATTATAAGATATCCTCATAAACAACAATGATAGTACAGAAAAAAAAAATTTAACAAAATGTGGCATGTATGTTATAACTTCAAAACATCTCTAGTTCTGACTCAGAATGACCATGTAGAAGTTTCCAGATTAAATATTTTAAATAATTGCCATAATCTGAACGAGAAACTCAGAAGCACATGCTAAGAAGGGAGCCAATCAGAATAATCTATTTTACATTCTAATAATAACTGCACACAATTTGGAACAATTTGCATTTGCATCAGAAATATTAATTTGTGTCTTTTACTATTTAACTATAACTATTACTTTATTGCCTTAACGAGATTGAAAGAATGAAATTAATCATGAAATTATTACAAAACTATGTGTGCATGTGTGTGGACTCTATGGATTAGAGTAATTAAAACACATAAAAATGTTGTCATCACAGAAATTAGAGTTCCAACAATGAAACAATTTATAAGTATTACCAGAAAATGAATTTTCTCTTTAACATTTAATTATTAGTTTATTTTCCTATAGATAATGGAAGAATAAGGCTGCACTTAAATCATAATATGCTCATGAGTGTACTGTATCCAGGAAAGAGAAAAATGACAAAAATTGTTATCAAAAGAAATTATACAACTTATGTAAGATACTCACTGAGTGGAGCAATGCAAGAAAATTGCATGACTTATTTAAATGAGGCAAAAACCCGTTAGCAAGCTCCAATTCAATGTCAGATAGAAGAAGCCTGAGAAGAGCCCCATGAATCTTTCCAAGTAGCATTGAATCCTGGAAGGCACATGCCGTGAAGTGAGAGGCATTTTGAATGTTACTTACAATTTGATACAACGCTGAAAAGAATAAAATTAAACAAGAAAACTGGAAACTTTTCCAAAAGATAAATCTGAGTCAAAGATGACATGTTAGTATATTACCTTATCATGGAATGCTTGAACAAACTCATCAAGAGTGAAGGGGCATATATCGACAACTATAGCATATGTATAAAGGAAATGGAAAACCTGCCAAAATAAAGTTAGTCCTACGCCAATGTAAGGTCATTTAGTATATAAATAAAGCTTCCAAAGAATCAGATATGAAGTAAGATAGTAACTTCAGTAAAGTAAACCTCATGCCAATCAAAGAAAGAACTTGTTTCTGTCTTATAACAAACAAATCCTGCAGGCAACTAACTTGAATAGTATATTACTAATGGTGTAGCAACATTAATAATTCATCCAAGTTAAAACAAAAATCCATAATGATTTATCCCATGATTAGCTCAAATCAAGAAGAATTTCCTTAACTTTTACTTTATTATAACCTATTATATTTATCCCTGTTCAAATTCCAGAAGCATAAATACAAAATAAAAAGGAGGAAGAATGTGGACCTTCTAGTTATAGGTTCAATTATCAGAACTCGGGTAGGAAGGACTTAAAAGAGGAAGAGAACTAGTCATGGATCTCAAACAGCACAGAAGCAAGTACAGTAGCAGGAAGAAGACCAAAAGCTTGAATAGAGTTTAGAGTAAAAGCATTTATGTAGTACAAATATGTAAAGAGTAGCAAGAGAACATTGACCATGAACAGTCAAAGGACAAATATATTGCCCAATAATGTAACTGGATCATCTGAACAAGGATAAGGTATCCTCAACAACTGAGAAAAAATAAAACAAAACAAAACTAAGGAAACAAGGAATGCAGTAGGGCAGCCCCACGTTTCTTTTTAACAATATTTCTTTTTCTATCAAATAAATAATGTGACTTGATCACCTGATGATAAAACAAGGATATTTTAGTGCAACAGCAACCCAGTACCTATATATATATATATATATATGATGTATCAAGTGAGAGCATTTTTTATCATGAGAAGTGAGAAGAGTAAATCCTAACTATTAAACTATACATGGATGGTTAGGATTAGATCTTATTTAGGATTAGATCTTATTTAAAGGTCACATGACCACTTGAAAAAGTCATATGAGTTTTTATTTTAATCTTGACCATTCCTGTAAAATCCAACGGTCAAAATTCACTCCTCTCACTTCTCATAATAAACATTCCTCTTACTAGATATGTACCCTATATATATATACACACACACACACACACACACACACACACACACACACACACACACATATATATATATATATACATATATATATGGGAATGCTAACCCATACTCCTTCATGTGTAGGTTTAGCATCATACACTCTTTTATTTTGACAAAAATATCCTTTTGTCTTTTTCTAATTAACTTAAATTACCATGTCCATTTTAGTCATTATCAACCTCATAACTAACTTCATAAATAAATAAATATTTCTTTCTCCTAATAATTATCAACTTCATAATTTCTCTCTCATAATAAATATCAATTTCATAAATTAATTATGAAGTTGACAATGACTAAAATAAATATGGTCATTTAAGTTGATTAGAAAAAGACAAAAGGACATTTTTGTCAAAACGAAAGAGTGTAGGATGCTAACGTACACTCATTCATGTGTATGTTAGCTTTATATATGTATATATATATATATATATATATCAAGTAAACTTTATAAAGTTTGTAGAAACTACAACATGCAGCAAATATCACAAGCAATAATCATATCAGTGTTACATCAGAATATCAGCTTCCGATATTGGTCCATCAATTTCCCTTGTCTTGGACCTGTTGTACATTACACATACTGCTAGTGATAAAAATCACTCTTGGACCTCCATAGCTCCACCTAACTGCTTAAGCTTTTCGAAGAGTTGATACTTAACATGGTACGAGAGCCAAACTAAGTAGTCAGGAGTTCAATTCTTGCCCTCACTCTGTGAAGATATTCTATCTAATTCTGTCTGTTTAGTCTTCAATCCCAAAAGGCTTTTGTCTGAGGGGCATTAGTGACAAAAACCATACTTGGGCCTCCACCTTAACAACTTAAGCTCTTTGGTGAGTTGGTTCTTTACAATCTGATTGATGTTCAATTTTAAATACAATCTACATGATTAAATAATAATAAAAATAAAAGACGACGTAAAAGAGTAGAATAAGTTCCTAACCAGAATTTGATGAATAAAAAGCATAATAAGCTAGTTTTAGAGTAGAAATATATATCATAGAAGAGAAACCCAAGCAGATGAGTATAGAGACACACCTGCACATAAGATATGTACAGATATACAACAAACACGTATAGGCATTCACAAAATCAGATATTTCAAGTCACAATTGATTGTTTATATGCACCTTAAATAGTTTCTTTACAATTTCTGGAGAGGAGTCCCAAGGTTGCAAACAGATAGGTTTCTTCATCTTGACAGTATCTGGGGGGAACTTACCTAGCACATCTGTAAAAACCACAAGCAATTGTTGACGGTAATAGCAATACTCAGAACATTCCAGCCTCATGCAATCACTAGAACATAACACATAATACTAGGAGAGACTTATTTCTTCTAAAATAACCTTTACAAAGTGAGCAGCCAAGCATTCCACTGGCAGCAAAATGATCAGAACATATAAGTAGATCTGTTCCTGGTTGTGACTCTCTCAGCTCTAGCTCTTCATCATCGATTAACATTGAAATTCGAGCAAGTTCCTCCTCAGATATTGCTCTATCCAAAGCAAGCTCACATTTTTCCTTCTGTGACTGCTTCTGAGTCACATCTTGGTTAGATTCCCCCTGCTAGATAAGAGCAAGTCGTAAACTTGCCAAACCACCCAATATTAACAACAAAAATGCAAACTCAACTTTTTATTTACCACTCTTGTTTGAATGAAAAGCTTCCTCTTGTCCTGTAACTTATTTCTCTTATTCTGTATTTTATTTTTTGGCCTTCCCTGTTCAGATATAGCAACCGTCAAGATCTATTATTATTATTAATCAAACATCACAGGCTCATATGTGTGTTATACGAGGAAATACAAACTGAGCATGATATATGGGTTAGATAACTTACAATCATGGTCACTGTTCTCCGTGGCCTCTTGTTCTCACGGACTGGTTTCTGTAGCGTAGAATTTGAGATTAGTTGAGCTTCTCTGTCAGCAAAACTGAAGCCAATGGGAAGGTCTCCAGCATCAGGATTTGTTGCCCTCCAAACAGTCATCAAACCTTTGCCAATACCATGTTTCTTCGCAGGTACTTTATCAGAGTGACTTACAATTGCATTGTTGGTAACCTGAGGAAAGGAATATTTTATGTAGGAAAGAGGACCTAAGACAAAAGAATGGTAAAAATAAACAATAAAGAATTTCTCAGGACACCAAAAGTTACCTTCCTCCTTTTGGTTGGTCCTAGGTCCTCTTGATTAGCAGGATTGTAGTTTTTGGGACCTAAGCAATCAAAGACAAAATTGACAAAATAAAACTAGTCATAAAAATTAAAAAGGTGATCTGCAGAAGGAAGTAAAAGGTGTTCCTAGTAGAAAAGAAATGGGAGGAGTAAAAATCAATGCATATCTGCTAGGTAAAAGAATACAGTGGAAGAAATGAAAATGAAGTGCCTATTTTTATCGCTCCATTTTCAATTGGGCCCAAATAAGTCAATTCCTTGCATACGAAAGAATAAAATGAGAGGACATTTGCAATAAATAATAATCAAATCAAAATAAATACATTAAATGACTAGTTTAACTTCATATTTTTACTAGAAATATTATGCAACAGTAGGATGTGTTAATAATGAGTATTAAACAATTTTATATTACTCCATCTTCACTCCAACCAAACAAAGGGATGAAGTTAATTTCCGTCTAAACCTTTTTCAACCTTTTCGACCAAGCACTTTTAGGCCGCGTTTGGTACGTCATATAAGGGATGGATAATATTCTATAATTAATACTATGGGCAAGATAATGGATAGCAACTTATCCAACCAAAATAATTTTATCTAGCCTTAACTGCATATAATTGTATAAGATAAAATAATTTAATCCTTATCTATTATACAATCAAGGTTAAATAAAATTATTTTAATCGGATATTATGATATCTAGTGTCATGCCCAAACATTGTATAAAGGAGGATAGTATTAATTATACTATACTATCCATCCCTTATACAATGTACCAAACGGGGCCTCAGATGAATTGTAAAACATCTCTATTTATTTCTATAATCCTATTTTAACTCCCTCTCCATTTCAATTCCTCTCTACCAAGAATAGCCTAACTGTTCAAGATCTGAATGGAAGATACAAAATCCACAGAAATACAGTAACAACAAAACAAGTTGGGGAAACACCATATAGCCGCTCCTTTCCAAAACCTACTAGAGATTGAACTGGCAAAAATAACCCTTTTTATTTTCTGTTAAAACAAAATCTCGCACAGTGTCAATTTTAATTGCCATGATATCTACTGAGTGCATCAAACGAGCCAGTTGAACAATAGAGACATACAGTCTTAAGTCCATCCCTTCAAAAGCTACACAATATTAGGAAGGCATATAAGTTCCTCCACAATATTCAAAAATGATTAACTTCCATGATCGTTGAGATGCTACAATAATATTACACAAAGAAGATGGATGAGTTCCCCCACAATGGAGGAAATATACATGAACAAGTAAAATAAAATCAATTAGGTATCAGGTAGCCAAAGCTACTTGAACAGCCAAATGAACTTCTATAAGAAGTCACATAAACATTCATGGCATCACACAAACATGTATATGAAAGCAACCCAGGGGCAGTAGCACATGCAAAAAAGGCTATGTAAATAAATCAGGAACAAAAAAATGAAGAGGGAGATTCAAAATATGTACTACAAGCTTTTATTAATAAATATACACAGACACATGTTTCACATGAACCTTCCAAGTCTCCATAATAAGATAATCATCTTCACATATGCAACTTGCAAAACCGTTAATCTGTGCAAAAATGTAAATAACTAGAAGTGTCTCCTACAAGTTCACCAAATGATGACAAATGTAACATTTACTAGAATCAAACAGAAGTAAGCTAATTCATCTACTATAGAGTTCTTTATTGAAAGAAGCATATTCCATCTAAAACTGTTGTTCTTATCCAATTGTTTTCCACTTTATGATGATGCTATTTTATTTTACCTCTTCACGAATAAAATTATACCTAATATGATTTTGTAAAAAATTTATTACGACAATTTCCCCTAAGGTTTATGAAACCCAAGCAAATACCCATTCTAGTTTTATATAATACAAAGACTTCCTTTGTAGTTGATTTTTCAGGGGGTCTATGTATACGGAAAAAATATATCAAATAGGAGGAGCACTGGTCTGCTGAAAATTTATAGGGGAGATAAGTCTAATTTTTGAGACTAGAGGAGTTGTTTGCGTAGGTTTTGTAAACCTGAAGGGAGGTTAGTGTAATCTATTTTAAAAATTACATAATAATTCTATAATTCAAACTCAAACCAACTCATGATCAATAAATTTCTAAAATTAACAAATAGAAGTAAGCTACTTCATAAATCTAGAGTTCTTATCAAGTGTAATATTCTTATCTAAAATGTAACCTTCTTTATAATGAGAAACTAAATTATTTTTCATTAATTTTTGGTAAAATATCCATGTATTGCAAGTGTTATATAGTAGTTAACAAATAAAAAAGAGAGCATCCACTGAATCCACTGCTGATCACCACCAAACAGGACTACCTCATATGCCTATCATCATGGTTCCAATAAACGAAAAAATGGAGAAAGTATACAGTATATATACCAGTGTGATGGAGAAATACTCCAGAAGGAAGAGGATCAAACTCCTGACCAAGAGGAGGACCATCCTTCTTGAACACCTTCTTTAGGATGTAGTCCGCTGTAAATAACTCCTGAAGACACTTGTGTTTTTTCCTTTTTTTAACATTCCTGGTTACAGCCATGTTATATCTTGAAGATGAAGGAGTATTAGCCTTCTCATTGGATAGATTTGTTTTGTGTATCTTTCTAGCAGCAGTAATTCCCAATACATTTTTTACACTATCAGCTGAGAATTTCTTACACGAAGAAGAACTCAATGGTACAATCACTCCATTTTCTCTCTTCTCCCTCCTCCTTTTCTCAACAAACCAATCTCGAACTTGCTTGGACGTCAACCCCAAAGCGGCAGCATAGTCTTCTATTGCCCTCTGTGTTGGATACTTCTCCTCTGCACCACAAAGACAGTAGGGATTAGTAGACACACAAAATTGGATGTTATCAGGGTTGCACATGAATGGTACAAAGCTTTGCTAAAGAAAGATCATCACTGAAAGTATAGATACTGTCGGCTACACAAAAATATTCCAGGTTCTTAACAAAAAGTTGAGGTGAATTAGATACACTAAAATAGCAACAAGTAACTCCGTAACTCTTTGTAACTGAGAAATGGAATAAGAAATTATTCACATCCACACACTCATCACTACATCAACCATGCAGCAGTGCAGCAACAATGGAGCAGAGTAATATGACCTCTATTTAAAGTTTAAATAATGTCCATTAAAAAGTTGTATAAAACACCAGACCAACCACTAAAATGCAACTGAAAAGGAATTATGCAGACAAGATGCATTAATCTGGCAATCAATCACTAAAATTCCCTCAACAAAGGATTAAAGAAAAAATCAAACTAAATTTAAGAATATTACTTTACCAACAAATAAAACAAACACCTCCCACACATCGTAAGTAATACCTGTATAGAAATTATCAAGGGCCTGAACCTGAGATGGTGTCTTCCTTTGAATCTTCATTGGCTTCTTACAATACTCTGCAACAGCATATAAAAAAAATAATGTAAGAGTGGTTTATTTAGTACTTTCAAAGCCCCCCCCCCCCAAATAAAAAAAAAAACAAGAGAGAGAGAGCGAGAAAAGTTGTAAAAACAATAACAAATTAATGAAACAGGAAAATTTTGAGATAATAACGATTAATGAAGTCAACCTTGAAACTTGTAGCAAAATAATTTGTATCAACGCTTCAGGACCTATAAGTAAAATAAAGAAAAATAGGACTAATGATTACAACACATTTTGACAGTCACAGAGGTCTAAAGTTGAAACGAAAAACAGCAGCCAAACTGTTAATTTAAATGAGAGACTGTATACAAATTTTTAAAACGTATATACCAAATATATTGATAGAAGGAAGCATATATTTGAATTATGCCCAAAAATAAAGGAAAACAAAAATGTGGGGAGAGAGAAACAGAGAGGAAGAGGAGGATCAAGGAGTTGAGTTACGGCACCAGAACACCAAAGAAAGTGCAAGGGAAGACAAAAGAGGGAGCGATAATGATCATTAGTTAGTTGACAATGAAACTCTCTTAAGATGTTGTTTCTGTAAAGTGTAAAATAAAGTATAAAGAGAATGAGACGCAAATGAAAATTAACTAATTTGATTTTCTTCAGCATAAATGTTCAATTCTTGTTGTAATGGTTTGATAGGGTGATGAGTGTCAGTTGAAGGCAATAAACAAAAACAGAAACATCAAGAGCACATAGACGAAGCATTTAGCACAGTGGCGAGGCAGGAATACAATGGAAGAAAGCTATCACAGACACAGCTTCAAACAATTGAGCCGTCAATGGGCAGAAGGTTGGGTTCAATTACATTGGATTGAATGACCTAAATCTGAAACAAGCAGCGAAGGGAAAAACAAAGAGTGGTGCCAATGCAATTGAGTGAGTGAAAGAGGAGTAGCTCCACCTGATGGATGGTTCTTCCGAGCTTGGATTGAACGCAGCGTGCAGAGCAGGGAGGAGCTCAGTCAGTGATAAGCTTGAGTCGAGTCACGGAGGGTGTTAGAATGGAGTATCAGTATAGACACTACAGAGGAGGAAATGAAGGGAAGAGAAGGATAACCAAACAACGGGACTCACTCAGAACAAACAAGTAGGGTTTTGGGTTTTACAGATTAAATATCTTTCTCATTTTCCAAAGTAGCCCACCCTACTCCCCTTCTCTGCACTGTATTGCTCACGCCATCACTAACCCGGGCAAATTCGGCGGATTCGGGTCCACAGGGCGGGTAGCAACGCAAGGAAGGACTCTTCGCCGAAAAACCCTCTTTTTTTTTTTTGAGACGGCCGAAAAACCCTTTGCTTTTCTGTTTTTAATACAAAATAAATAAATAAACAAAGCTACCATTTAATTGCTCCCTAAGAAATAATTATGTATATGATATATCTCCTTCTTAATATATATATATAAAGAGAGAGAGAGATCGCAAACTAACTTTGTTATGCTCTAAATCCTTATAGACAAGGAGAATTTCCAATGGCCAACTACAAGGTTTATGTCATCCCTGTGCTTATCTTTGTAATTTTAATGTGGGGATCATCTTTTGGAGTTTGTGGCAAAAGCAAGAAGCAAAAACTGTACTGGGTTACAGCCATTGTCATCCCAATGATCTTATACTGGCTGAAGGGAATTTCGCAGTTTATAGAAAATCTGATGCAACATTCTGCTGGGACGTCGATGCCGAGGCCAAACCTGCCCTCAAACCAAAATCTCCAAGTTGTTAAAAGATGGCCTATACCTTGGAACTTGGTTTTGCTCATTGTGGTCTATATTACTTTGGTAATCTACCAACGCAAGATTCGCGATCAGTTATTTACCATATAAAGATTGGTGAATCGTAAAACGAAACGAGGTGCTTTACCCCTACCCATCTTATTTGTCTAATTGTCTTTTTTTTTTTGCAACTATTAATGAGTTCATATTACTGCAATCAGATCTTTTATCTTAATGTGAGCAAGCATTTGTGAATCTTTTATCTTGCTGCAAAACAAATAAACAAATTTTGCCCTGCCTCCTCTTTTGATACCTAAACTGTTATTGAAATTTGGAATTCATTGTCGTTTCCTTTGTTCCGCAAACTCGAAATTAGACTTATATTCAAGATATTATAATTTCTAAAGCAGAGAAATTTATGGCGATGTTATTATTATTGCTTACGATTTTCGGGTCTACAAACAATTTCCGTTAGGAAAGGTTCAAATCTGTGCTGAAAAAAGTTAATGTAGGTCTAATTTAGGTTTAGACAAATTTCGTAATATTTTGTCATATATGTCAATGTAGGCATAGCGTACATAAAGAGTGTAAATAGCATAGCAGCCCCTATAAACAATTGAACCTTTGCTAGAGGATAATGGCCAAGCTTTGGCCGGACAGATCAGACGAGCTTAAGAAAGTAGCCAATAGCTAGAGCCTCAACGGACTACTTTCTTAAGCTCTTAAATCTTCGTCACTAAATAATTCCAATCAAGGTCACGCAAAAATTTTAAAACTAAACTTATAATTTAATCCTCTAAAAATTTAGTCAACATCACTTTAATCTTTAAAAAAATATTAATATTAATTTAATTTTTAAATTATAAAAAATAACATCATTTTAATCTTTTAAAAAAATTAATATTAATTTAATTTTTAATTATTAAAAATATTATTAATTTAATCTTTTAATTATATAAAATTAACATCAATATATTCTTAATATCGACACACTCTTTAAAAGACAAAATTAAAATTTTACTCAAATTTTAATCATACAGTAAATTGACTTAGCCAACAATTTACCTATCGTAAAAGATCCTTTTTCATTCAAACTCCTGGTTAACAGTAGGCAAATTATTGGTTAAATCAGTAATGCCAACCTAACCTGTCTTTTCCCCTATAAATGTGTTAGCTGAACTCAAAATGTGGATGAGAAACGCGTAAGATTATACAGAAGGGAATGCATGAGAAATATGTATGAAATACACTATATTGTGTGTGTATAAATTGCATTATAGATAGCAATTGCACATGTCGGTCTAGCCATATACTTCACATTCTATAATTATCATGTCATTAATTGTATTATTCGTGGTTAATTTGAGGCATTTTTGTGTTCATGATTTCTTTTAATATTATCTCAAACTCACGCTCTTTCTTGGGCAGATATTTTTATTAATTTTTGCCCACAGTAACAACAAAACAAAAATCTAAATGAACACAACCAAACATCAAGTGGTTTAATAAGTCTCAGTATTTTCCAAACAACCCTTGGCGAGTCAAGAAAAGGACTATGTTGAGGCCTCATTTAAGGTCTAATGTTTATAATCCACACAATTATTACCAAGCATCCTCCATATTCTCACAGGAACTTCCTGTACGGCCGACCAGCATCTTCATCTTGCATATGCTGTAATTATAACAAAATGATATGATTAAGTCCAACAAACATTCATATGTACAGGGAAAAGGGGTCAAAAATAATTGTAAAAGAGAGTCTGAGAACTATACCATATCATATAGGTCCTAAAAATACATTACCACTGACGGAAATAACAGAACAGCCAAACTGAGCCCAAAGTAATTTAGCAACAGATGAGACCAAGTACATAGTTATTCAGGACGGTGAAACTTACACAACAGTTCAGTAAGATTTGGTACAGGGCCACTGGAGGCTCCTTATGATAAATCATGTGTGAGGACAAATTTCTTTTATAAAGTTATATTGATAGCAAGGTTTGTAAACTGCCTAGCAGGCTAGCAGCAATCCATTTGATAACTGCAGCATCGCATTTTAGATATTGCAACCAATAATTCAAACAAGCACCCAAAATTCCTAACCGCATCTCCAGTTTAGTTGCAAATGCCAAAACATCCATACTCATTTTTATTTGTGGAACATGCATATTCAATTTTTCAATAAATTTAAAATCCCACTATAATCAAAATCCTATGATCTCAGGAAACAAAAAAAACAAAAAAAAAAGGAAGAAAATTAATCCAAGACATTTACAATTCTCATCCGAACAGTCAATCACACATAGGGCCTTTGGGGCTTCTATTTTAGACCATAGTTGTCAAATCGTAAATTGTATTGAGAATCGTTTGTTCAAATTTTGAATCGTGAATCGTGAATTATAATGTATCGTATGATTTAGAAACACATAAAAAAAAAACTTAAATATACATGATTCCACACTTAAAACATGAACAAAATACTTAACAGTTTTACATAAATGCTTAAATGTCACATATCACTAAGGAAATAGTAGACTCCAATAATATTATAATACCATAAGTCACAAGTCATAAGTAAGCTCATAGATAGCATCCTTCTTCCCTTTTCTTATCCTTAGGAGCCATATATAGCGACTATGTGAACATCCAGAACCATAAGAATGAAAACAGAGTGAATGCGTGAATACTCAAAAAGCCTTTACCAGAAGAACGAAACAGAGTGAGTTTAGTGATTGGTTTGTGACGTGAATGAAAATTGGTTCTACATTCAATAATGAAACAAAGCAATGGAACCAAGTGTATTCAGTAACACCCCTTTGGTTCCTTTTATTTAACAATTTAAGCCCTGCCCCTTCAAATTCTTTCATGTGAATTGGTGAAAAAAAAAAAGCCAAAAAGATAAAAAAAATACCGAATTGAAGAATCGTGCGAATCATATCAGTGATACAAAATCGCACTGAATCGTGCAATACATGCACGATTCAAAGCCATTGGAGATTCACCACATGATATGAATCGTTGGCTTGTCAAATAGTATCGAATTGTGCAACTCGAATCGTGAATTGTGCAATTCTAACAATTATGCTTTAGACACAAGCTCAATCCTCATAATGCAATGGCAAGGAGCCATATCAAGGTAAAGATTCCAAAATCCAACTGCACAAGCTATAATAAAAGCTCCAAATTCTAAAGACCAGGTGAGTAAATCAATTACAATATACAAATTGCTGGAGTCAAATAATCACTTCAACTATGCAAATGAATCCAAATTATTAGGCTGCACCAGTTTGCAAGAAAGTTAGAATTTAGAACATAAGGAAGCAGAGTGCACCAATAAGGAGTAATGACTAATACTGGAAACACGTCAGCAGCAGTATTCAATTGCACAAATACTTGCATGAGAGTATCTTCAAATAGTAACTCAACAGTTTATAAGCAAGAGGGAAGCTGAAAGTTGTTTGCTTAATCTCTCACTATTTTTTTCTTCATAATAGCTATTTTCTCAACACTAGATAGAAGCATCAGGAGTCTAAGCTATTGTCAAGTATCCTGGAAATTCTCAAAAGCCAGACCCTACACATACACAGTAATGTAACCTTTACTTTCATCCCATCACTTGAGCATCACAACTACCAAGTGTTAACAGATCAAGAATCCCAGCTATTCTAGAGCTTTCCATGCAACATCCTTTAGTTCCCAACTACCCAGCCACATAAAAATTTCCATGGATCCCAAACCTAACTTGCTCTTATTAAAGTCTGCTATGTGCAATTACATGAAAATAATGATATTTTGACTCGATTCCATTTCCTTCCCATGGTGGCACATGGTGCTTAAGTCCAGCCTTTCAGAGCGAGTGAATTATCTCAGTTTGAATAGTTATATTCCATCAATCGGGAAATTTTGCTAGATTTCCCACACAACCACGACAAATAGGAAAAAAAAAAAGGCTTTTGCCGGATCAAAACCAATCCCACAGAAATGCAATTGCAGAAAAGAAAATGTATAAATGAAATAGCAACAAGGTGGGAATGAAAATTAAACATGGAATGTCAAATGGGAATTCAAGGTGGGACAAATTAGGGTTCGCAGATCTGAAGCGGCAAGCAAATGGAATGGGCATCCAAACACACAAAATATTAAAGAGCATAAATGAAGGATTGTAAAAGAGAGAGAGAGAGAGAGAGAGAGAGAGAGAGAGAGTGAAGGATTTACGAATTCTCTGACGATGCCCTTGTAGACAAGGATGGGAACAGCGAGGCCAAAGATCCCAACAAGGGCCAAGTTGCGGCGAGTCCATCGGAAATTGTGCTCTAGATTCTCCCTAGCGGTGCTCCAATCCTCTATGAACCTGTTCTTGTTTGCTTCCATTCCTCCCCCCATCTTTGCAGATTTTGCACCTCACTTCACACTTTCTCTCGCTTGTCTTCTCCGCTTGCTCTCAACTCTCAGTCTGAGTCTTATATAACCAAGCCTCAAAACATCGACGTGTTTGGATGCACGGATCATACTATTCCGCATTTAGGGGTGTTTCGGTTTATATTAATTTGGTTTTTAGAAAAAAAATCAATCTATTGGATCCCGTTGGTTCCAATAGATTTGGTTCAGTTTCATTTAACCGATTTTTATCCAAACACATATTTTTAAAAAAAATTTACCCTTTGGCTTTGTTAAATTCGGTTTCATGAATAAAAATTTAAAATTGAACTGAAAGGATCAGTTTGTATTAAAGAAATAAATCAAATTTAATCAACTTTTTTTTATTTAAATCGGTTTAACTTAATTATAGATACACATATCTATATATTTGTCATCAACTTGTGTGTCATTGGCGTAATTGGAATCAACTTTATATAATCTAGCATCGAGTCATCTTAGACAAACAGATATAAGATAACAGATGAACAAGTTTTTACTTAACTTAATCTCATTCTACATCTTTTACGTAATTGTATTTTTTGCATGTTTTGAAATGAAAACTTGAACCCACCTGTAAAAATCTCAAAAACCCCTTTATCCTAGCCACTTTGTCCATATAAAAATTTCACACACACAAATTTACACCAATAACATAAATAATCACAATTTTAAAAATTAATGGTCATCTTATATAATTAAAAGACATGTTTAAAGAATAATACTTTCACCTCTTTCAAAGGATTTTCATAATTTCTACATGTTTACACATGGGTATATATATGAAATTGAGGTGAAACTGATTATTTTAGAATTAGCACTTAATCCATCTTGCAAAGACAAATGATCCTAATCCATCCCAAGTATCAAAAGGTAGCCATCAAGTATATGCGAGACGAGCAAAAATTATCATCTTTAGACAAATCTAGTTTGGATTTTAAATTTAGTGTAAATTTCAAAATTATCATCCTTAGACAAATCTAGTTTGGATTTTAAATTTAGTGTAAATTTCAAATTTTCATTTCAATTTCTTTTTGTGTAATTTTGCTCTTGGATTTGTAACATGATGTATAAAAGCGTGGATGTAAACTTATACAAACCTAGAGGAAAATAATGATAAACACATAGTTAGTTACTTTATCAAAAAAGAATAAAAGAACTCCCCATGAATTGCATAAATGTGTAAAGATGTCAATGGTTAAATCATGTCACGAATATGTAGGTTTTGATTTAACTCAATTTATAATTGACAGGTTAAAATAAATTTACTAGTTTGGTTGAGTTTTAAAATATTCAACTCGCAAATAATTAGTCAAATTGCAGGTTGAAAAAACTAATCCACAAATATGTAAAATTAATGGAAAAGTTATATAACAACAAGTTCCTTAAAAAAGTTAACAATTAAGTCAATGATTATGGTTATTCACTTATTATGGATGATAATTACTTTAATTGGCTTATATGATTTATTGTTTAAGACTTTTGGAATTTATGTATATTTAAAACTTATTATTATGTTTAAGACTGTTGCATGAACAATGTTCATAAACTCAGTTTTAAAAACTCATCTTGAGAATCTGTAATTACAGTTATCAGGTAGTTCATTTGGACATTTCTTTCTTTTGTGAAAGTAAGATTTCTTTGGTATTCGTAATCTACATCTTCCAAACTTACTACAAAAATAATCTTCACATATACATTTTCAGTAGTGGGACTGAAGTTTCTCACTAGCAATGCCAGGATATGATATTTACTGTAATCATATTTATATCCCCACACAATCCAAATGAACTGATGAAGGAGAGGTGTTGTGCCTGTGAGATATTGTTTTACACTCTCACTCAAATTATGCCAACAAACCATCTAATCGTTATCACAATATTACCATTAATTACCATCTCTCTTTGTTATTCCAGGTGAATAGAAAACCTTGAAACTCAAGTTCCAACAATATGATTGTCTACAATCATGATATAGGATTCCTCTTCCACTGAACGTCTCATTTTGCCTTAGAAACCTTGTTAAAATCCCCACATAACACCCGAGCTTGGGAAGAGATTAAAACTAGCTGCTGTAGTGATCTTATAAAGTGATGATTTAATTGGACATCAATAATGAGAAAATCCCTTCAACGTTCGATTATATATTTCTTGAAGAAACTCTTCAAATTTTACTCAAAATAAATAAGTTATGAAAAACATTTTTGCATGAAATAAATTTCTAATAGAAATAAAAAAATTATGCAAAATTATCAACCGAATTAATTGGCGAAATCTTTTGTTATTCTTACATGAAGATTTTTAACTTGCTACAAAAAATAGCCAACTTAATTTGAACATAGCGCAAGGAAAAAACATCACTTCAAAGTAAGACTCATATTGCTTTGAGACTTAGGGATGAAATTAATCAAAAGTAAGCCCTCTTAGACACTACGGTCTCCTTAGGGTGCCTGGACACTAACTCATGGGGTAGGGTTCAATTTCCCAAGTTTGTGATTTTAGGGTTTCGGTCCTTTTGAACTCCATTTTTGGATGCTCTTTTAAGTTTGTTTTTAAACTATGTTTGACTAATTTCAATTTTGTGAGATCTACGAAATAGTCACTAAGTCGGTGTTGTACATAGAATACTTAGATATTAATATAAAAGAGTTATTTAGTTGATTCTAGAAATTTATTTAGGACATATGACTAAATAAAAATTAGATGGAGAGAATGCACAACATGATAAACCACACTAGAATTAAAGTAGGAGAAAATGTAAAATTAGCGAATCAAGTACAAAAAACTCACATGCTATCACATTATTACTTCAGTTTTACTATTACTTCCTTCATGTACAAAAATAAACTTCCCATTTCTTTAAAGCTTAGGAAAGAGCTTGATTATTCTTCAGTACTACCGATCACTTGGAGCCCAACACGATGAGCTTTCTATTTATACTCTATGCTTGCCTGTCTCACCTATGTTCTCTTGTGTGGTCATCTTTTTCCTACCCCTGTCGCCTTGGCACCTTCCCATTTCATCTTCAAGCTTTACAACTTACCTTGGTTATAACAAAAAACTCTCACTTATTAATATCATATCAAGTAGGATTTAGTTTTGATTCAATATTAATATAAAAATATTTATATTATTATCTAATTATATATTATCATGTAATTAAATTAATTTAATTATAATAATAATTATTTAAAAGTTAAACTTTTTTAATTATATGTTAACATATAATTAAATAATTATATAAAAAAATTTATATTAATAATGAATCAAACTTAATCTCTTTTAAATATATCAAATTACTTGAAAAATGCTAGATGAATAATTTTGTAAAATAAAATGGACAATTCATTTGAACCATTTGCATTGCATGTGAATTCATGTCAAAAAATCTTAAGAGATCTTCATAAATAAATATAATAATATAAAAAATTTTGTAATGTAAAAAAGCTTTTTTTATAATGCGTAAAAAGTTGTTTTTGGTTATTTAAAAATGTTCGAAAAGAATAAGTCAATGTTTACCTAGTGACACTTGACTTTTCTTAGAAAAAGGTTTGAAAAAAGAGTGGAGAATCTGCCATATGATAAAAAAGGAAAACGAAGGATCAAAACGTGATGCTGTATATATATATATATATATATATATTTGATAACTTTAGCCATTGATAAAATCAATAGAGTTTAAAGAAAAGTATAAAATACAACAATTAAAAGAAAATAAAAAATTAAGAGATCATAATTAAAAATAATAATAATGACAGTACTAAACCATTGAATACCTATTCCTTGCTTTAATTTAAATAGTTGGACAAATAATACAGATAAATATGGAAACCAATAAAATTACAAGTTCTAAAGATTTAACTTACTGAATTGTAAGAGGAATTAATTAATTAACTAGAAAAAATTAAGTTTTTAAGTTAATAATAATATTATTAAAACTAATAAGATAATGGACTAATGAGATTTTTAATTTATGATTAATTGATTCATCTATTTAAACTAGTTGATTGAATTAGATCTCACAATCATATAAAATCTAAAAATAAAATTTATAAAATATGAAAATTGTTGAAAAAAAAGAAATCATTGGCCAATTCAAATAATTTAACAAACCAGTTTAAATGATTTAATCTAATTTTGACTTATTTAAACTAATTTAACAGTAAAATATAACGATCAAACCGGTCCGGTTCAACACGGGTTAATAATCGAAATGCTCATCTTCCATTAAATGAAGCAATAAAAGTATAAAACAAACCTGCCTGTATGTATATACGTAAGCGCCAATAGAGAGGCTCATTGTCATCTGTATTGGTTTGCTTCTTAATTCATTCTCCTCTCTTCCCGAGGAGAACAAAGCAGACTCTCTCCTCTCTGCAAACCTCTTTCATCGTCCACTTGTTCGATTTCATTCTGCCTAGGATCCTCCATTGGCGTTTGCTTGTGCTTCCCTCTTCTTAGCCGGTTCCTTCTTATGATCTCTACGCCTCGAACTCTGTAAGATCTGAATACCCCTTGCAAGTTGCAAGCTTACCCATTGTCTTTTTTTTTTTTGGGTGATTTTTTGATATCTTATTTTATTTTCTCGGTGGATCCCATTTTGTGTTTCGGATCATAGATTTGATGTATGATCGGTTCAGAGGAAATATGGAAGAATGCTTGAGAAAGTGGAAATGATAAGATTAAAAGACTTTTTTTTTATTTTCTCTTCAAATGCTCTTTGTTATTCACTTTTACATCTGAAATCTGTGCGTTAGAGTTGATTGTTTTTTATTTGGATATCAAGCTGTTCACTTCCCCATGTACCCAAAAAACTTTAACTTTTGATTAATCTTTGATTGTTCTAAAAGGTAGCTCTGTATTTTTATTATTTGCATATGATGTAAGGTGTGGTGTGTTCTTTTTTTCGCAGAGGTTCCTGTGGGACCACACGTGCTGGAATATTGAAGGCCTCTTTCTCAGCTGCTTGGCAACAAGATCTTAGAATCACTTGATTTGTCTTGTGTTCGTCCTCTTTCGAGTAGGTTTGAGGATTTAGAATTGCAGTATTTCTTATTTAAGTGGAAAAGGTTCTATTTATTTATTTGTTGGTGTTCTGATTGATCTTGTCATCCATTTATACATTTATTATATGTTGTGTACTTATTGTATGGAAATAGAACATAGCAGTATCCGATACGTATCTGCTATTTACTTTCAATCTGAGATCACCTTTAGTATAATCTTTTTTTTTTTTCTCTTTTGATTTTCTTTAGATACTTTGCCATTTTTTTGAATGGCATGGTTGGATGCATATCTGGTACTGTCCAAGAGATGCTTCTTTCAAAGAAAATCTATTATATAAAGGCTTGGCCTTGTACTGTCAATAATTTAATTGGAAGAAGTTGACAACCTTTCCTGTTATTGTTGTCTAAGAATACTAAGGTCTGTGTCTAAATCTTGAGATGCATTTCTTTGGAAAAGTTTTCCAAATTTCTGGGCTTTGGTAAGGCCTGTTTTACTTGTAGAGTAATACAAACTGGACTCTCAGCTTGGAAGAATTATAGACCAATTTGGAGCAGCACTGCTACTAAATCCTCATCCTTACCCTTTAGCATAATGAGTTTAAATACCTGTAGCCTTGGTGATATAGCCCAAGACAAATGTTTGGCTGAGCTTTGTTTGGTTGAAACCAGGTTGTTTTGTTGTTGCTGTGCAACAAGGGAACGTGGCAATGACACCAAGTATCTGTCTAAGTCTGTAAGATTTGGAAATAGTGGATGGCCTATTGGAATTCTAGGGTGAACCAAACTAGAAATTAGTTCTTTCTTATGCCCTTTATCCATTTTATATCTGACTGATGGGCCTTATGATATTCATCTTTAATTTAGTTAGATACTTGGTGATGATAGAAGAATTTAAGTTGACATTCCAAAATAGTATTTCAATATTGTCAGTTTTTGCTTTGTTACATGGAACCTTGTTTGACATCAGATAAGCTCTTAGATTGCTTTGAAGTTTGCTTCCCAGCTTGCAAGGGTCAAAATGGGTTTCCTAATCTATCTAAACTATTCATCCTCCTCCTATTAGGGCGAGGGATGTTGTGCTTAAGTAATGAACATAAAACTCAAGAAGAAATGCATAGCAGAATAGCACTTTAGGTGGTTAATATAATAGTCTCATCTCAAGAAAAATGGCAATGAGAGTTCCCATTCTGTATTGAATTTATTCAAGAATGATCTTTATACTGATTAAGAAATATTCATAAAGCATGTTCTTTCATGACGGTAAGAAGGTTTGATTTTTCATTATTTCCTTGATTAGTTTTTTCAAATATAGCAGGTGCTAGACTTCTAGGAGAAATCAGATGTATCGTGGTAAATCAGATGTAACAGGTTCAAGTTTTTCGAGTAACAAACATAGCAGTCTTCTGGATCCCATAGATGTTTCTTCTTCATCTTCTTCTTCTTCAGATGATGAAAATGACCTGTCTAATAATGATGCATCTAATCAATTAGTCCTTTATGATCCTGTGGCAAATGGTACCAATGCAATAGAACTTGTCCCTGATCCTCTTCAGTGTGAACCTCCATTGCTTCCAAGAAGCAAACCTCGAAGTTCAGCTTCCAGAGTTTTGCCATCAGTAGGTGCTTTCACTGTTCAATGTGCATCCTGCTTTAAATGGAGGCTGATTCCAACGAAGGAAAAATACGAAGAAATACGTGAACATATCCTTGAACAGCCTTTTGTTTGTGAAACAGCTTGTGAGTGGCGTCCTGATGTATCTTGTGATGATCCAGAGGATATTTCTCAGGATGGCAGCAGGCTTTGGGCTATTGATAAGCCAAGCATTGCCCAGCCTCCACCTGGATGGCAACGACTGCTACGGATCAGAGGTGAAGGAAGCACCAAATTCGCAGATATGTATGCATCCGTTGTTGGTCATTATTTTTTATCTGTTATTGGGATAGAAACACCCTTGTGCAGTGATACAGTACTACTGCTCCCATGCATAGTCTCTTTTCTTAGTTTTCATCTTGGTATCTTTCTTGAAATTTAACGGAGATCCAAGGAAACTTCTTCTCAACTGTAATCTAGCCATGTTCCATATTCTATACAGGGTCTTCTGCATGTTTTTATTATTTGCATCTTGTGCATTGTCAATTTGTTCTTCCTTGTTAGGTCTTCGTTGCTTTGCTGGTGGTAAAGTTGTGATTATACATCAAAATGCAGAGCAGAGATACTTCAAAACCACTTCAATTAATGACTAGATACCTGGGAATACATATTAGATATGTTTTTATTATCCAGATGCTTTTGGAATTCTTGCAATGCTTTCAAAAATCAACTGAATATGGAGTGATCATGTTTAATAATTGAGAGAGTTTTAGAAATATACTATAAAATATAACATAATGAAGGACAAATTGAAGAAGAGAAGAAACAAATTTACTCTCTTTTTATCACTTCTTATTTCAAGTTGAGTGGTAGCTTGATCTCTGTCTGGTTAAACATGGTAATAATTGATTTTAAAATCATGCGTGAGATCATAAAATTGTTTCTTTTTCTAAGCTCTCCATCATTATATATCTATTTTAAAGCGAGAATTTTACATTGCCATAGTGAATTGTATTGGTTAATTATTGCTTTGTATATCTCAGGTTTTGTCCAAAATGTTTTGGTGATGTTTGTTTTCATGTACTCATTGTGCAGTATGCATGCTCCATACCAGTTTATTTTTTCACATATGACCTGCTCCCCATCGATTAATGAACTTACTGGGCTAGGAATAGGAAGTTCACTCTTATGGAAATTCTAATTTGTCAATCATCAATTTGTGGCTATTCTTTTTTTTTTTTCTCCATATTTCAGATATTATGTTGCACCATCAGGCAAGAGACTCCGGTCAATGGTAGAGATCCAGAAGTATGTTCCTGCTGCTTCCACATTGCTATCTTTGCTATGTGACCTTGAAAGTTACCTTACCTTTTCTGAATTATTATTATTATTAGTTAAATATTTAGGGGCTTTGATGTTTCTTCTAATTTGTTAACGGTGCCTCTGTTTTAGGTTCTTGATGGATCATCCAGAGTATAAGAGAGATGAGGTAACTCTTTCACGGTTCTCATTTCAAATACCAAGGCCACTGCAAGAGAACTATGTGAGGAAGCGCTCTGCTAGACTTACAGCTTCATATGAAGGCAGTGGACCTGTTGAACCTGAGCAAGGTATTCACTAGCTTTATGTACCTGTAGGAAAAAAAATCCAAAATCTAAATGTGATTGCTGCATCTTGTTGTATCCTTTCTAAGCTTTTTGATATTTTAGCTTGATATCCAGAGTTTAAGCTTTTTGTAGGGAAAAAAACATTGAAAGATGTTCATTCTGGTTTCCAAAAGTGGAAAACAGAGCATTAGGAAAGGTCAAAGGCTGTGTATTCTATTGGCAGATTTTTGGCAAAGAAAAGGATCGCAAGTGTGGCAGATGATCTTGTAACCAAAGAAAAAAAAAAGTGTGGCAGATGATCCCTCTGTTGTCAGTTTTAACTCAATTATTAACAGTTGTAGTGTTTCTTGATGCATCAACATTGATTTTGACAAAACTTTAGGGAGGTAAAGTGTAATTTACCCCAGTATATATATATTTTTTCTGTTATCTTGAATTTATCTTTAGGTCCTTATGCCAGAAAGTAATCTATTTTTTTATTTGTCCTGTATTTTTTTTGTCATGAAGTCTGACGTCTGCACTGCAAATGATCTAAAGACATGAACTTCTCAACTGGTTTAGAATGCAGCAAGAGAAATTTGTCAATCTAGCACCCACTTTTTGAATGAAATATCTGAGTAGTGAGTACTAAGGATTTTAATGCATTATTGTAATGATATGTATGATGCAGTGAATCCTCTAGCATGGGCAGGTCCAGAAGACTCTACAGAGTTGCATAACAAAAGACCGTGTCTTCCAGCTCCATGCATGCGATCCCATGCTTTCGACCCTATCAGCCGTCCTGCAAAGAAGCAAGCAACTCAGAGCTCCTTCCAAAGAGATGCCCAATAGTAAGAAGATTATCAGCTCCGAAGATAAAACAAAAGGGCCTTGATCAAATCTCTAGTTATCCTTTGGGTAGCTCACCTCCTTTTTGTGTTTCTTTTGGGGAGACACTGGATATACAGAATGCATCTTCCTATATGTTTTGTCCTGTATAGAAATAGAATTTCCTTTTGTAGAAGAAAAGCGAGTGTTGAAAATGAACTGCTACAGAAGATGAGAGGTATAGTATTTTGAGGTGTAAGCTGAGCAAGCCGAATCATGTGGAAAACCATGTATACGAGGTACAGTGATATATCTGTTTGGATAGAAGAGCAGTTCATTGGTATTTTGCATGCTTTGTCCGGTTGTCCTAGCGTTTCAAGTTGGGCTAGCCCAATTTCAGCCCGAGACCCAATGCTGCTAGCCTAGAACTGGTGAGAACTAACATATCAAATTGGACCCATTTTTACAGGCTGGGCCCAATTGTTTCCATTCCATCTTTTTGGGCTGACTAACCCAGTAGGCCCAATAAATAGGTCGGGCCGGGCTGTTTTGATATCTTGGTATTCCTACCGAAGTTGTATTTTGCATCAGTGGAGCTTTCCGCGTTGTCTTGGAGAATAACCTTTGGGACCCAAAAGAACATGTTAAACCAAGACGACATCCATATTGTAATCTCAAAACATGAGCTGAGCTTCACCTGTGAGTTAAGGTATTACACGAAGAAGAAGAAAAGTTTTCTTTTATTTTCTTATTATTAATTGGAATGAAAGACTTTTGAAAAATTATGGGGAATGCAGTGAGAAAAAAAGAACAATATTTTTCACCAAGAGCATGAAACAAGATAATTTGTGATTATACCAGATAAATGGATGACTTCAACGGATGAAGTGTACAATTCCAACTCCAAGCATAAAACAATATAACAATAATATGACTCAAATAAACAACGCTGAATATTATAATTTGTGAGTACATGCTATGTCTCTTACTTTTTTATTCTTTATCAAGTGTTATTGGTAGAAATGTAGAATAATAAAAAAGTCATTTATGTGTTTTATATGGCTTGAATAGTACAACTTTGGTGACAATGAGAAAGAGCCGGCAAGGGCAACAAGGCCCAAAAGCTTGCGGCACTGGTAGTGTTTGGTAGAGTGGTTCATTCATTTACACTTAGTAGCCGCGGATGGCAGATGCACAGATGGAAAACATTACTACTAGTACTAGTAGCAGTAGTAGTACTTCTGCTGCTACTAACCACTAAGCATTCGTTATTTTGGGGTCACTTTCCGCATCAATTATTGGAAAGCTCGGAAGAGTCAAGTGTTCTACTTCAAGTAGCTGGCCTAGCCTGTCTTTGCGGTTGTGGGATCCAAATACAACAAATTCCATTGTCATGCTCAATACATACCATGTGCCTTGTATTTAATGCCCTTTGGTTTATCTCCTCTCATTGCAATTGCATCCTACCGTGAATTCATTTGGTAGAGCCCGAATCATTTTTTAAATTTGATTATTTACTTTTTAAGTAATTTGAATATTTATTCTACTCCTGATTGATATTAAAGAAAGGAATAAAGTTTAGAAGAGTAAAACATAAATTTCTTATCTTTTGGATAAGGTGTCATGTATCGGACATTCAGTTTCCTTTAATTTAATTAAAAAATTAATATTTTTATTAAAATTAAACTTTAAGAGATTAAGGATATTAAAGTTAATAAAAGGTCATATTTCATGGACATAAAATGTTTTATTTTATTTTTAAATAAAAGTTTAGTATTCAAGATTGTGCGGGCTTTCATCTCTCGGTCTTGTCCCTCTCGTGCCACCTACACCAATTCATTCAAATTCACGCCCGGCATGAAAAGACACTTTGTTTTATCTTGTATCATCCTCGCTACTAGCTAGTGCATTCTGATTGACAGGTATAATATCGTATTCTTATTATTCAACTGTGCTTATCACCTTGTCTCACTCCCCTGCCATAAGATTCTCATTCTCTTTAAAAGAAAAAGTAATTAAACATTATATTCTTCATAGGTTTCAACATTGATAAGCTCGGATATTATATTCTTCGTTTCTAGAGCATTAATGAGGTACATATTCACATAATATAATATGTACAATTAGCATTTTCATACAAAAAAATATTTCTAAAAAAATCCAATACTAACTTAAATGTTTGTTAAATCATCCTTCCTTTTTTTTAATAAAAAAGATTCAAAGACACAATAAAAGATCAACCTCATCTATAATATTAGAAATTCAAATATTAAAATTATTATTTTAAAAAAAATTTTATTTAATCACTACTATTTTAAGTTGTTCTTAGCTTAAAAAAGTATAATTTAGCAAATTATAGTGAAAAAATCAATTCAAGAAAAAGAATTAATCAGTTAATAATATTGAAAGAGTACTTGATTTTTACAGTTGAAAGAATAATTAATCTGTGTATCAAATTCAAATGCTAACTTAATTGGCGCACGAGTAACTAGTATTCCGAAATAAAACTTTTATTTGTCTTTATTTTTATTCTTTAGCGACGGTGGAGCCAAAACAAAAGTTGGAAAAGGTACACGCTTTTCACACAATTCTCAGCCTTTTCTTGTTCTTTATATTGATTTTTTTTGGGCCAAGGAGAAAATGATATCACATGGTCATAGATCAGTCTTTAGAAGAGAAAAAGAAAATGATGAAAAGGATGGAACCTCAGGAGAAGTAACAACGGATGGGGGTCCAATCGAATGGACGGATAATGTCTGGGGCGAATGAATCTCATCGCCATATTAAAATCTTTTGGCCCTTTACTTCTACATTTTACTTTTACTTTTTCTTTTTATCATATATCATCATTAAAATAATATTTTCTTATTTTTATGCCTTTCTAATATTTTAAATAATATTATACGTGTGACTTCATGTATTAACAAAATTTTAAAAATATTTTATTTGGTATACTATACTCTTGGTGGATGTATGTCTAAATATTCTGAAACATCTTAAATATATCTAAGCAAGGCATGAATCAATGTAAGATTGCCCCATGTATTTCACATTTTACCTCTATATATTAATTACATATCTATTTAAAAACAAAATATTAATTTCGAGCATGTAATATCTTTGTAATTGAAACATAAATTTCAAATAATTGTTACTCCAGTCCAGTAGTGTAAATCAATAACTCATTTAAATTTAAATGTTAGAAAATATAAATAACTTGTTTCATCTAAAGTTTTACTATTTTTTTTGTAAATAAGAAATTAATAACTAAGTATTTAATGTCCCCAAACCCTTGAATTAGTTCATTAGTTTGGTTTTGTGCAACAGTTAGGTTCATGTAGTTAAAATTTTCCAAACTACTGAAATTAATCGAGAAGTAAGACATAAAAATTAAAAACACATACCATTTCAGTATCCTTGTACACATTAATAGAAATAACATGGAAATACTCATTACTCTACGTACTGATTCAATACCAAATCAACTAACCCACGTGCCTATGGGATGGCCAAAAATTAAAAAACACGAACACTCCAAATGACATCTTTCATGTGACTCAAACTATAAAATTAAAATATATATCTGGTTGGAACCGATCGAACTGCACGTTGATGTTTTCTCACCGACAATTAATGTCATAATTGTCTTTCATATTTTCGTCATGTTGCTAGCTATTCCCCCAAGGGAATGAAGCATTGAGTAGTGTTCAATGCCATGGAAGATGTTTCTCTCAAATAACTTGAAAGCATTTCTCTTCTCTAACTGCAATATTTATCGTCAAAGTTATTTCTTTAGTTTTACTTTCTAGCTTGGCCGACTTTGTTTTGTCTGTCTCTGAAACCTCTTTTTGAATTTAGATCCTCCAGATTTCTTGTTGATGTCTTATCCTCTGATTCAATTTAATGAAGAATTTCGATGTTTTAATTTTAATTCTTATAAAAAGGAAATTAGGTCCCTCTTGCTTCCTTGAATGAATGGAATTGGAAGGGACGAGGCAAGCAACAATGGGTCCAACCCCAACTGCACCAACCTGAGTTCATACTGCTTTTCGATCTTTGTCTTATTCATGTTCATATTAATTAATTTATTTTTTTAAAAAAAGCACCGATATGCATTCATTAATTAATCTTAATTTGGCTTGCACATGGAGGAGAGAATTACAATAGTAAAAAGGGCAAACGTCATTGGTTCAATTCACACAGGAAATCAGGAAATAAACATATTTAGATATATATAGATAGGAGTATTTAATTATTTACATGGTGATGTCCATTGTTGATATATGCAGTGGGGATCCATCGATGTGGCTGGTCCTTAATCAAGCATATATAACCCTCCATTAATAATTTTTGTTCCACCTAAACCATGTTCCCATTGAGGCACAGCCATGAATGAACCACCTGTGTTGTTTTCTTCACCAACTCCCAGTCTTTAAATAAATAACATTTCTAAATTAATTGAGAATTGAGATAGTACACAACGAAAAAAGAAAGTTAATTCGAAGTTATCTTTTTTTCTGGGGTTGTCATAATTATTATTATTATAAGTATATATGAATGAATTAGAATTTATATACATAGAAATAACTTGATAATGGGACATTACCTTGTAAATCGTGTATAGACTATATATATATATATATATATATATATTATATATATGTAACGTAGATATAATAGTTTGAAAACTAAAAAGAAGAAGCAAGAGAAAAGAAAGGTTCTCGATATCCAGCGATAACTTGAATAATGCATGCTCTTTCCAAATTCCAATATTCATTCATATATAGGATAGGACATAGGAGGTATGGCATTGACCCACAATTCTTGTAGTCGTGGACATATATAAACAAAACAAATTAAACAACACTGTATGAATCTGATTCCTGCATCGAAATGTCTTAGTCTCAGGTGTTCTAGTGTTCCCCTCTTTAATTTACTGTTACAAAGGAATCCAGTTAATCCAAATTAACCAGCTAGCTCAGCTAACTAGCGCATGCAATGCAATTCCTGTTACTTTCATTGCTCTCATTACTCAGAGGTACAGTTTGATATTTCTCCAGAACCAGAACTATCCGGTACTGCAAAGTAAATAGTAGTAAATGCTAGATAGTTTATGAATAATAGTATAAAAAATTTAAGATTATTAATTAATAAATTAAATCCTATAAAATTTGAAGAGGGTAGTCCCGAGGTGCACAAATCCAAATCCCTTAATTAAAAGGAAGGGAGACGGGGAGCAGCTACGGGAGAAAGCGTGAGAGTAGGCCAGTTTTTTTTTGCTGATAAAACAGGAGAGTGCATTTTGGATTTGATGAAGAGAGTTGACAATAGCACTCGGCAATGTGTGTGGCAGTGGCATTCTAATTCTATATTCTACCACGTCCTGCCTTTCCCACTTTCCCCTTTTTACTTTTCTTCCTCTTCCAAATGGAATGGAAGCAAACGTGCCTTGTTATTATTATATAATAAACTTTATAGAGACAGACATGGCTGCATCTCGTTTCTAAGACATGTATAGTTCTATTTAGTGCCAATGATCATCATAAATACGGGGTATTTTGATTTTAGTTCAGGACACCGATATTATTGATTGTTGGTCTCACAATAAAGAGATATTCCTAGACACCTTCTTTTTATAAGATATTATTAATCACATTAATTATTTTTTATAAAAATGAGAAATAATAATAAATAATACCAGAGAGAATTGTCTTACGTAAAAGTTCCAAATATTGAGTGCCGTACCTGTGCTGCACGTGGCGAGATGTGAATGGCTGGGAGGATGGCGTGGAGTGCCGTCGGGGAATGCAACTCCGTTAAACGAGCCGCAATTTCGGCTGCTTTACGGTGCACGCTCGCTCGTTCACCAGCCCCACCTTGAGCTCGTGGTATTCTTATTCTATTCCATATGTCCTGTCCTATCCTTTCCTACTCTTTTCCATATTTTCTGCCAACACAAACATGCGCTTAAACCTATGCAGTACACCTTCATTTCAAATAAATATATATCTATCTCTACTGCTACTAGTGTTATCATTATCTTCACCCAATATTGAATCAAGCTGCTCATGAGTCAGGAGATTTTAAAAAACAAATTAAATTGGATAAACACAAGCTCAACTACTATACACTTCCATATGTATCAGATTTAAATACCAGTGTTTTGGTACAACGCTTAGTAATTAATGTGGGAGACTCCATTTTTTCGGGGATGATGTCGCCTCTACAATCCAGTCTACAAATTTCACTCATTTGTTTTCCATTTATATTGGTTCCTCATCCTTGTACCATAACAAATTTTTAGCTGAATTTTTTTATTTTTATTTTGTTATAATCTTCAAGTTGGGTATTTTAATTTGTGGTTTTGCACTGTCTTTATTTTTATGAACTTTTAACTAGGTTATTATTATCATTGTTTCATCTTTTATTTATTTATTTTATTAAGCTACTTATTTAACTTGGATCTTAAGTTGTTGATCTTTTATTAATGATTCTTATAGAAGTGTGATATAATGAGCTATATACATATATCAACAGATAAACAGTAATAAAGAACTATTTTTTAAAAAAAATCATAAATAAGACCCCAAAAAAAAACTTTCAAATAGCAGCTCCCAAATTGGTCAAATACATGATCAAATTTAAGTTGGTATTCCTAAAATTCATAATTTGTAATTATCAAGAAAGATACTTGCTGATTGGAAAAAAAAAATGTTAGTTAGCATCGTACTTGCAAGCCAGAGCTTACAAACATTACCACAGAAGAAGAAAAATAGCTGCTCAACTAAGAAAATTCGAGAATTGATAATTATCATGTCGGAGGACTATTTAATTATATACTCACCCAAAGACTTTATGTTATCAAAGATAAGACAAAATATAAGCCAATCAGTTCATAAAGCTGTTATCCCTAATTTTGGCAATCAATTTCAGAATCACACTCAATCAAGTTAATGATCTGTTCGAGCTTTTCATTAAAATGAAAAAAACTTTGTTCAAGACAATTAGTGGTCCTAATTTTTTCCAATTAACTCTAGAAAAAAATTATCATCTTAATTCCCAGTCAAAAATTTGTGATTTGTAACTCGTCTAGTAAATCTAAAATTACAATGGAAAGATATATATTAGCTATTAATCAACATTTGGAAGGAAAATACTCTTGCATAAATATAGAAGCATTTGAAGCTATAGCTGCCATTAGATTCCAGACGAATCCTAAAGGGGTAAAAGGGCCCTGGTCCCCCATCTAAAAAATTGAAATGAAAAGTCTTCACACTTCAAATGTTGCTAATAAAAACAAATAATTATATGATTAGAACACCATCAATCGTCCATAAACAAGAAAAAAAAAAAAGAACTCCATCAATCGTTAGCAGCCCATAAACCTTCGGCGACACGGCTACTTTAGCAGTATAGACAAACTACACACATACATTGACAGATGACGATAAATCAGATATTTTTTGATCCATTTTCCCTAGACTCTATTATATCCGTGTAATTGTATAGGAATCAAAAAATTTATTCACTACATAATCATCTTGCAAATCTTATATAAATACAACCAGCTGTAAAACCTATATATGATGGTATGAATAACGATCAAATAACTATACTCTCTCTAAATTAAATTGCACAAACATTTCACAAAACTAGGAGTGTCCGTGGTGTTTAAGTTTGGTTGGATTTGGGCTGATTTTTTCATCTAACCTTGTTTCATTAAAATGGTAAGTTGGGGGTGAGAGTTTTTTTTTATTTTTAAAAAAAAAGACTCGAACTAATCCAACCAAAAAATGAATTAAATTGAGTTAAACTTGTGAGTTCTAATATACATTAAAAAAAGTTATCTATTAAAATAAATTTTAAAATTCATATAAAATTAAAAATTTATCACGCATATCATAATAAATAATTTAATAAAGTCTTAATCAAAATATGATATATAAAGTTTAAATTAAATAAACTAAAAGTCAATACAATAAGTAACAAAGTCATAAACATATATAACATAACAAGTGTTAATTTTTAACATAATAAAGTAAAGTCTTAAAAATTAAATATAATAAAGTCATATTAGATCTAAGAAATGATATAAAGAGAATAAACATTAAATTTAATAGATTAAATATTAAAAAATAACATAATTTTTTATTAAAAAAAGATAAGTTAAGGTTAAGTTAAGTGAAGTTGAAATTTTTTTCAATATCGTAATTCAACTCATTAATTTTGAATAATAATTTTTTATTAAATATGTTTATGATGATTAGGTTAAGTTAAAATTTAACGAATTTACATATTAATCTAACTCAATAAACACTCTTATATAAAATAATAAATTAATCCAGACAGTGAAAGGGTTTTACCCTACAAATTGAATTCAAGAATATAAACTCAGTTGAAAAAAAAAAGAAGTGAAGTGAATGTAAGATCGTCACCATGTGCAGAATAGAAGTTAGTAGGACTGTACCCGATACGGGAAATGGGAAGAGAGAAAAACGATACAAAATTAATTCAGCCAACCCAACCCACTATTTGGCTAGCAAAATTTTTTGTATTTTGCAAAGCATATTACAACATCCTCGTGGATTCAACAATCGCGAGCTGTGTCTGAATTATCAATGTCCCTATAAAAGAGTGGAGTAGCAATGAATGAATGCTTAATTCGGTGCGTGACTGAAATTAAAAAATAGAGAATGGCTGGGACATGCCACGTACGCGGTGTACTTGAATGGTTCAAGATAGATATTGACGATCAAACCCATGGAGTAGAAAAATTCTTGTATATTTCAAAAATTATATATTTATTTAATAAATACATAACTTATAATATTGCATAATTATTTAATAATCAAATTAAAATATAATTTTTTAATTTTTAATTTCTTCTAGAAATATTATTCTCAAATTACATGAGAATTTATACTTTCAATGGGGACCCACAACTCACCTGTCCAGGAAACATGGCCTTTTGGGACCCGCTCCTCATTTTTTTGTTGCCCGATGTACTAACTCTAAAATTTTTAAAACCGTCTCAAAAAACAATGCACATCTAAATCTAGTTAATTACCAATTAGGACAGAAGCAATTGTATTTTCAGACAATAGAAAATCAGTTATTTCGGTATCAATATATAATTTCATAAAAAGTATTGATATAATAACAAAAATTCAAAATACCATAATAATTCTAATTTTTATTTAGTATTTATTGATTTGTGATTATATATAGTAAACTTTCAAACATTTATGATGAAATCAACAAACACTAGTGACACCCAAATTAAATGACAACTCATCGATGTATTGTTATCAATGAAAAAAAAGCAAAGGTACCCTAGGAACTTTCATGAAAGCAGTTATTATACACATTTTTTTGTTTACTACTGTTGCTTTCATGAGTTATTAAATATTTATTTATTGTTAATTACAATACAACTTTTATTTACACCGCAAAGTTACTTAGATAATATATTCCCCTGAAAAAGTTTTAAAAATGAAACCTAATAATATTTATACACAAAAACAACACAATTACATAATATAATTTTTTGATTTCGGTTACGTTAAACATTTTAATTTTTGCTTATAAATATTATTTGTTTTGCAGTTCTTCCTTTTGAAATTGTCTTGGATCTTTGTTTCCTTAGTACACCAAAAACATGGATCACGATTCATTTAGTTATCTTTTCATACTAAAAAAAGAAACGACTTTATGTACTTCTAATATATGAAAGCTAACGGTCTTCAAAAGATATATTTTTATTTTTTGTTCTAATTTTTGGTCATATTGTGTTTATTTTCATCAATTAAATTATTGAATGAATGTTTAATTTAGCTTGTCGATGCATAAAAATAAAAAATTTAGGGCATGGAAAGAAACTGAGATATTTAAAGAATTTATGAATGAAAATATAAAATGAGTGATCAAGTTAGTAGAAAGTAGTTTTTAAAACAGAAGATGATAATATTATTCAGTCAAATTAAAAAAGAGAAAAATGAATGTCAGGAGGCGTCAGTGAAAATTGATGAGCCATCCAAACAAGAACGGAGAAACAGAGCTAGAGTTACTAACGAAGAAGACAAGCAAAAGTCATGGAAACTAACTTGAATCGTAGTGATGGAATTAAGGATCAAACACTTATGGGCCCAAAGAAAAAGCAATGCAATCCATGGCTTTCAACTTTCTTTTCCATGCTTTTCTTTTGTATTTCCTGTTTTCGGCACTGACTTTGTCAACCATAAATTATTAATAAAACTTGCACTATCTCCGTTGAAAAATAAAAAACAAAACATGATGGCCATATCAAAATTGGAATTCTTATTCATTGAGGAGACGCGGTCATTATCTTAACTGTTCGGCTTTGATGATTGAACTAGTTCCTATAATAACGGACATAATTTTTTTGGTTGTATATTAATTTTTCTAACTATTAGTTCAAAATTTAAACTCAAACCATCAGTGTCAGTTTGATACGAAAGTAAGAATGACAATGAAAAATTTATATATAAATTTTGTATAATAAGTTTTAAAAAAATTAATCTAAATATATTCTTATTATTATTAAAAAATAACAAATTAAAGAAGTCTATAGAGGTTTGACCATATTTGCGGGGGGCAAAAGTCGGAGACCCAAAACACAGGAACAAAGCAAAATTCAGAGCCGTCACAATCGCAAATGCGCGTGGGACCCAGATCCCGGTATATAGTCATCTGTCCGCCAACGAGTTCTGTTTGACAAAATAAGTGATTAATAAAAGGTTTCTTATCCTTAGCTTCACTTAAATCACTATTTACACTTAATTATTAATTAAATAAATCTCTTTTTAAGTATTCTCTAAATAAAAGTATTTATATTTTAATTTTATAAAAAATTTTGTTATCAAATTAATTTATAATATTTTAAAAATGACATCATTTTTATTCTTAAAAAAAAATTAATTTTAATCTCAATCATTAAAAAATATTATCAATTTAATTTATCAATTATATAAACTTATTATTAATTTAATCTTCAATAATTAAAACTATATCAATTTAATTTTTATCTATACAAAGAATTATTTTTAATTTTATTTTTTAAATATAAAGACTAAATTAATAATAAATTTTTTTAAAAAATCAAAACAATAACACATACATCTTTAAAAAAAAAAAGAGGTTTACACTTTTTAATTTTATTATAATCAACTTTTACTAATATAATACGTATTGTCATTTACAATTACACAATCGACCTCCGCCATAAATTTATGAATTCATCATTTATCTTATTTTTATTATTTCAAAATAATTTTTGTTTGATTTCAAGGAGTAAAATAAATTCTAACTTTTTATTATTTTAAAAAGGTGATGATTTATTAGAAAGAAATAATAATTATACATAAAATATAATTATTTTATTTTATAGTAAATGGACTTTCAAAATTTTTTAAAATCTTAACTCGAATTATAAAATGATATTTGAACGTCACTTAAATTATATTTAGAATTTAGAATATATATATTTATTTTATATCCTTTTTAAAAAAAATTATAAAATATTTTTATTCAATATGTTAAAATTATTTTTTTATAAAATATTTTTAATAGAATCAAATTCTTATCATTATAAACAAAATTTATTTTATTAAAATTTTAAAATATTTATCACTAAACCACATGTATATGGTTATTCACATCTTTCTAGAATAATAATATTTTCTTAAAATATAAAGTGATTTATCTGCCAACTAGGATGAGCACAACACAAGGATAGGTTTCTTAATCTGGAGAGATATTAGTTGTCTTAAAAACACTAATATTTGTTGAAATAATAAAATGAAGAAATAAACAAATAAAAGAAAAAAAAAAAAAAAGAACTGGCCGCTGCAGCGGCCATGTGCGGGCAAGCGCACTTGCATCCAACCCAATTATGGAAAGCCACATGAAATTTCTTTCTTTTCTTGTCGCAATTACCTATTTATCCTTTTCACGTTTTCTTTTTTGGGCGTACGCAGCCATGGCAATTATGATTTCTTTCCAAAAGAGCAATTAACCTAATCAATACTTTTGCTACTGTTTTCCCTTCTTCTCTGCTCATAATGTCAATTACTGAAACCAAAGCAAAACTTCATATGACAACTTTGTTCCTTAAGTATGTGTACATGTATGCATATCCTTGTAATCTACCACTCATAAGAGAGGGTTTTATGTTCACAATAAATGACTATATGACTGTGTATGTCCCTGCCATGTTAGACAAATTGTTTATAGGACACATAATGCGAATTATTTGTTGACTATAATCCTTTTTGTGCTGCTTTTGAATTAACACGATGATTTTAATGAAACACCATACATCAATATACCTTAAAGTATCGATTATTTATCTTATAGTTCACGCAACTAATAACACAAGATATTTATTTATGTTATACTCGTCAACAGCTAATTAAATAATTTATTAATGGTGAGTAATAGTTTAAATAGACATGAACCAAGCTCTCGTAAATAAATTTTAATTTTTTATTGAGGTTTAGCGGGACTTAATTACTATTCATTTTTTAGGTAATCGCTAATTTATATCAACATTTTTTTAATAATTAATGAAATATGTAATTATAATTTAATATATCATACCTATGATACAAAATCGTTGATAGAATTTCTTACTTAAAAATAGTTTCAAGCATTTGATTAACTGTTAGTATAATAATGTAATTATCATATTATTATAGTAATTAAATTTGTTCACTTATAATGAAATTTTTTATTAATTTTTGTAATATTGATAACATGCTATTAAAATTAAATTCTTATAAATTTTATAAAAATGTAAGTTATATAATTTAAATGAATAATGGAGAATGGCGATAATAAATCAATAATAACATAAAAAAATAAATAAATTAAGATAAATTAAACGTAAGTATCACGTGACATTAAAATTTTTTCAACTGATAATTTTAAAATATACGAAAGTTTGCGAATAAAATATTACAAAAATAAAATTTTATGCAAATGAATAAACTCTCAAGAGGTAAACTGTAATTTACCAAATTATTTATGATTGATTGTAAGTTGTAACTGTTAAGCAGATGGGAAAAGGGGCATTAGTTACCGGATGAAATGGTAATAATAATGTGAATAATAAATAACCATGGTTAGCAGAAACGAGTAACAGTGATCAACCGTCCTTAACTTCGGAGGTCAACAACTTGACAAGATGGGCAATCGGCTATTCCATTAGTCAGTGACAATTGCAGAGAGAGAGAGAGAAGAAAAGGGGCATTTTGAAGGAAGGAGAAAGAAAGAAAGAAAGAAAGAGAGAGAGAACCAGAATGTGTGTCTGGGCATTGTAGGGGGAGATGGGGGGCACGGCTTCAGCATTTGGTCGCTCACAAACTTGGCAGCCTCTCCTTTTTTGTTGCTTCCCTTGTCCCTACTTTTTGCCGCTCCCTACTCCTCCTTTCCTCTACACTCCCTTTCCGGCGACCTCGCCGGCCGGAGTTCACACACCCTTTCGTTGACTTCACTCATCTCTCCCCTCTTCCGGCAAAGATTTCTAAGCTCAGTTCGCCTTCTTTTTTTCCTTTTCTTTCTAATAATTTATCTGTTTTGATTTTCCTCCTCCACTCTTCCCTGATCTGAGAAAAGCTGCACATTCCTCCGCGATTGTTGTATCAGCACTTTCCTCTCTTCCCATATCGCGCTTTAGCTCTTTGGCCTGCAACTCTCCGGGAATCCGATTAATCATCAGAGACATGGATTGCTGATACTCTTCCCGACCGCAGCAACAAACTTTCAAGGGAACGAAAAGATGCAGGCCGACGGTTCCCCCGCCGCCGCCGCCGTAGCGCCGAATCCCTGCGAAGGTGACCTCTCTCTTGAACCTCCTTATATATATATATATATATATATATATATATATATATATATATATATATATATATATATATATATATATATTCGGTATTCTCTCTCTGTGTCTTCATGTAAAAAAAGAGTGTCTTGGAAGAACCGGTTGTGGCTTGTCTTATTTCTTATTTCTTCGTTTTGTTCCGAGCCTGTTTCATTGCACAAATAATAATTAGAACCACAACTTGGGAGTCTTCTTCATTCACGACTCTCTCTGCTTGTCTTTTTTTTTTTTTCTGGTGAAGTTAACGTTTTTGGCATTAATTTGCTTTTCATTGCTGTCTTTTGTTTCTCTTTCCATGCTTGCTTTCTTGCTTTGTTTTTCTCCGAGAAACAAGCGAAGTAATAATGGTAAATACGAGGATGGGTGTTTTGACTTATGGGTGCTCGACACGTGGTGCAGGAGCAGAGAAGAAGAGCATCAACCCGGAGCTCTGGCAAGCTTGTGCGGGGCCGCTGGTGAACCTGCCGCCGGCTGGGACTCACGTCGTTTACTTCCCTCAAGGCCACAGCGAACAGGTAAACTGACTTCAATTAATATTAATGCACCTCTTTTGGTATTTGGCGTCGTCTTTCCTAATTTGTTAGATCATGATCATGTACTTCACTTTTTGGAATATTTACCTACGTTCGTTTGTGTTTGCAGCCTTGTGTTCACCCTCAACATTTTTCTTATGTAGTTCTTAACTATTCCTGATGATTCTGTTTTGAGCCAATTGTTTGTGTATATGCAAATATCAGTCGTATTGTCCCTATTTCTATGACATATATTTCTGTTTTATTCTTGTTTTTGTGTTTTTTTTTTCCCCAAAAGTTTCTCAAGGTCCTAGAACAATTTTTTCACAAAAAAATGGTGGAAGGATCATTATTCATAAAATTTCTTTTAGGCTTGTGGTGGTTTTGAGTAACCTTTCTTTCAGAGCTCACGTACACTTCGATTTGAGTGATCCCTTCTTGTTTCAGGTCGCAGCATCTTTGAAGAAGGACGTGGATGCCCAAATCCCAAGCTATCCCAATCTTCCCTCAAAGTTACTGTGTCTCCTTCTCAATGTCACCTTGCATGTATGGTGAATTTTCTGACTTTCAAAATTTGCTTCAGAAACAAACTTCTAAAATTTTTGGTTTTAAATTTTTAATTTTGTTCTTTTTGTGTGATTTTCTTCCCAGGCTGATCCAGAAACCGATGAAGTATATGCTCAGATGACACTTCAACCAGTGCCTTCTGTAAGCCCCATTCACAATGAGTGAAATGCTATGCTCTTAAACCACTATGATATGCCTAACATCAAATTATAGAATAAAATTGTTTCCTATTTGTAAAGAGAAAGGCTTGAACAATTCTTCTTAGTTACTAGAAATTCTAGAAACGTAATTCTGCATTTCCCAAAGTTTTCAAAATCACCTGATCTGTTGACATCATCCATGCAGTTTGACAAGGATGCATTATTAAGATCAGATCTTGCTCTCAAGTCAAGCAAGCCACAACCTGAGTTTTTCTGTAAACAACTGACAGCAAGTGATACGAGTACACATGGAGGTTTCTCTGTACCCCGCCGTGCAGCAGAGAAGATTTTCCCCCCTCTTGTAGGTGTCCATTTCCTATTTCAAGTATTCAATTAGAACTTGATGAGTTTGATCTAGTCTATGTTTCCATATAGGATTATTCTATGCAACCTCCTGCTCAAGAACTTGTGGCCAGGGATTTGCATGATAATGTTTGGACATTCCGCCATATATATCGTGGTATGTTTTACGTACAGCCTTTTACAAGTTGAAACAGTTGCACCATCAGAAACTTATACTGTAATTTGTTGACATTTTGTCAAGCCCATTTCTGAAAATCTTTTGCCTATTCGTAATGTCCCTTGAGTAGGACAACCAAAACGTCACTTGCTTACAACTGGATGGAGTCTATTTGTCAGTGGAAAGAGGCTTTTTGCTGGAGACTCTGTTTTGTTTATAAGGTAAGGCCGTAAGGGTAATAAATTGATACCTTTTGTATTGTTAGTGTTGGAGTGCTAGGTTCCAAAATTGTCTTACCATATGTTGATGCATCATAATCAAACTTCCCCGTTTAGGCTCAACTAATTTAAGCATACAACTTGCATTCTTACCAAATTTCGTGATTTTTAATTTTTTCTGGGCAGAGATGAAAAGCAGCAGCTTCTTTTGGGAATCAGACGAGCTAACAGACAGCCCACCAATATATCATCTTCAGTACTATCAAGTGATAGTATGCATATTGGAATTCTGGCTGCAGCAGCTCATGCTGCAGCAAACAATAGTCCCTTCACGGTGTTTTATAATCCTAGGTCAACATCTTTCATTTCCTTTATTCTTACAGTACTAATGCATAATTTCTTTGATTGCCAGTTTACTTTCTTGTTTGTTCAATCAGATTGCAAAGGCTACTTTGTCAAATGAACCAGTGTTCTCAAATCTAAAATTTTGAACTTACATCTTTCTTTTGTGTGCAGAGCTAGTCCCTCTGAATTTGTTATTCCTTTGGCCAAGTACTACAAGGCAGTGTACAGCCACCAAATATCTCCTGGCATGCGTTTCCGAATGATGTTTGAAACTGACGACTCTGGAACAAGAAGGTGCCTCACTTTGAGTCCATATATCAGAACTATAGTTTTGAAAATTGTGGATGATTAATTAAAAATAATGCCTTGATGAAGAAAACATGGGTGGTTGAATATTATAATTGGAAGATGTAATTAGTTTGGCATGTAATTTAGTTGCTGCCTGAAACATAACTTGATTTATCAATGGAGTTTAGTTAGAATCAACAGCATTCCTGGGATAGGACATAGGAGATGATTAGCTGGGAATATATATTATGCATGTGAATGATTTTGATAATAAATAGTACTTTCAATTGTATTGCAGGTATATGGGTACAATTACAGGAATCAATGATCTGGATCCTGTGAGATGGAAAAACTCGCAATGGCGTAATTTGCAGGTACAATTTATGTTGTCCTTTTGCAATTCACAATGTAAAATTTTACCATCTATAAGTAGATGAACCATGGATCACTTATATTTTCAGAATCTGTTTTCTTTGAAAAGTTTTTATCAGCATATGAAGTGGTAATTAAATTACATATCATTGGTCAGGTTGGTTGGGATGAGTCAACTGCTGGGGAAAAGCGTAGTAGGGTCTCAATCTGGGAAATTGAACCCGTGACTGCTCCTTTTTTCATCTGTCCTCCTCCGTTCTTCAGATCTAAGAGGCCAAGACAACTGGGAATGCCTGGTAAGTAATGCTATTATACCTGTTTTAGATGCAAAATGAGGTGTGCTGTATTTTTCTCAAGCAATCTCTTCTAGATTCTTTCACTCTTGACCTTCCCACGTGTTTGTTGACAAATTTTTCGTTTGATAGAATTTCTGATAAAGAAAATTTTGAATTTGTTGTGATGTTTGTAATTTATAGTTTATGTTGGCTTATTTTGTATTTACTTTTTCAGATGATGAACCATCCAATTTTGATAACCTTTTCAAGCGGACGATGCCTTGGCTTGGTGATGATATGTGCATGAAGGATCCCCAAGCTCTTCCTGGCCTGAGTTTAGTTCAATGGATGAACATGCAGCAAAATCCTGCTCTGGCTACCTCACTGCAGCCAAATTATGTGCCTTCCTTGACTGGACCTGTTCTGCAAAATCTTCCTGGTGCAGATATTGCCCGCCAGCTGGGATTTTCTGCTCCACAAATTTCTCAGTCAAACAATGTAGCTTTCAATGCTCAGAGGCTAATTCAGACTGCACAACAACTTGATCACCTTCAGAAGCTACCATCCACATCTAGCCCATTGGGAACAGTCATGCAGCCGCAGCAACAGTTGGGTGATATCACTCAACAACCTAGGCAGAACCTGGCAAATCAAACTCTTCCTCAGAATCAAGTCCAGGCGCAACTTTTGCATCCCCAGAATCTTGTCCAAACCAACAATGTCCTTCAACAGCAGCAACCATCCATTCAAAACCATCAACTCCATAGAAGCCTCTCTCAGAACCCACCACAGCAGCAGCAGCATCAACCGACAATTATGGGTCAGAATCAACAACAAAATTTGATCCAGTCCACTATGACTGATCATGTTAATCAACAATTACCGATGTCTGATAATCAGATTCAACTTCAGTTGTTACAGAAGCTTCAACAACAAACACTCTTGGCACAGCAATCTGCATTGCAGCAGCCTACTCAACTTACTCAAATCCAAGATCAGCAGAGGCAGCTTTTAGATGTGGCTCAGAACTTCTCTAGGTCCCTAACACCTGGTCAAATGCTGGAAATTCCTTCTATACTTCAAAATTCACTCCCTGAGGCTAATTCTATCACACATCAGATGACAAAGGCTAATAGCCGGAACAATATTCAATTCTCTCATCTGCCCCAGCAGCCAAAGCTTCAACAACAGCAACCTGGCTTACTGTCTGAAATGCCTGGCCATGTGGGACTTCCCCCTAATCCTACAACCAACCAGCTCTCTGCTGCTGGTAGTAGTATACTGACTGGAGCAGCTGGAGCAGGGCAATCTGTAATTACTGATGAGGTTCCATCTTGTTCCACTTCACCTTCTACAAATAACTGTGCCAATGCACTTCCACCATTGATAAATTCTCGATTCCATAGGAGCACAACAATAGGGGATGACATGGGTCAGTCTGCTGCCACGATCTTGAGTTCAAGTGGCTTAGAAATCATGTCATTGAACGCAAACTTGGTAAAAGATTTACAGCCAAAATCTGAAGTTAAGCCTTCTTTAAACATTCCCAAAAATCAGAGTCAAGGGAATTTTGGTCCTCAGACATACTTGAATGGTGGTGCTGCCCAGACAGATTATTTGGATACATCATCTTCTACAACATCTGTTTGCCTTTCTCAGAGTGACGCCCATATGCATCAGAATAATAACCCATTATCTTACAATCCACAGTCAATGTTGTTTAGAGACAATAGTCAAGATGGGGAAGTTCAGGCAGATGCTAGGAGCAATGTTCCATATGGCAATAACATTGATAGCCAATTGGGAATGCCACTGAATCCAGATTCTCTTTTGACCAAAGGCACAGTAGGGCTGGGGAAGGATTTGTCAAATAATTTCTCATCAGGAGGCATGCTTGGTAACTATGAAAATAACAGAGATGCTCAGCAGGAACTTTCATCTTCAATGGTTTCACAGACATTTGGAGTCCTTGATCTTACCTTTAATTCAATTGATTCCACAATAAATGATAGTAGCTTCTTGAATAGGGGTCCATGGGCTCCGCCACCACCGCCACCGCCACAGCCACCGCCACTGCCACCGCAGCCACAGTTTCAGCGGATGAGGACATATACCAAGGTTTATTTATTATTTTTTTATTGTTGTTGTTGTTATTATTATTTTAATATATCTTGTCTCAATGTTGGGTATGTGTATATAAAATTATATTATTCTGAATTAGCTTTTTTGTCCTTATAGGTATATAAGCGAGGAGCTGTGGGAAGGTCTATAGACATAACGCGGTATTCAGGTTACGAGGAGCTTAAACAGGATCTGGCTCGTAGGTTTGGCATAGAGGGACAGCTGGAGGACCGTCAAAGGATAGGCTGGAAACTTGTTTATGTAGATCATGAGAATGATGTTCTACTAGTGGGGGATGACCCTTGGGAGTAAGTCCTATACTCCTATTTCCTTTTCTCATTGGCTTTGTCTTTGTGCATGTACAAATATATATTTTTTTAATTTTTTGGCCAGTGCATGTGCATATTCACTATTCATTTTATTCTCCTTGGTAGCCTACCTACTGAAAAGTTTTCTTCCAGAGTTGATGCATCCCCTCTCTCCTTAGAAAAAGGACGACAAATAATGTCTAATTCTTCAAGTTGGTAGGTTTGAAGCGTCCCATATATCTGCATGTGCAACTAATTTCACCATGAGCCACATAATAAGTCAGATGGACAGCAATGACTAACAATTTACTTTCCTACTTCTTTAGTTCACGTATTTTTTTCTAAGGCATCAAGATCATGAAAATTTGGAGGAAAAGCAAATTATTCGGAGCATTTTCATGATGTAAAATGCCAAACACTAAAAGAATTGGACTAATGTACATTATGTATAAGGCCAAAAGAATTGGATTAATGTGAATCGTGTATAAGGTGTGATTCCTGATTGTCGAGAATATATAACGGTTGCAGATATGTTTACATTTAGATTAAAATTCCCAAATCCCTGAATTTTTTCAATTAGTTGATTTGACATCTTAAATGTTATGGGATATTTCAGGGAGTTTGTTAACTGTGTCCGCTGTATTAAAATACTTTCTCCTCAAGAAGTGCAACAGATGAGCTTGGATGGAGATTTTGGCAATGGTGGCCTTCCAAATCAAACCTGTAGTAGCTCTGATGGTGGGAATACTTAAATAGAGCCCAGTAATCTACTAACTATTCTTCCATGTTGGTAACTTATATTTTTCTAGGAGACATACATTATTGTCCCAAAGGCGGTTATTATGCCAATATGGGGTTCTGTGGATGTTTGTGTCCTGCAGCAGGACTTAAAAATGATGTTTTGCAGTTAAAAGGAGAAACTTAATCCATTTGAAGAGCCAAAAAATATAGCGGAGAAACTTGAAGAGCCAAATTGAAGAGCCAAAAAATATAGCGGAGAAACTTAACTGCAGCTAAACACTGCCACTTCAATCAAGGTGTTAAACTGGTAATGAATCAAATATTGGAGCACGCCATGTCCCCAACAAAGTTAGATGCGTTTGAAGCCATAGATATGATGTTGTAAGATTGAACAAAATTGTTGTCGGCATGATTAGAAATATCCCTAGTACTGTGTAGAAAGGTAGAAATATTACGTCACAGTTCAGAGTGTATAAATTTGTAGGTTTGTGCTAACATTTGAATAAAATGGTGGCTTATTCGTTGGGCCTTTGTAGACACTAGGTAGCTAGATTTTGCGGAAACTCACTATCCTCCGCCCATTGAAGCACAATAGCCAAGAGTGCCAAGTAGAGAAACTTCAGATGTATGTATGCAAGGCCAAATGGATACGGGAAACATCAAGTACAGAACAAAGGTGGAGCGTTGTTTTTGCCCAACAGATATAATGTGCTTCACACTTAAATATAATGCTTTTCTTCACCGGTTCTCATTCTCAATGGATTGACACTGAGAAGTTCTTATGTACTTTACTATACTTAATTCATTAAAATTGTAATAAGGGGAAAGTATAATTATATAAATGATTATATTGAATATAAAATATTATATAATAAAATTTAAGTTAAATGTTAACCATTGAGTGTAATATTCTGAAAGCATTTAAAAATTTTTCTTATGTGTTGGGGTCGGGTCTCATTCAAGTTTGCCTAGGCTCATTGTAACCGGGATACCGTGTTATGTCTATGGACCTTGCAGGTATGTAAAGAGGTTCATTAGCACTTGGAAGTTAACATTGCAGCAAATTCCCCATTCAGTTAACATAGAATTACAGTTGAGGACAATAAGGAATTTAAGTCAACTTAATCATAGTATTGGCAGTACAGGAGCTCCCATGAAATCACAGAGTCATCAAATCTATCTAAAATGGATGGGATTGACATCAAAATTTATTTAAATTTAAAAGTAAAGCTTTATCAAATTTTTATTATATTATGAAGAAATCCAGCTAAACGTATCCAAGAATTACAGGAGTAGAAGACTAATGTAAACATTGCAACAAACGTACGTATAGAAGCAGAATCTATGACTATCATGAACTGAGTAAGATTAGCAAGAAAGGTCAGATAAAAGATGAAGAGTTGCTTACTGGAGTGGAGTATTTAAAACTCCTAAGTTGAAGATTGCTTTTGGATTCACTTGTATTTTTACAGGTTTTTAAGTGTCTTTGTACGTAATTTTTAAAAAAATAAATGTTGAAAATACTTAATCATCACTTTTTCTTATAAGTTAAATTATTCTTAACTTTCAAAAGCAAATAGAATAAGAAGTGATTTATAATATAATTTTTTAAAAACATTTTTTATCTTTTTTGAAAATTATATCTTTTATTCTTTTTTTTTCTTCCCTTACAAAAGTCTTTTTTAATAATTTGCTACAAAGAAGTCTCCATATCCTTTCTTATTTAAAAGTATTTAAATATTATATCCAAATAAAATTATTTTTTCCTTCAAAAAAAAGGTTTAGGCAAAGGACCTCTAAGCAATTGCCAATTGGCAACATAATAAAACAACATCTGGGTCGTTAGTTACACTTACGACATTGAACGGCTGTGATGAAAGAAATATGGAGTGGGGAAGGGAAAGGGGAACAGGACAAGAGACTTATGGGCAGCCTCAACTAAAACTCCAGCTCCAAGCGAACTCAACCATTTAGGCGGAGGTTTCAATCAGCGCCAGCAGAGCAAGAGCATCCTCGTTTGCATCGACATCGCCATTCGCCAGCCTTCAAAAGGCACCGCGCAATCACACCCATTCCTCATTTTCTGCTTCTCTCTGTTACCAAATGGAGGCCGCCATGCCCGTCTGCAAGTCTCTTAGCTCTCCTCCTGTAGTTGTAAGCACTAAGCACCCTCTCTCTCTCTTTCTCTCTCTCCGACTGCAATGCAAGCTTTGCGTTCTATGTTCATATCATTCATGTTTTTTATTTCTGCTCCAAACCCAATATCACCTAATCAGTTCCCATGCTTCAAACTATTTATAATATTATTCTTTCCTTTCACGCCTTCTTCTGATCCCAATTATTCCCCGCACTTTTAGCCATCAAATTATTAGCTTTCCACTTCGTTTCACATTAGGTATAACGAATGATCTGTGCTCTAAATCTCACATTTAAATCTTTGATTTGAGATGATGCAACTGCCAGGCTTTTAAATTATATGCTTCAAACTTGAACCATACTTAATTGGATTGCAATTTTTTGTTTTTGTTTTTTCTTGTTCTAAAATTTACCCTTTTCTTATCTGAATATTTTCCCTTTTGATTGGGTTTTTCTTTTTTCGTTCTCCAAATGGAAGGGTTTGTTTGTGGGGAGGACCAGAGGAATTAAGAGTTCCCAATGCAGCTTCTTAGCAGGAAATAAGGTGAGCTTTCCCAGGCAAAGAGCTGAAAGTGCTCAACTCAGTCATAAGCACACAAGACATTTTGGGGCTCTCCATGCAACTTGTCAAGCTGACAAAATCCTGGTGGCAAATAGAGGGGAAATTGCTGTTCGTGTTATTCGAACTGCTCATGAAATGGGGATACCATGTGTGGCTGTGTACTCAACCATAGACAAGGATGCACTTCATGTTAAGTTGGCTGATGAAGCAGTTTGCATTGGTGAAGCGCCAAGCAGTCAATCGTAAGTTACATATGTCATTGCCTTTTCATTATTCATCTGGCTTTTTATTCATATGCTTGTATTGCTCTCTACATTCATAAACAAGTTCTTTTATTTGTATTACTAATCTTTAAATTTGCGTGCTATCATTCTTGTGTTTGAAGTGATGCTATGCTAATCTCTATTATTCTCACTGGCAGCACTGCTTATGCTGTTAGAAATATTATAGGATCAAATGCTTGTAAACCATTACAAGAAGATTATGGGAAACCCTTGGGTTTTAAGATTCTAACAGAGAAATGGCTGCCTGCAAAGTTTTTTGACTATAAGAAAGTAAGACCACTAAATTTTATCCAAAAGAAAAAGAACTAATGACCTTTATGTTGCTTTTGAAAAGCCCAGCAGTACAGTTTTGTGTTGAAGATTGCTAACGCATAATTTGGTGTTGCTAACACTTTTAAAAGTCAGTTGTAAAATAGTCATATTCCATGATCATATCAGGCTATCACTTTATAATATCTTTAGCTTGGTTACTTTCTTGCAAAAACTATTGCCAAGCAGGTGCAAAGAAATTGCTTGTATCATAATCAGAATTTTATATTTTTTCTTGATGCAGCAACCCCCTGGAGTAAAATACAGATAAATAATCTCACTAAGGATACTGTCAACTGTGTACTACTAATTATTCATCTAAGAAAAAACAGCCACAAGAAAATTGATGTAATCCAAAGTAATAAAATTAGTTGGCTAGCAACAAATTTTGATAATGCTTAAGAGAAATTCCAAACAAGAAATAAATTTCTATTTCCTTATGTGCAGTTTATTATCACTATAAGAAGATGGAAAATCAGTAAGATTATTTAATTTATTTAGCTGCTGACTGCATATTATATCGAAAAATCTAGTTTAGCTTGAATTTCTCCAAAATGTATAACAAGAAAAAGCAGTTTAAGTTACATGATAGAATATCTGGTGGTCATGAACTTTTACGTGTATATTGTTCTGTCTCTGTGCAGGTACTTATTGATCCCAAATGTTCTATCTGCCGCTATTAGCCATAAATGCACAATGTTGCATCCTGGATATGGTTTTCTTGCTGAGAATGCAGTATTTGTTGAAATGTGCAGAGAACATGGAATCAATTTTATTGGACCTAATGTGAGTAGACTATGGAGTTTGCAGAATATCCAGTTTGTTTGATTACCGTCTGATGCCTGGCCTCTCTTACTTTAAAGCTTCACATACAAGTTTGTTTACATGACATTAACTGTGAAAATTTCACCTAGATTGAATGAGACTTATTTGAACTTGTTCATTAAATCTTAAAACTAGTTTCTGGCTGAAGTATCTCGAAGCACAGGAATTTGATTGCCAATTTTACAAGAAGTCATCATCACTTCCAACTGATGTTTAGTTTATATCCACATTGATACTGTAAGATGAGGATTACTGATGGTCCAGGATGACCAGTGACCACCTAAGGAGGTTGTTCTCTGGCAAGCAAGCAAGTGGTTACTGAGCTTGCCTAAATAACAGTATCGTTAAGCCTTATAGAGAAAATGTGCTTGCAGAGTTGTATTTGATATTTTGTTGTTTTTCTTTTTTGATATTGAAGATTTTCATTGAAAATTGTTGGTATGCAAGTGAAGTTTAGCATTTAGGCATTTAGGCATTTTTCTAGCATGTACCTTGTCAAAGGTGGCTTCCAAGTTATCTGTTTTCCCCATATTTTATTTGATTGTAATGTATTACTATTAGTAAATGCTTAACGTTTTCCTTGTTATATATATACAGTTTCTTTAATTCACTCATAAAGCTATAACAGAAAATCCAATTTCTAGTATTTCCTTTTCTTATTATTTGGTAAAACTGAATATTAGTTAAAATTTTCAGCCTGACAGTATTCGGGTTATGGGTGACAAATCAACTGCCAGAGACACAATGAAGAAAGCAGGTGTTCCCACGGTTCCAGGAAGTGAGGGACTGTTACAGGTATTATATTTGACTTAGGTTTATAAAAAGCTTCAAATACCTTAAATACAAAATTTGGAGATAAATTCAGCTTCCATGGCATCCAAATAATGAAAAGAATTATTGTAACAGAGCACGGAAGAAGCTGTCAAACTGGCAAATGAGATTGGTTTCCCTGTGATGATCAAGGTAGATTGCCTTATTATTCTGTATTTGTAACCTTGTGCCGTATTGTGACCATTTAAAGTAAATTCGAGATTTTCAGGATGACACATATCATTCTACACATGCTTACAACATATATGCATACATATATACACTTGAATGTACATGGATAAACAATTTGAAAGTAATTTATATTATGATTAATCTAAAATTCTTGTGGAAATGGAGTATTTAGAATTTAATTTCTAGTAAAGCTACCAATGTTTAAATATCTACTAGTATCTTCTCAACCTCTCCATTTCTTTTCATTTTTTTTTCTTGAAATCATTTTCAACTTAAAGCTATGAGGATATTGGAGGAGTGAGAATAGACTGTAAAAAGAAAAAAAATGGCAAGGAAGAATTTCTTCTGCAGAGTTGTGTAATTAGTGGATGAATTTCTGTCTTTGATTGTACATTTCTGTCTCTTTATTAAATTTTATACTCACTTATTGCACCTTTCTCTGAGAAAAAGACAAATCTGGTAGAATAGTCTCCTGTTCTAGCTTCCCTTGGCTGTATACAGGGTTTCATGTCAAGTCTAGATGCCAATGTTCTAACTGTATATTTGTCTACAGATCCCACACCAGTTTAAAAAAAGGAGGGAGTGGGGGTGTTATAATTGGGGATTATTGCTTACAGTGCAAGGATGGCCACTTGCAGTGACATTGAAATTGTAACATTGAAGATTGTTATGTGTTAAATCTTTCTTTATGGAAGTCTACACTTGGTGTTAGGTTCCAGTTATAGTAATTAGACTAGCATGAGTAGGCTGGCTGGTGACATATATAGACCTAGAAAAAGAAAAGTAATGATTTATGTTGATTTGTCTAAAGCAGCTTTGTCAACATGTTCCAGCATTCCTTCATGTAGGCCATAAGTCTGTTGGGATTGAACTCTACGAAAACTTGTTCTCAATTCTCAAGGACATATAATATTGTCCTAGAGTTTCATTATAAATTTATAATAGATGTATAAGCATGGATATGCTGGCTTGTGACCATGCCTATGGTGTGGTGGTGTAGGTGATGTATAACCCTAGAGGTGTGTTTATCATTTAGAATGTTCCGAAAGTGAAACATTTTTGTAATTTGGCAGAGTACTCCACTTCTACTACCTTGATTATGTTTGTCAGCTTGTGATTTATTGAAAAGAAAGTAAAAGAACATTTACTAGTGTCTAATAGTCTTCTTTATGATTTATTTGATTGTTGAAATTAAGACTGATTAAAGGGGCTACATACAGTTCCTTTATTCCCCACCCCGGTCCCATTTTTTGTTGTAATACTGCAGTAGTATGATGATTTAGAGAACAGGTAATCTGCTGATTTATCTGAACTGACAAACATTCTGTTTCTTAGGCAACAGCTGGTGGTGGAGGGCGTGGCATGCGTCTTGCTAAAGAACCTGATGAGTTTGTGAAGTTGTTACAGGTATTTCTGCCTAAATGGAAGTTTTTGGTACGGGGCTGAAATCGAGCTGGCCGATTACCTTTGGGCTGAAATTGGCTCTGCTGGTTACTTTTGGGATGGTCCAATCTAATTAATTGTTGGGCTGGAATCGGGCTGGCCCGATATAGTAAATTATTTTTGTTTCATTCTGGAATTAGGCCGGCCCACTTACTTTAGTTTTAGGCTGCCTTGATCTAATTATTAATTTTTACTTCGAACTGGAATCAGCTAGCTCGATCTAATAAACTTTCTTTATTTTATGCTGGAATCAGGCCGGCCTGATTAGTTTGGGCTGGAATTGAGCCAGTGTGCTTACTTTCAGGCTGGCCCAATCTAATTATTTTTTTCTCTCACAGCACAGCTTGTTTTTTTGTCTATACTTCTCCCTAATTTCCACTTTTCAGTCTTTAGTTTATTATCTGTTACAATAGGCATAAGCAAAAGTTGTAAGGGTAACCTGTAACTCAAACTAATTTAAATATAGAAGCCATACTACCCTATGATTAGATTAAAGCAAACAACTGAAGGAAACAAAAAATGCTTTTGCCTTGTGTGTATTTTTTTTAGCATTCTAACAAAGTAATGGTCTAATGGATCAAGAGTTCTTAGTGATTTACTTGAGGCCAACAGGTAGAACAAGGTTTTCTGCAGTTTGTAGGTTCCAATAATTGTTGACATGAAACCATCTCTGTTGCAGAAGTTTTAAAACAGGACAACATGATGGATTCTGATGGCAGGGATATAATAATATGCATTTTTGGTGAAATGTCTTCTATTTCTTTTCTTTGCAGCAAGCTAAGAGTGAGGCAGCTGCTGCATTTGGCAATGATGGAGTTTATTTGGAAAAGTACATTCAAAACCCAAGGCACATTGAGTTCCAGGTAATGTTATCTTTTTTTCTAATTGAACTTTATAATTTGACTGAAGCCTGGGGATTAGGAGAACACTTGAGGGAATTTATTTTATGAAGAATGTGGGTCTGGAGCAATATTAAGCACTGCAATAATTGATCTCCAACATCAAATCCAAATGTCCTGGTCTTCTCAAAGGCTCCAAAATACCAACTTAGCAGTACTAATCAATAACATTGTTCTGTTTGGTTAACTAAATTAGATTGATTCTGAAAAAATTGTAATTCCTCCAAATTCCAAAAAGTTCCACACTGTTCATTTTAAATTGGGTTCGCTCAAGAAATAGTGTCCATATCAAGCCAATTTCATGCTTCACAGTTGGTTACTTTCCAACCATGTAGAAGCATCTTGCAACTTCCTTTCCTGGCTATAAGTTGGTATACAGCAGGTAGAAGAAAAACTCTGCATTTGGGTTTGGCTAAGTGGACAGTCTGATAATTGATTTTACAAATTCCAAGTTGGTTTAGGTGCTTTGGTTTGAGTCCAAAACCTGTATGTTCAGAAAACATGTTTTGAAATTAATTTATTAAATGCCTAACTCTTATTGAAGTACTTGCAATTTAATACTTTTGTAATTGTTATGTGTTTGCTTGCTTGCTTAAATTTATAATATTGTGTGCTTTACTTTTCCAAATTTCCAATTTCAGAATCTACTTTCCAGTTTGCCCCATCATGTTACTGTTTAATTCATCTATCCTCTGCTTCATGGCTTTGCAGGTTCTTGCAGATAAATACGGTAATGTTGTTCACTTTGGAGAGCGTGATTGTAGCATCCAGGTACTATGAACTAACTTATCCCTCCATTTCTCATCTGTCTGTCAGTCTGTGTCTCTGTGTAGTTTGTCAAATTGGTTATTTATATTAACCATGAAAGCACTTATCATGGTTATATTTAAATTTGAAATTTTAAGAAAACTTAAAAATCTGGGTTCTGTGAACTTGTTGCAATTTTCAGCCCTGGTAAATTCAAGACCGAAAACTAAATATTAACAATTTAACATATGTACAAGGTGTGTATTTCAGACTAGAGTGTTGTTTTTTATTTTATCATTCAACATAGTAAGGGGACCTGAAGATGAAATTATTAAAGTAATATTATGGGGCTTTAATTGAAGTGCCTTCAGTTGCCCATCATGATGATTATTTTGTATTAATTTGTCTATGTTTTATTTTAGTTCCCTTGGGGGGGGGGGTGTTTCACATGTACTTACTATTACTAACACAATGTACGCCACATCTGCTGAGAAGCTGTTGTATATCTAGTGTTGATGATAAAGGATAGCAAATAACAGAGATGCAAAATGATACAGAAAAAAAAAGGAAACTGATTCACTTTGTCATGTCAATGTTAATCACATTACCTGAAGATAAAGAAAATGAGTCAACAAGTTTAATAGTGAGATAGAAAGATCCAAATATAGGTGTTCTGATTATTTATTTATCCTTTGTAATCTCTGTTGCAAGAGATCCTACTTAAACCAATTAGTTCTGTTGATTTTGACTTTTCATACAGAGGCGTAATCAAAAACTGCTGGAAGAAGCCCCTTCTCCGGCATTGACCCCCGAGTTGCGGAAGGCTATGGGTGATGCAGCAGTTGCTGCAGCTGCATCTATAGGTTACATAGGTGTTGGAACGGTTGAGTTCCTCTTGGATGAAAGGGGTTCTTTTTACTTCATGGAGATGAACACTCGTATCCAGGTGGAAGCTGATTTATAATATGCTTGTCTAAACTGAAAGGAACCTAGATAATAATTTCTGATACACAATGCTTTGGAGTCCTATTTTCTGAGTTCTGCTAAATAATTATCATTATTTTCTTTTCTTTTTTTTTTGGGGGGGGTTGGTTGGAATCAGGTTGAACATCCTGTGACAGAAATGATTTCCTCTGTTGATTTGATAGAAGAGCAAATTCGTGTAGCTATGGGTGAAAAACTTCGAAATACACAGGTACCAAAGGAGATATTTTACTTGTGATTCTTAGAGTCTTGTTCTTATTGTAGTTTTGCCCACAGGACAATATTGTGCTCAGAGGACATTCTATCGAATGCCGTATCAATGCAGAAGATGCTTTTAAGGGTTTTAGACCAGGGCCAGGTATCTTGATGTATCAGTGGTGTATTTCTGCAAACATATTTTAAAAGATGCAACAAAATATTACATTCTGATACCAACTTTCTCATCTGTAATATTTACTTAAAACACTACGGCCCACATGCATATGTTGGGTTATTTGATTAATTAGCTTCTTTCTCTGATTTGAAATTGAAATGCTGGCTGATTAGTCAATGTCTATCAAGTGTTGGGTATAGGTCAATTGCAATTTATGGTATTTGTTTATATTTTGTTTTAAGTCTTTTATATATGCTAAGGAAATTTCTCCTCTCCAACAACAGGTAGAATAACAGCATACTTGCCATCTGGAGGTCCATTTGTCAGAATGGACAGCCATGTTTATCCTGATTATGTAGTTCCTCCAAGCTATGACTCCCTTCTTGGAAAGGTGTGCTGATATGTCTAGTTTTATAGATCCTGGATTTATCGTCCTCCTCTGAGATACCATAGTACATAATTTTTGTCTTCATTTTCCGTGTGAACAGAAAACACATGTAACCTGTCTATATATATCATTATCTAAGTGGTCATAGTCTTTTCCCTTTCTAACTTGTCCTCCATTTTTTTTTATTAGTTTGTTTGTCATCTAGATGTTTGGGCTTTTGGATTAAAGCAATGATAGGCTATAGATACTAACAAGGTGACAAGTGATAATGTGTTTCACTTGTGAGTTTAACATTAGTCGATGTACAAGGCAATTCCTTATTTACTTTGGTAGCCTTCAGTCTGATTCGATTTTGTAAGCTACAAATGCAAATTGATACCATGATTGTAGAAAACAGGAATGATCTATATTTGCAATTGTTTGTCAGCATAAACCCAGTCCCCCCCCCACCCCCAAAAGATAAGCCTTCTTCTTGTAGTTCCTTAGCGGTGACAACATTAAATTTATCACATATTATAGTCTTTGTTTCCCCACTTGAATGGATGAAAAAAGCAGAACAGGAAAAGATTCAAAGTATTCAATGGAATTGGATCTATATATTACTAAATGTGAGGTTCACTTGGAATATGACAACTTCCTTCTTTGCCCGGTGATGTGCTGTGGTGATGAGGACTTGGGCGGAATACACCTAACTATCAGTTTGTGAAGTGCTCATTATATTTGAAACCTTTACTCATGTCTTGACTTTGTGAACTTTTTGTAGTTAATTGTATGGGCTCCAACAAGGGAAAAAGCAATAGAACGCATGAAAAGGGCACTTGATGACACTATTATCACAGGTAAAAATATATAATTTTAATGATTGTGATTTATTCCGTTTGATACCTATACTTTTTGTAAGTCAATTGTATGCCCAAAGCAAGAAAAGACTGAAAAGAGAGTTGAACGCTTTTTTCTGTTGCACCTTGGTCAATGTGCTTTTGCAAAAAGGAAAAAAAGTTTGTTTTTAAACCCTTCAAATTCTATGATATAATTAATAAGTACAATGTTGTTACAGGGGTTCCTACAACAATTGATTATCATAAACTTATCCTTGACATAGAGGTGGGTGCACCTTTTTTGTACTTTTGAACGTTGATCCTTTAGATATATTTGCTGGTGGTCAGAAGTTAAATGAATAATATACAACGTCTGCATTGTATGACAGGATTTCAGAAATGGCAAGGTTGATACTGCTTTTATTCCAAAGCACGAGGAGGAGTTGGCAATGGTAAGATTCTAATATAGCCCCTGATAATATTTATATCCCTAGCAATGGTTTTAAAGATTATTATATTTCCTTATTTGGTAAGGGGGGGGGGTGGGGTTCAGAACAGTTTTGTTAGGCAAAATTCGTATGACCTTTGCCTTTAGAACCATACATGGGGATGCTTCAATACTGTCATGGTTGTATGTTGAACTTAGTACACTCGATATCCCCAGTTCTGGCTGAAGATCACGCCCACGATTCTGAGAAAGTTTGTGGGAAGTTGCTTCTTGAACTATTTGGCACTTGGCATAAGGTTTTGATATGGAACTGTAGACTTCCCTCCGGATAAATTATGATATTTTTTTTATTATTATATATTGGATAACTAAATCATTAGGTGCATGTATTCTGTCAAACTGCTGTATGGAAGATGAAAAGTGGTAAGTACATACACTGAAGATGTTCTTCTGTAGTCTGAAGAATAAGCAAAGCAAAAACAAGACATTAGTCCTATTTTCTGATAGCGTTAAGCATCCATGCTGATGCGTTCTGGGAGTTTCTAGTCTTGTTTTCCATCTTGAAGGAACACAAGGGGTGGGGTTTTGGGAGGGGAACGAGACCTCTCGGGCTTCTCGCCCCTCTTATCCCCACAACGTTGATGAAAAGTTTCTCTAATTGCCCTGAGATAATAGTTTGTGTTGACGAAACTTTTAATTTTGCTTGATTTTGCTAACTATTTAATGTGCTCTACATATGCAGCCGCCTCTGAAGATGGTACCCTCCAACAGGGCCAAAGAACTAGCTGGAACAACTGCATGATGGATCAGAATGGCTTTGTTGTAATCACTATATCCGTGCGTTCATGTGAACATTTTAATGAAATTTTGATAATTAGTCTGGCACATTGCGTTTGTTCACATTATATTGTAAAATCAATTAATTTCAGGTTTGATTTTATCCCAAATATGAAGTATTAGTGCCAAGGAAGTGGTTGCAGTTTTTCCGAGTTCATAGTTCTGTCACATTGAAAAGTAGGTAGAATTGATTGTGATGATCTGATTTGGCTGATATTAATGTTGAAAGATCAAATTAACAGTGAAACTATAGTGCATTAAATCCTATCCTAAGTGGGCAGATAAATGAGTGAACTGTAGATATTAAATTTAGTAACCGAAGATTTTTTTTTTCTACGCTGAAATACAGAGATGCTTCTATTTTGAGTCTTCAGTGAACACCATCCGGAAATCTCATAAAACTAACTTAAATAGTATAGTATAATGGAGTCTATTGCATGATCTCTTTATTGAAAAAATGAAAGTATTAACATAACTGATAAAGAACACCGCAAGACCTGCACATCAAAATAAAAAAGAGATCATGAAACGCGGCAACTTCATTCAAGCTACCAGCAGTGGCTTAGACAACTTTCAACCAAATTAATACATCACAATCATGCTTGAATCTAAACAAGCTTAGTGGGAATACAATCCCAATAAAACCCTTGCACTCTTGAAACAAGTTCCTTTTCCTATTGCTAAAAATTATAGAAGGCAGTAGTAGTGAGTCCCTTACTTCAATTGTGATAAATTAGAAATATAGAAGCCGGAAACTTATAAAAGTATCATCCAAGATTATCAACTCGAAAATGAAAAATCAAAACGCCCATTAAAGGATTCTTGTATTATGTTATCCAAATCGACCACCATTGATTTACTGCAAAAGGAATGACTGGCACAGTCATCTGCAAATCATTATACGGATCGCACAAGTAGCTGAATGCAAAGGAAAAATAATACATGAAACTGATCAGTATACTATATTCTCTGTTTTAAGTATTTTTATATTGTCATTGAGAATATCATATCAGTACAAACTGCTGAGAATCAAACAAAAGGGATATTCACCATACTCAGAACCCCACCTAAGTATTTTTAAGTATTTTTTTGCATATATCTTTAGTAGCCTACAAAAGATATATGCAAAAAAAATTTTACAAGCATAAGTAAACAGTATGAATTACATACTTCTCAAAGCAACTGCTTTAATGTCCGTAATTTTTCATAAAGAAAAAAGTTCAACCAAAATTTATCAAAAGTGATGCTGAATATGTTAACAAAATAGGCTTTAGAAATAGGATGGAAATGAGTTATATATTGCAGTTAATATGGAGGATACCTAATGTAAAACCACACAATGCATTGAACTTTACAATAGCAGTGCAATTTTTGGCGGGAAGAAACTTAAACCAATAATTACTCGTGGCCAGGAATAAGGCTATGCTACTTTGTTTTGAACTTTTGATAGATAGAGATATTAGATACTAGTTACTCCGTGCGATGCGTGGAATATAACAAAAATGAATTGATATGACTTAAAAATTAGTATTCATAATTTAACAATATATATTTTTGTTTTGGTGCAAATAATATATATAATTTAATAATGGCTGAGTGTGACTATTTTATTTTTTGACTAGTTTTATCACTTTATATTAGTAGGTATATTAGAGGAAAATAATTGATAATTTGTCAATTTTTGTAAAAGAAATAAATAACTGAAATGAATTTCTGGATATCTATATATATGTAGTTGATAAAAAAGAATGCCGCGCGCCCCAACAAACATGCAAATTAAAAATGAAGTTGTTATATAATTGTTTATGAAATTTAAATGTAAATTAAACAAAAAAAGTAGCCGATTGCTAGAGAATTAATCGCAATCAATTAATAAATTAATCATTGTCTATGCCAATCAACTATATTAACATATTTCTTCATCACTTGACAAAAAAAAAACTCCAATGGTTTATAATTGAGTATACAAATATATATATAGACAATAACAAATATAAACACAAGCACTTTAGATAGACAGTAACAAGCCAGTGCAATATGAATATAGAAACTTGAACACAAAAATCAGAATCACATGCACTAACTAAACTCTCCACAAACAAAACCGGAAACATGATGGAAACAGAAAAAGTGATCAGTTGAATCCTGAAGGTGGTCTCCAAGTGTGAGTAATGAAGACAATATTCTTTTTCTTTCGATCTCCATTGGTCCCGCTGGTCTTTCATACAGGAATAAGACGATGATACCATTTTTTAAGAACGTAAAGGGTTCATCGCCCGCAGATATGGAGATTCCAAACCATTTTTTGATCCCAACTTCGCCTATTCATAATATATAGAACCATTTAAATGCTCCTTGTAAAACTTGGATCCTTAATTATAGTTTTAGGTTTATAATCTAATCTATGAGTTTGTCAAAAAATGTCCAGCTGCTTCCTCCTATATAATTTACTCCCAAATATCTTGAATATGCTAACTATTATTTTATTTCCCAGTCCAAATTTAATATAACTAGGAATAGAATAAAATTAAATCAATATATAAACCAAATTAATATTAGACTCCCATACGTAACAAGCTGAAATTATTGCCTAATAACCTTCTAATTTGATACTAAATATCGTATTCATCATTCAACATGTAGTTTGTACATTTTAGGTAATGATTATATTTGTGTGTTATAATCATCAAAATTAGATTTCGGAAATAGGGATTCGTGGGCGCAGGAAGTAGCAGAGAGAAAGCTATATATATATATATATATATATATATATATAATTTGGGGAAATCTATAGATTCACCACAAAAATCCAATCCGAAAGAGGATTGAAGGGAGTCACTTTCATTCGAGAGAGAGGTCAATTAAGATGGGAAAGATCCTCGTACTCAGCATGCTCTGAAACACGTACAGTATTGGATTTATGCTTCAAAATACAGTTGCGTGGCTGTTGCTATTCACATTGTGAACTAGAGACTTCCATGCGAGTTTCGTTTTGTCAGATCTAGAAATTAAAAACATATAACCCTTTATGACATTATTAAATTCCTTTATAATCACATCAACTATTTTTATATACAATCTAACATATACATAGATACTGATAGACTGCACAAATTTACATTACACTTCGAATAAGCATATTATGAAAAGCTCCACTTGCATCTCTACATGCATGCAGCTCACAACCTTCTTTCGCAAACAACCCAAGATTCACGAATGGTTCATTCATGTAATTGTATCTGAATTTTAGCTATTTTCAACTTTTAAGATGGGAAAAGACGTGTTCAAAATTTAGGTTCATATCAAGAAATGAATTTGGCACTCCAGATCTGGCATTCTTGTCTCTTCCAGCTGCATCAAGTAGCCCGTATTTCAAGTCTTTCATGGATTTAAGAAAATATAGCAATGGAAAATAAGCTTTCGTTCTGGAACCTGCTTTTGAATAAGATTCACTTCTGTAAAATTTTCTTTACATTATCACTTTAACCATGTATCAGTGTATGAAGTGCATCACTTTCCTTGGGGTACTTGGAAGTAGTTTTCACGAAGTTACAACATATTATATATTATACACTCAAACTTTTAATTTTGACATTGTAAAAAGAATTTAATTTTAATCACAATCAAATTTTGAGTTTGATTATGATAACTCTTTTTTAATGATATAATAATAGTATAAAAAAACTTATTTAAAATCAAAATCAATTAAACTCTTGCAACCTAATATGCAAAACACTGAGTTTATTTGAGTTTTTGTAAAAAGAAATATTGATGTAAGTAAGCCTACGCAAATTCAAAGATAAATATGTAAATTTGTGTGTCTACTTTAACTTGCTTAATGAATTTGGCACACTTTACTATTCAGTCCGCATGATGACAGTAGAAGAAATCCAAAAATCTCCATGAGTATTAATTCAAATTAATTAACCCTGAAATCCGCAGTTCAAAAAGGGTTCTTGCATTAGACTACAAGACTGATTTTCTTAGTCCTCGTAATACTAAGCAAGGACATATAAGAAAGGAAATGTGCATATATATATATATATATATATATATATATATATGTTTCTACATTTCCCTTGGAGATCAAACAAGCTAATTTTGCTTCTTTTTTCATTGTAATTCTTCGCCCTCCTTTATTCATATTTCAGGCGATTCTCCCATTATTAATTTACTTATTATATATGGAAACTTTAACTTATGCTGCAACAATACCAGCAAAAGACACAGCAGGACCAGAGCAGGGAGACATGGAGCAATCAAGTGATTTCATCGCACCAGACTTGCACTTGTCTTGGTAATCATCGTTTCTGATGTGCGTCTCACGGCACTCTGCACTACAAAAGGCCCTCTCCCCACTGCAGATGGACCACAAATAATAAGTCAGAAGTAAATGTTTGTTGAGACGGAGGAAAGATGCATGTATCATTCTCACAGTCCCAAAAAGTCAAGACCACAAGCACAAGGGTACAACCACCACTGGCTATTCCATTATCAAACTGTCTCAACTAAATGTTAGGGGGGGACCCATACTGTCTGTCAGTATCTGACCTCTGGAACACACGAGAGGCCAGTGTAACTTTTACAAGATTTTCATCCATTGGTCCCAACAAAGTTGGTGAAATGAATGGCTGAGCTACAACACCACATTAACGAATCACTGAAGATTAGAAGGAAGATGACCCGGTAATAATTATATATTAAGCAGAATACAATAGGATGCGTACATATAATCACATGGTCAAAACAATCCCATTGGGAGGGTTACACACAACTATCTGGGAAAAGAAGATTTCGGAAATATTAATCTTGATCTACATTGAAGCAAGCAATAGCAGCAAAACAATTTATCACAAGGCTGTGTCATTGGAAGATAGAATCCCACAAGTCAGGAATAAGAGTTATCAAGCAGACTCTGCAGGAACTAGAGTTATTATGCAATCCTATGTAAAGATTATTTTCTCTTTTTTTTTTTTTTGGGTGATATATGTAAAGATTCTTTAATCCTAAAAAACGGTAGCATCCACAATTAGAATGAGAAGTGGTAATAAAGGTAACAGATACTTGCAATCATAGTTGGGACAAACACAATTCTTGCAATCACAGTTGTGTACAACTCTACAAGTAATTGCATATGAACTTAGCAGAAGAATTTTTTAAGTAGATCCACTAGAAAATTGGAATAATTACTACAACATAATGAGCTTTTCAAGATATACAAGCAGGAAGAAGAATACGGCAACAAGAAGTTTGGGAGATCTTGACGAAATGGTTATATTGTAAACTTCTACTTCACCTTGCAACTTGCAAGGGTAAATCCAATTTATCATCATAATTCCACTCATCAAACCCCCACCACCCCTAACTCCAGCCTTTACACAAACTCCCTCTCCTCAAAAAAATTGGCTCCTTGATTTTTCTTTTTCATGCAACCATCATCAGAATAGACAGATGGTGTATTATCAAGTCAATTGTGGGCATCCAAACTTGTAATATTGCAAGTAAACTGGATTAGAAGATCTTATATGACCTGGTAAGAGAAGAATGATGTGATCTCGAAGTCTAAAAAAGAGAAGAATGATATGGTAGATTTCATAAACCCAAAACATGAGATGGCACTTTTAGCCAAATAAGACATGCACTTGTCGCCAGTAGCATTGTCACTAGAAAGAAGAAACATGAATATGCAGCTGGCTGAAGGATATGAAATACAGCACATAGATGCAGTCATACTCACACCAAACCATTTACTTATGAGACATACATGCAGAACCCAAGTTCAAAAAGGTTTCACTGACCATACTGGTGGCTATCTCCAGATGGCTGTAAATCACTACCAAACTCATGGTTAAACCTGCACTTTCTCTTTCTAATATCGCACTCTAATATCAGAACTAATGACACCAATGGATAATAAAGCTACAATGGTTCAAGTATTATTGAAATTTTTCTTTTTTGAAAAAAAAAAGATGGTTGGTATAACCAGAAGTGCAGTCTTTACCCAACGCCTCCATTTGGGAACAATTATTAATGTTTACTATGAAGGAACACAAGGAAGTAATTGACAGTTTTCTTCCCGTCACCAATTTAAAGAAACACTTGCCTCCAGTACATGATTTCACTAGCAACTAGACATTTCCAATAGCATCTCTCTTCCACTAAAATCAAGAAGTCGGTTTACTTTGATCTTTGAATTCCGTGGTTCGATACAAATCAGAAATTACATACAAAAGTAAGACATCACATAAGTTAACAACAACCTAGATTCAGTAACATTAACAAAAACACCAAACATATGAACCTAAAATTCATGCTCCAGACTTGATCAATTAGCAACAAGCATCAAAGCAGAAACATAATTTCCGGACGAATCAAAAATAAAATCTAATATACAACCTAGTCGTATCATGTTAGAATCAAGTAAAGCTGTTAGAATCCACAAAGCCCGGAAGGGGCAAGAGGAGGAAAATGAAACGAGCAATCCAAAAGAAAAAAAAAATTATTTTTGATTTTTACCTGTACATGAAGATGTCCACTCCATGAAGGTGCTTGTTGCAAAGGTTGCAGGAACTGAGAAAATCTGCAGACCAAAAATGGGTCCCTGGGTCCCCAATATTGAGAGGTGAGGCAGAGAAAACCCCAACCTCAACCTCAACCTCAGGGGAGAGCAAACGAGTAGAAGCAGTGTTAGTAGGAAAATGATGAAGATCGTCAAAGTAGACGCGTTTCTTGATGGTGTTATCGGTGAAATGGGAAATGACGCAGGTGTACCCTTCAGAGTTCTCATCCACCTCGATGGTCCTGGTCCTGCCCCTTCCCCTGCCCCTGCCCCTGCCCCTGCCCATGCCCAGAAAGTTAGCAGCGGGCTTAGCCGACGACACTATAGGGATAGGGGTTGATCTCGGTGAGAGAGAGAGAGACGCATCCTGGTCCTGGGCATGAGTGCGAGTGCCACTGTGAGTGGAGTTGGTCATGGCTGCAACTATGCCCAGCCCAACCACCCCTCCCTCGAAATTCCTTGGGGATTTGGTGGAATTGGCAGGTTTCTCAGAAGAAGAAAAGGAGTCGGAGAGAGCGGTTAAAAGGGAGAGACTGATGGTGGGTCTCCTTTTCACTTGCGAATTCTCCATATTGTTGGAATCAGAGGGAGCGAGTGTGTCTCTGTCTTTCTTTCTCTTTCTCTCTCTCTTTCTCTCAAAGAGAAAGAATAGAAACAAGAGAGAGAGGAAGAGGAGGGAGTGGGAGTGTGAGAATGTTGTGAATTGTAACTGCGAGTGACATTTAGATTTGATTTGAAGGAAAGTATTAGCAGAGAGATAGAGATATGGCGGTGGTAGTGGTAGTGGTAATGCTTACACAAGAACAAGAAAAAGAGAGAAAGAGAAAGAAGCAAGAGCCGCTTTCAGTTTCGGTTTCAGTTTCAGTTGCTGCTCTTTCTTCCTTTCTTTATTTACTGTCCTCTCTGTGTCTGTGTCTCAGTCTCACCAATTTGGAAACCAACGCTAAAAAGGAAATATCTAGGGAAAGGACCACCAAACGATTTCATTAATTAATATCAATATCATATCAACTCTTTCTCTCTCTTCCTTTCATTATTCACCTCCTCAAGACTTTCTTTCTCCTCCAATCATGCTGTTTCTGATTTTTTTAACACATATATATATACATATATATTTATATATAATTTCCACTAGATTTGCATCTTAGATTATTAAATCAATCACATAAGTGACATCACATTTTGAATTCTTTTTTTCAGTCTCAGTTCTCTCTTTCTTTATTTTTTTAGCCTAAATTCTCATTTTTAACGATATTTCGTTTTCAGATTTTTTTTGGGGAAATTTCGTTTTCAGAATTTTAAACTTAATTATGAATACCTCTTTTGATATGTACAAAATGAAAGAACACAACAAATTGTCATAGGATTATACATCAATAAATTTATTTAGTTTCATTAGTCTCCTCAATCCTTAGATATTCCATTTAAATGCAAATAACTTAACATTTTAAGAAATACTACAACCAAATTGAATATTAGTTATATCAATTTAAATTTGTTTTAAACTATGATACCTTTTTTTTAAAATGCTAATATTTAATAATTATATATTAATCAGATTAATTAATTTTACATATATATATATATATATATATATATATATATATATAAAGTCTTTTATAAACTAGTAAGTGTAATTAGTCCAACCAAGTCAGCAAAAGTTTTAGCATTGACTTGGAGGTTTTTCACATGAAATGACCTATTCTAGATTTTAAGTAAATCGAAATAAAACATTTTGCTAAGAAAGAAAATATGTAAATAAAAGGTAGTCAGCATTCACACGTTAATTTTGATTTGAATACAGAAAAAATTGGGAAAAAAGAAATAATATCTTGATAGAAGTATAGCTGGCATGCAGAGCATTTCCACCATTTGGGAATTAGGAAAGATAGATTAGATACACCCAATGTTATATAGTTATATTACACCCAAAAAAAATGTTATATTATAGTTATAGAAATATTCATGCTATTGTGACGTGTCCTTATCACAAGGCCACACAGAAAATGTCAAATCGTGTTAATCTATTGATGAAGAATGACGAGAGAATCTCCAATATTTCTTAAATTTTTGTGTGGATCATCTAAGCCACATTACCACCGTCGTTTTGTAAAGAGGCAAGAAAACAAAACCCAATTTTGTAAACAAATTTTTTTAAAAAACTATTCAATTGTTATTAAGTAAAGTTTTAATTCTTACATATAGTATAATTGATATGAGGTTAATAAATATTATTATATTAAGTACATCAAATAATACTTCAATTTAAGTAAAATTATTATTATTATATTTTATTTTATTAATTTTTTTTATAATTTTAAAATAAATATATTAAATACTAACAACATTCAAATATAACATTTCTATGTTCATTTGTATTTATTGACGAAAGTACTTGCATATGGATTAAAAAAATTAAATTACTAAATTGATTATCATTGAAAAATTTTTATTAATCTCACATTAGTTTATAAAAAATTTTAATTTCATTATTGATTTTTGATAAAATATTATATCATTTAAGTTAATTTTTAAAAAATTTAAAAATTAGTCAAATGATTTGTCAGGAGGAATCACTATAAAATTAAAATATTTCAAAAAATAATGTGAAGTTGATAAAATCTTTTAATGGGTAATTTAATAATTTAGTCAATTAAAAAATTTATTAAATAATATTATTTTAAAAAAATATATTTGACTTTGTTGCTTTTTTATTAAAATATTTAGAATATTATTATTTATTTTATTAATTTTCTTTTATTTTATTAATATTAAAGATAAGTTTAAAAAATAATTATAAAAAAATTAATTAATAATTCTTAAATTTTTTAAAATGACAGATAAAATAAAATAGATTTTGTTTAAAACAATTAATATAAAAGAATAAAAAAATATTATTATCAAATTTTATTCATTTAAATCTCTTTTAAGATAGATACAATTAATGAATTGAGATTATTTTTTAAAATAAGTATAATGAATATCAACACAATCAAAAAAAAATTATTTTTAATAAAAATTAAAATTACTTTAAATAATATAAAATATTTATAAATTTGTGCATCAACAAAAATGATAAGTAGTTATTACATTAATATGATAGTTTATTGTTTAAATTTTACATTAATGATAATAAATTAAATTTAAACTCGTTTATAAAACTTTCGAACTGGCTATATGCAGAGATTCCTAGTTTCTTAATTTAGTTATCCTCTTTCTTAAGAAAAGCAAAATGGTATTGGCAGTCAGGGAGCGGATTGTTTATCTTCTAAGGAAATGATTTTAGTGACCACTTCCGCTTGCCGTAAAATAATGATGAATGCATATTTGAATAAAGACAAGTCACTTAGCTCCAAAATTGTACCATGTAATCTTTTCATTAAAAAATAATTTCATCTAATTCATTCTCTTAGATTTACTCGTGCGACCTTTCTCTTCTGGTAAAATTATTTTATATTTAAAATAATTTATAATTAACATTTTATTAAAAAAATAAAAAAAAATTTAATCTTAAAAAAATATTTGTTTGCAAACATGTATAAAACTTGTGTCACTTTTCAAGACAAGGATCACAGAAGGAAAAGCAATCAACTTAAAAAAATAAAGTAGATGAAAAGTGAGTCTAATTAATTTCATATACAAGAATATAAGTAGGTGTGGAAAAATAGTATGTTTATAAATATACAAATCTCACATTAAAAAATGACGTGGCCCTTTTGAAGAACATGTCTCATATAACATTACAACTTTGAGGGTCATCATAGCATGGGTGACTTGAGTGATTAACTAGTTTACCATATTTACATATTTGACATGATGGGGTCATTTTTGTATAGGTGTAGTTTTGATTTATAAATGCTTTTGTATGTTATTGGTGAAGGTCATAAAAACTAGAAATTGTTGCTTTCTTTTGATTTCTGTAGTAAATGAAATGACCTTTTTGTCCAACACAATGCGGTCGTGGGTCTGTCACTTTGTTTCCTCTCCTCTGCCGTGGCTCCCAGTCCCACCTCATTCATTGTCTTTTTTTTTGTTTTTAAATTTACGGGTCAACTCAACAGCATTGTTAGTGTTTCGCTCCTCAAATGAATTGATATAATTGGGCTCGGGCCGCATGCAAAAATGGGTGGTCCTAATGGGCCCAATTTGACTTTTGGCTGTGAAACAGACATTGGTCATAGAACAATAAGTGGCCTTAATTACTGCTATTTATGTACTCTACACTCGTTCAACCTCAGAAGGAGAAAAAAAAGGTGTACTTCTGTAAGCAAGAGTGAAAAATAACATCGCATTTAATATTGGGATTTTGAAACGATTTAGAGAATATAGTTCACTTCAAACATCCTTTGAGCATGTGGCCACTCTCAAATGCACGAAGACGAGGTTAAACCCCAGAAGAGATCTTCTGCTTCTTTTGCACTTGGTTTAATCAAGTTGTAGCTACTCATACCAAGCCTTGGATTTCCTTTGATGACAAAATCCTTCGTAGTGAAGTTGTGAAATACACTTTCCAGGATTACAGTTTTTGCCTGGATGCGTTCTTGATTTTCTTCAAAGATGCAAAGCAACCTTTGACTTGCAAGTGGCTGCCTGTTGCCATGTTACCATCAAACCAGCTTTGGTGCTTCCTGCTTTGTCCTGTTGCCATGTCATCTCAGTATTAATAGATTTGACCATAACTCTCAATTCATTTCATAATTTATATGAAAGGAAAGCTAAAAGCATTACTCTGCACTTCACATTTTCCCCAGTGATGATGTGCTTGAGCGGCTTTCATATCCGGAGATTCCAGACAGCGACTGGGATTCGCTCATAACGTCCTACAAGAAAACATTTGATGCGATAAATATAAGTTCTATGCGCCATATTTCTACTTCACTTTTGTAACCTAAAATTTAGACGATTTTAATTCTGTGTGTAAAGATTGGTCTAATGCCTGCACCAAGGACCCACCACATGTAAGAGTTATGTGTGGTGACAGACAAACCCATATACAACAGAAAAAAGCATGAAAGAATCATAATCCAATTTCAATTCCGAAAGAGGAAAAAGAAACACATTCGCAATGTGTGATCAGTGATAGTGACTCACGTGACTTGTGGAAAAAGAGGAATGTATGGAAGCGTTGCTACTTCTGGGAGTGAATCCTGTCTGTATGGAAGCGTTGCTACTTCTGGGAGTGAATCCTGTACTACATCCAAACATCATCACCGGCATGTTGGCTTCAGCAAATGCTCTAAGTTTATTGAGCTCAGGTAATACAACTTTTCCAAGATCAGGTCTATCTTTTCTCCTCATCTCTGCACATTGCAGGGCAAGCTTGGCGAAGTGCAAGGCCTGATCAACTGGCCAGTCCTCAACAGCTGGGTCAAGCATCTCAACGAAAGTTCCTTTTTCAATGGCTCTTCCAACGTGATGAGTCAAACCCATTGGTGGCTTCGCAGTTACCATCTGTAGAAGCATGATCCCCAGTGAGTAAATATCAGATTTGATTCCAAGCATGCCGGTTTGCTGGTACTCAGGGTCAATGTAACAGAAGGTTCCAGCAGTTGAAGTCATGCGATACTGAGTCACACTGTCTGCAACCGAAGGAGGGACAAGCCTGGCCAACCCCACATCACTAATCTTGCTCACAAAGTTACGGTCAAGCAAAATGTTGCCGGGTTTTAAGTCACGGTGCACCAGTGGTTCTGGTTTTGTCTGGTGAAGGAAAAGGAGGCCAGTGGCGATCTCTGCAGCAATTTGGAATCTTAGTTGCCAGGGAAGAGGTGGTGAGTTTCCTCTCCGGAAGAGGCAGTCATCCAAGCTTCCGTTAGCCATGTACTCGTACACTAGGCAACCATACTGTGGGCATGCTCCAAGGAGGAGAACCATGTTTGGATGCCTTATGCAACTTAACACTTCAACCTGCATAAATCAAATGTCAAATTGATTGAAGATTGATTCAACAATCTTCAAGAGGAGAACCTAGTCCGCTTTTCGTGGAGTGACTACCTCAAATGGCATGGAAACATCATTTTTTGTGTAAATTTTACAGTTTCTGATTAGCTATTACTCCATTTTATGCATAGAGGTGTGCATGAAAGTAGTGTAAAAGAAGATGTAAGAAAAAAGTGTGCAAGAATCATTTCCTTTTACTGTGATGTAGAAGTTGTTATTGCCATTTTTCATACCTCCTGCTGAAACTGCGACCGTCCTTGAGCTGCATCCGGCTTCAAAACTTTTATTGCAACTGGTGTGTGATCTAGTTCACACCTGTATACAGGCCCATAACCTCCTTCACCGATCTTGAGAGATTCCGAGAAGTTATTCGTTGCCTGTTCAATTTCCTCAATAGTGTATCTTCTGTACCTGGCAGTACCTTGACCAAAATTATCTCCCGTCTTCTTCCTCTGATCAGCTTCTCTCTGGGCTTTCATCTCTGCATTGATTCTTTTTTGCGCTTCCAACTCTGCGAGTCTTTGAGATGCTTCCGCTGCCTTCAATGCAGCTCTACACTTTTCTTTCTCCTTCTCTACAAGTGCCAATGCCGCTTCTTCAGCTATCCGTGCTTCTTCCAATTTCTTTTGTTCTTCCAACTTCCAACGCTGAAGTTCCATTGCCTGTTGGAGAATAGTGTCAATTGTCACTATCTTTCCTCAAACGGAAATTCCCATTTTAATCAGTTAGTTATGTGTTTTGTAGAATGTTTGATCGCATTCAACAACTTTGATTGGGTATGGCAGTAATAAATATTCTTAGAACTTGTATGTTTGGACTTGTTTTAAAATCTGTAAACTACCTTTTGATTTGCTGTCAGAGCTTCCTTGCAAGCTGTACTGTACATTTCCATTGTCTGCTTCAGTTCTAACTTCAGTCTCCTCATCTCGGCTTCCACATCATCCTACAAATTAAAAGCAGAGATTTATTAAACCTTGTCCTTCTGGGCATGTATGCGGGTACATATCTGAAGACCCAAAGAGTTTTGCAGATAGCCAGAGAAACTTGATCTTGACCCAGTTAAAAAGGCACACAAGAATCCGGTTAATTACATCAAGATCAAATCATGGCTGGTCAGCCATGTTAATATGGTAGATTAGTTCACCACGTTGATTGTATATGTTTATCATGGACAAGACATTGTCCTTACCATGCTGTCGGATAACCTTGATGATGACATCGCATTCCCAGTGCCTTGTGAGCTGAATGAGAAGTCACCCAGAGGAGAGCCCACAGCTCCTGAGAAGGATGAACCGAAGCTTGATCTGCCATCAAAATCTGAGCCGGATGAAAGCCGAGGGGTCACTCCAGTGTCCAGATCGTCGTACATTAAAGGGAACATTCGATCAACACTTGGCCTTCCACTGCTCACGAATGATATATCAGAATCAGGGATTGAGGACTCATATGATGTGTTCATTGATCTAGCACCTCTTGTGAACGGTGATCTGTCCAATAGGATATCATATCAGGTTAGTCCCTCACTCTCAGTAAGCCCTGTAATCTATTTGAAGCTTAAATAACCAACGCTTTTTGAACAACTATCAGTATCACCATGTCTCATGTACATCTCTAATGCAAAACATTCTGGCATTTGTAACTAGCATTTCACCAGTAGTTTTTATGCGTGTCAATGATGGCATTCATGAGTTTCTATTCGCCTCTTACGGGTTTGAATATTCCCAATCTGTTTCAGAATTTGAATACTCCTCTTCACTAACCGTTATGAATGATTCACTGGTTTTATGTACTGAAAAAGAAACTTGTCTTGGTATGTAGATTTTATGTTATAACTCACTTGAAATCCTCATCATCCCGCACCTGGCGTGTCCCGTATGCCGGCTTCTCTGCTGCTGTAATTGATAAAATAAATAAAAAACAAACCGTTATGAGCAATGACATAATCAAATAGAAAAATTGAACAGAAATTGACATACATCGTGGTGGGTGGTTGCGTGTCAGCTCTGCATCCATTCTATCAGGACTCTGGACGGGTTGCGGCTGCAATGGGTTACGGGGTGCAGCTTTACAAGTTAGTGGAGCAGTAGCAGTTCGCACGGTTGAGATTTTTCCTTTGGAGATGATATACACAGTGCAGAATGGCGGCGCCCCTTTTGACACAACGCTTGGAACATCCGTTGTCCTAAATCTTCTGTCATAAAACATATCAAACTAGAATTCTATTATGATCTAATGCGAAGAGGAATTTACTTCATGGTATATTAAATGTGTGGGGTAATACCTATTAAAATAAGCTTCAAGAGTCTTAAGTATTGTTCATGCCAACAGTAATGGTCATTTTTAAGCGGCACTGGCACCTCTCTGGTCCCTCTAACAACTTGAAGCAAATTCATAGTGTACCTTTTTCTTTAGGATTTAGGAACCAATTAATCAGTTAATCGCAGTTTTGTTCCTAGCTAGATTGTGCATTAATTAGAATTTCCTGGTATTTGTTGTCTTTTTTGAGATCAAGCATGAAGGTGAACAAAGAATCATTAATTACGTACCTTACAAGGCCACTCCTTGATGCTGCCCCAAGTACCAGAAGCTCGATGGAATAGGCGGAAACGCTTTCTATTAATGCCTTGGATATATCCATGTCCTCCAACAAGACTTCTTTGCATTGTATCTGTTGCAAATAAAGACAAACCAGTAAAGGGGAGGAATTAAAGAAAAGAGGCAGATCCCAGGGGAAAGAAAACAGAAAATAGCATAGGAGATGGACAGTCAAGCAAGCAGGCTCTTTTGGAGCTAGATATAAATTTGCTGTACTCCTGCTTTTCAGCTTTCCTTTTTTAATTTTATTGTTGAAAGAGCGATGTGTTAGAACTCACACTCTTTCTATTGCAGAAGACACGAAATGAAGCGAAAAGCTCCCTGGATTCGTTGTCGACTTGTTGCTTGTATGCTCTAGCCACATCATCGTTCGTGTCGATGGCTACATGGTTTCCCGCTGCACTCATAATCATTCAAGTCAGGAATGTGCATATGGGTCTGAACTGTCTATGATTATATATGAAGAACAATGAACAAATCATCATTTAAATCTTCATTATATGCAAAGAGCGAGCTTCAACTTAGTTATTCCCTTCCCTTATATTACACAGAAGAACTACAATGCGCTTATTCTGATTAAAAGTTTCTGAGAAAGCGTAGAATGGCATGAAATGACAAATTAATGCACATTGAAGCAGTAGATGGAGAGAAACAATGAATTACACGGTGTAGGAATGGAAGATGCTCTCTGTCTAACATGGATTAGCAAGAGACATTGGTCTTTGGGAAGAAGATTGTCCACAGCCCACTTGGTAGCGTATTGGCTTGTCTTGTTATTCTCAATTGCCACAGCCACCACACGTCCTGCACCGAGCTTCTTCTCTGCAGTGGAGGACCTCAACATGTTGAAGTTGTGGGTATTCGATCTCGGTTGAATTCACAAACCAGGTGACAGAATGCCTGAGAAATTAATTTAACTAGCAGCCTTGTTTGTTGTTGGAACTCCAGCACCAGCAGGAGTTGTGCGCCATGTTGCAGAGGGCCAACTCTTTATTAGCTTGCACTTCGTTGTTAGCGTCCATAATTAGTCAACATTGACGCGTACAAGGACCTTGCACAGGTTAACGTTCCATGACCAACGACTACCTCGGCTGTAAACTAGGAACGTTAACCCCGTAATCTTTGGTTTTTGGAAAATACGGTTGCCTTTCTCCCTATCATTTGACCAAAACAGCACACATACTATTTCTCACCAAAAGTTTTGTCAAGGTTATTTACAGAATTTAGGAGACGGTGAAAAAATGATAAACCGAGAAAAACGAAACAGATAAAGGACCCACTGCCACTGCCCAATAAAAAATAAAATAAAATAAAATAAAACATTTAATTTGTGGGTTTCATCATTTCTCCCAAAATAAAATCACTTTAGCTCATTATAGTTATTAGACTTACTTACGGATTGAACAATTTATTTTATCAAAACAAACAATAAAATGAGTCATTTGTTCTTTCCATTTTTACAAAATGGGCATTTTTTTATCTCTTTAGTTTTTGTTGGATAGTCCGAATTACACTTTTCAAATAGTTCAAAAACTACAAATGGATTTATGTATATCTATTTATACCAGTATCCATACTAGATTGCAATTTTTTTAAATTTGCTTGAATATTCTTAATATTTTTTAATTACAATATTAACATTGATATTTATGAATAGGTAATTTTGCTCTAAAACAAATTCTCCTTTTTTGGGTCTTTACTATAATAAATTTTTATATCAATAAATTTTTAAATTATTTTACATTTAGAGCTATAGAACAGGGTAGGTTTTATTTACATTAATTTTCGGGTATTGATTCACTATTTCTTGATCTTTCAGTTTTAATATAAATTTTTTAAATTACAACTATATAATTAAAGGAGATAAAATAAGTTACTAATGTTGATAGAGGGATTAGTTAATTTGTAGGAAGTCATGCCTTAAATTTTAGTTTCGTCAATATCCCAAAGAAGTAAAAGAGACAAAATATTCACATCCACTATGTCATTATATTATTTTTTTTTCATTTTAGCATTTTCTTCACACATAACTCTCACTTTTTTCCCTTTTTTATTTTGTTTTTTCTCTTTTAATTTTTTATTTCTTCTATATATCTAAGTGGGTGTTAAGTTTCAATTTGTTCTTTCTTATAAGGAAAGTTTACTTTGACATTATTATCGTTATTTGAGTATATAATGAGACTTACAAAGCCTATTGTACCTGAGATCAACGCTCCTTAAGCAAAAATGACTTGTTAAAATTTAACTATTACATTTTTCCTTCTTAACTTCACATCAAGCTTCAAAACTCACCGCCTTGGCATAATTAATTAAGTTGGAATTGCTGAAAATTTAAATATTTGGTCATAGTTTGAAGTGATAGTGCATCTAAAAAGAATTTGAACACTCATTATTAGTTGCATTTATCATATAAAGACAAATAATTAGTTTCATTGAAGGGAAAATGTTGAAATGTGGCACTGGCACGCATTAGCTGGTAACTAAATAATTCTACAAATCAAAGTTTCTAGTGTTACATGATTTGAACTAGTATGCAATTTTAGACAAGATTTTTACGCGCTAGAGAGAGCGTGATTGTAATCAAATCCCAAGAGATGCTGATGAAAAAGTGAAAAGAGAAAGGACGATCGAGTTGATCGATTCAATTTCAACATCAAATCCATTGTATCTCACGATTGCATTAGGCCTTGTCGCTCAGTTTTCCATTTCCCACACATGCACCATGGTTACTTACACTGGGAAAAATGAAAAGAGAAAACACTGAGACCCAGTACGTAACCCATCCAATATTCATGCCGCAGCATGCATGTTTCTTGATCGAGGGGACAGAAATTGAACCATTTATGGACTTGATGCCTGCGAATGGTCATGGTCCCTCTCCTTGATTTGTTGGATTTTCTCTACTGCTTCTTTCAAATCCCATCTCTTGTCCACATCCTCTTCACAACAAGCCAAGGCAATCTTCAACAGCTTCCCCATCTCCCCTAGGCTGTTCTCGGTTGCCCCCATTTCTTTATCAAACACCTCGCTGGTCCACTCTTGTGGGATGACCGAATCCACCCAGCTCGCCAAACCCACCTCATCACTTGCTTTCCCCTGTTGTAGAAACTTAGCAGGGAACTTGCCTGTCAGAATCTCCAAAATCAGTATCCCAAGACTCCACACGTCTGTCTTCTTGGAAATCCGGCCATGTTGCAAGTACTCGGGAGACTTGTAGATCACCATGGTGTCCTGAGCACGCTCTTGGTTTATCACGGGGACCAAGCCATAGTCATTCAGGATGGGCTCGAATGATTCACTCAGAAGAACATTGGAGGATTTAAGATGTCCATGGGGTGCAATTAGGCTCGGCATCTCCTTGTACAGATACTCAAGACCTTTTGCTATGCCTTTCACAATCTTCAATCGGATTGGCCAATCCAGGCTTGGTTGGCCCAGAGTCTGGTGTCCTGAAACAAGAAGTAACCATGCATATATATATAATCGTACCATAAGCACCCATATATATGTATATATATATGTACATAGGCAGCTAGACCATCTTTCCTCCATTTTATCACATACATCTCTCTAATTAAGATGATCCAATAGACAAATTAAGAGAGTCAAGCTCTTGATACTCACCTCACAAATGACGAGCACACAAGACAAAAATATATAGGATACATGCATGCAACACAAGTTAGTTATTAAACTGTTTTGTATTTGTGTTTACTATTTATTATTAGAGTCAGAGACGTACCGTGAAGGTGAACAGCCAAGCTGCCATTTTGAACAAAGTCGGTAACCAAGAGCTTCTCCTCCTTTCTGTAATAGTAAGCCACTAGAGGAAGCAAATTAGGATGACTCAACCTTCCTATCCTTCTCATGTGCTCCTGAAACTCTTCCCTCCCTACATTGTTCATTTGCTTGAACCTCTTCACCACTATGACTGGGCCATTGAACAAAGCGGCCTTGTAGGAAGAACTGAAACAACCACTACCCAATATCTCAGCTGAGGCTCTCAGCAATTCTTGCAAATCAAATTGTTCTCTGTCGTCCCTCACAAAAGATAACTTCATGCTGTCTCCTCTTCTGCTGTGGCTGGAGGCTCGCGACCCTGTGGACCTATGACTCCCATCGTCATACTCCCTCGCGCCTCCTTTCTTTTGGAGGTTGGACGGTGGATCCTCCGTACACGCTGTTGCTCCTCGATTTCTTCTTCGATGAAGCACGAATATTACTGCTCCAATAACAATGATCATTGCCACACCAACAACTACCCAAACCACAACAATACTCATAATCGAGGGCTTTTGACATGCACCTAACGGGGCTCCACATAGCCTTTTATTACCTGCCATGATTTGGCGTGTATATTATATTATATACTAGTCTAGTTAAAGAACAAGTTTATAAAAGAATTATGTTAAGTAATGGCCATACAGTCTAAGCACCCAACTTACTTATAAGCAAGAACTTCAATGTTGTTTTCGGTCCCTATAGCTAGTAAGCAATGATGCTCACGTTTAACTTACCTTTACAGCTTTACTCGTCCTGCCCGGGGCCTCATTTATTTTTTTTATAAAAAAACGTAACCTCGATTAAAGGAAATTATATTTTGTTCAAACAACTTTAATTAAATCATTTATATACTGCATGTACTAGTCATGGGGATAATAGCAAGAAATTTTGTAAAACGAAAGAGATACATATATATTATATGAATTAATTGGACGACTGGGAAAATTGAAATGACTTACCAGAAAAGGATGAACGCGGCATCTTACTAAGGCCGGGTGGTATGTCGCCCTCTAATTGATTATTAGCTACGCTAAAAGATTTCATTGTTTGATGAAAATTTGGAATGGGGCCAGTGAATTGGTTTCCCTCCAACCTCAACTCCATAAGCCTAGGCAATGATGCTAGCGAAGTTGGAATAGCACCCGTAAACTGGTTGTTTGACAGATGAACTTTCTTCAACCATTGCATACCCTGAAACGTTTGAGCAGGAACCTCCCCGGAAAACTTGTTATTTGAAAGGTAAATCGCCTTCAGACCTGCTAGCTTGTTTAACTCTGGCCATGTGCTGTTAAAATCATTGTTCATGAAGCTTATGGTTCTGAGATACCGTAACTCCTTGAGGGAGTCCACATCAATGACCCCCTTGAGGTGCATATTCTCAAGCTTTATGCCCCATGTATTTCCGTTGTAGCACAGAATGCCTTTCCAATTGGCATGACCGTGACCTGAACATGGAGGGGTTGATGTGTTCCATGAGGATAAATATAATGCGTTGCTGTTTTGCAGGGACAGGGACTCCTTCAATTTGAGCAGCACTTCTGAGTCTGAAGCCCCAGAAAAAGCAACGACATGTAATAGGAAGACGAATATGAGTGGCCACCAAGGCGTACCACTAAGTGCCATAGTGAAGGGTTGGCACATGCACACACAAAGAGGGGTGCGACGTGCGCGCCCTCGACAAGAGCCTGCTTCGCAATGGATAGTAGGTGCTACTCGGGGCCAAGAAGGCTCGGAGGGTGGAGACAAGTTTTGATGGCACTGACCAAAAGGAGAGAGAGAGAGAAGAAAGGAGGAGAGCTAAGAATAGGAGACACAGGCTTTTTTCACGAGAAATAGTTGAGAGTGATGTTGACGAAGTCCTTTATTTCTCGTTTGCGTCACAATGCACATGCGTGTCTTCAACATGAGAAATACCCGCCCAGCCTTTGAATTGCACAGTACAGCGCCTTCTGCATGCCTATTTTTGAGGCTTTTGCCTGACTCTGCCCTTACCAAATTAAAGACTGGCCAGCCACAGCCACAACCACAACCACAGCCACAGCTAGCACTCCACTCCATCATCATGTCATGCTACAACACACAATATGCCTTCAACTTCATCTACAAGCTCCGTTATTTCTACAACCATGCTACTCCCACTTTGATCACGTACCTACCTCTCCACTTAACTCTCAACTCGGTCTTAAGGAACATAACCAACTTTACCCTCCATGACCACGACCAAAGGATTGCTGCGGAGATCATTTCCTATCTTTCTCCCTATTCGTTAATTTCTTTATCCTTCTTTCTTTTTTGTTTACTTGGGTGGTAGTAATAGGAGAACAACTAGAATCTATAAAAAGTGAAGATTTAACGAAATTTAAAAAAAAAAAAATTGGGCTCCATGGCAGCCAGCCTGCCACATCCCATTTACATCCCAAAAATCAAGGCAGCTGCTTGTTGTACTGAAATAAAATGGTTTTTTTGTTTTTTGGTCATCTGAAATAAAATGGTTGAATTAATAAAAAGTTAAGTCAATCCAATTTGGTAGATAAAATGATGAATGACGACAAATGGTTGATTAAATCACAAAACTGCATTCATTAGTCGTTTGACATCATTAACCACTTGTCATTCATGATTTTTTTTTTCATATCCAACATTCAGCTCGGTCATTCTTTTTTTTAAAAAAAAACCACAGCTTTGTTTGGATGTTAGAGTAAGAAGGTGGAAGGAAAGGGAAAGGATTAACCCAAAAAAAAAAAAAAGGAAAGAGAAGGGAAGAAAAAAGTAACTCAACTTTTATTTGAATAATTTTTAACGAGGGGAAGGAGGAGAAGTGTATTTCTCTCCTTCTCACTGAGAAAAAAAATTCTTCCCCTCAATTTGGGAAATAAGGAGGAGAAATCATAAAAGATTTAATTTTAAATGAAATAAAAAAATAACTCTCATTTTACCTACTTTCCCCTTGTTTCTTTACTTAAAGGGTCTAAATAATTTCCCCTCTATCCCATTCCTTTCCATTACTCTCATTCCCTTTCCTTCACATCGCTTTCCTTACTCAAAAACATTCAAACATAGCACATATATAATAAAAACACAGCTCTAAAGCCAAAAGAAAAAAGAAACAAAACAACAAGGAAAAGAAGCAAAACAACTAAACAAAGCAATACACTTCCTCGTAGACATTGACGAGTTGCAGTTGTTAAGCCTCTCGCGCAACACGTACACAAACAATAAAATCCTCTTCCCTATTTTACTATGGTACTTTGTAGTCGCTGAAGTAGCAAACTTAGATCTGCTTTTGGCCGATGACCCAAAAAAAAAGATCTGCTTTTGGCTCTTAGCTTTCGGAGAACACAATCCGAGGAGAAAACATTCAAGAATCGGAGTGCACATTCATTGTCCAACTACCAAAGAGGGACAATATATAGGTCCACAAATGGTTGGATGAATTGCTTAGTCTACAATTTGGAAACTCCCCAACTCACCATAGGAAACATGATTTATCTCATGTATATATAGCACACAGTTGTAAGTAACATAATAGGGGAGTATTGCATCTTAAACCACCCTATAATCAAACACTACTACATTTCAGCGCCATAACACAGAAACCTCGTCAAATTGATGGCTTTTCTATGCATAGCAAAATATTCTTTTGTAATGCCAGCTTGTTGATCATGACAATAATTGCATTCTGCAGTGGATATGCGATCTTCAATTTTAGAGTTTTTTTTTTATAACAGTACTACAAAGAATTGCATACATGAATTCAAGGCATATAAATCTTAAAGCGTTATTGATCAGCATAAGGAAGCACATCTTCAAACAATTAAATATTGCCTTTCTGGAACTATAAGGCTATTCATGAATGCATTCTGAGGATTACTTCTGCCAGACTCCTGAAGAAGGTCATGATTGATCAACAATTCCATCACTGACCTCCATGTGTTGCAGCAGAGAGAGGTTGAACAGCTGCTAGAGGATTTACTTGATACGAAAATGAAAGCTGCCACAGATCTACCAAAGCCCTCTTCATGGCAATCATTTGTCTTCTTACAATCCTAAACCATGAATGACTATTCAGAAAAACATAATCCCTCTGAAGCAAATAGAGTAAATCCTGTGGAACTTGCCTTAGTCTTACAAATCCATTCAACAGCATTTAGTTAAACTAACGATAGCACAATAAGAAAATCAATAATTTATTATACCGTATAACAGACCTCCCAGGTTACCAAGGATACTCAACCCAAGGCTTGCTCAAAAACCCATATGAAAAAATAATATCTGCTCACTCCTTCACCATGAGACACAGAAGAAAGTGAAATGGATTTTGCTCATGATGAAAACACAGATTTGTTAAAACACTTTAATACAATTTATCGTAAAATCTCAGCCTTGGTTAAGTGGAAAATAAGAAATTCCAACAGATATTAAAATAACAAATAAAACTCTTATAAAATAACTAAAACAAAAGCTGAATATATCTTTAAAGAAAAAAAAATTCTTTAATTACAAAATGGGGCCTTGAACTCAATGAAATTAAAATCTTTTACCTCAAAGTCAGTACCAAATAGGTTAACCCATTTGGAATGGCATGGCTCTTGAAAAATGTTTTCCAACATATCCTACAAACTCTAACTTCTACACTGGGAATCACGTCTCTTTGAACTCACACATCACAATAACAACTCACACACTACCCATTCAGCCTTCTAGCAGTCCATGAGTCCAAGGTAATCATATGCTACGACACTCCACGTCAAGTTTAACTCCATGATACATAATATTCCCTTCTTCTACATATAAATTATGCATCAATTTATCATTTTGTTATTAGTAAACATTAAATACAGTAGATACATACAAGGGTAACTTCAATATCAGATAGTCCACTGGCCATTGACACATCTCAAAATTAAATATTTTCATAGCTTTTCATAAAGCCCAGTAATCGCCACCCCAAAAAGAACAACAACAACAAGAAGAAACGGTGAAAAGGAAAGGTCAATTCAAACAGAACCTACTTTTGATAGATATGATGATAATGTCCTCTAAGGTGAGAGGGTGTGGACGATAAATACTTAATGTATTATGGACACATTCTAGAATTTACTACTCAAGAGGCATGAATATTAGTGAGTACCTTTTTACAGTAGCTTGCTTCTTCCTGAAAACAAAATAGATGAACAAGATCAAACAACCAAGTATAATCTTCCCACTAGATATGACAATTTGAGCAGTTCCAAACTTCAAATTGATAGCACGGAAGCACCAGAGACAAGGTTCTATTCGTTCAGTCAATTTTAGAATAGCTTCTTTTGAACTATAATTTCTTTTGTCTGAATCTTTGCCTTTCAAGGCTTTAGGCGATCCTTCACACACATCTAGTTCTTTCAAAGAATAAGCTTCACTATTATTTGCAGGCGAGTGCAGAAAGGAAATTTGAGACAAGTTAGTACTTTCAAGAGAATGCATAGATTGTAACCTTCTCAGAAGTCCCTACAAATACAAAGGCATAACATTAGAAAGAAAATAAATGGAAAATCACACCTAAGGACAAATACAGGCCAACATTTACAAAAGAAAAGGACATTTTTTATTTTCAGTTAAGAACCAGATAATGTGCTTATTATGTTGTAGAAATGTGTTATTGTGTTGTGGAGAGTGGTCATCATATTGTACAGATTGGTTAATCAGTTGGGGACCAGGTTTTGCTAATGAAATAACCACTCTACATAACAAACAAAATAATCACACTATCTGCTTGATATTGTAGATATACAAAAAAAAAAATGTCAACTTTTATAGATATTGGGCTGGATTTTTCCTTGGGTGTAAGAATCTCTAAATAAAGTCCTCCTTTTAAGCGCATTAATCAAATCCACTATATTTATCATTATCATAATTATATTTGAAGCAATTAACAAGCAATTTATCATAAATAAACGAGTAGAATCTGAAAAAAGACAGCTAACTCCAAAATGGTGTCAGCTTAGACTAATAAATCCAACATACAGATAAAAACTTGCAACCGATTCCCTTAAAGCAAGGTGGATAATTAAATTACAGAGAATGCTTTCTATCACTTGATCGAGTGTCAGATTCAGATATCTTTCTGACAAATTGACAAGGTACTTTATTTTAATGAAATCAAAAGTCAAAAAGAGAATGATCAACATGCACAAGTATACAAGAGATACAACTCACAGAAGATGAACATACACAACTTTCAGTATCAAGCTTTGGGAGGTAAGATAAAGAAGAGATCATATCCAAGGGAGGCAAATAAAATTTAAGAAAAAAGTTATATAGAAAAAGAATGAATTATAGGGACAGAATCAGTAAGTTTAGCCAGAGTAACATCTAGTATCATCCTACAAGTTTTAGAGTTAACATGCGCAAGACAAATCTCTCAGAATCTTTAATCAACTCAATGCAATTTCCCTTCCTATGAACACATACACAAAGAAGAAAGAGAAAAAGAAAAAACTGCTCAATTCCAGTTGTTGCAATTGGTATAAAATCACAGCATGTATGATGTGATCAGTTTCTAGGATGTGCATAATGACAACTTAATGCTTAGTTGACACTCAATCCATCAACCTCTCCAGTTATACGAGTCATACAGCAAAAATCCAGTTGATCCACTGTTCACACAGTGCATGTCAGCTGGAAAATTGTGCATTTCCAATCAGTCAAAACCACATCACAACTCTGTTTCACATTTCCAGTTCAATGCCTGATCACAAAAGCCTTAATATTATTATACTAAAAACTTAATCTGCAGAGAGAACACTTTGTTTACCTGTCGATTTTCCTCAGGCAATGAAGCTTTCTCAACCCAGGAAATTGCAAGATCTATGTCATTTAGAACTGTTGCAAGAAGTGTAACAGCATATACCTCAACAACTTCCAAATACTTATCAATTCCCAGAACAAAGTGCCTATCATCTCTACTTTCACACTCTACATTTGCTTCTGCAATGACAGTGCCATATTGTGCATCCCCAAGACTCCATCCATTAAGAAACTCTTCAAGAAATTCTTGAACACCAAAAACAGAATCTTCTGCTATTTTGAAACAGGCCCTGACCCAAAAGGGAGAAAAATGAACATGAATCTCCTCATATATTGTCACTTTCCAATGCCATGTTCACTGACATAATTATATGGATAATATAAATAAGAGAATTACCCTAGTTAGACACTATAGGAAGGATACTGCATGCATAGAAATCCCAGACTCATACAGGCAAGCACAAAATGTACAAGCTGTAGGATTCGTAAATTTGTTAATCCATCTCACTGTTATACTGCTACTTCAGTAGGATCAGTGTCACATGAAAACTTCATCTTATCATACAAGGAAGAAGAGAATATAAGTAGATAACTCCATAACTTAACCAGGTTTTATAGTTGGAGATTATATAAATCTGGCATCTAGTAAAACAATTCATAACTATCACAGCTTTCCCCTGGCAGCTGTAGCAGTTATAGTAACCTACATCATCTGGCTAAACCTTTAAATTTTTGCTTGTAACTGAAAATCTTACTTTTACCATATTACCATTGAAGAGGAAAGGTAGTCAAAAATGAAAAGCAAAAATACTAGATGATCCATCTATCTCTGGTCTGTAGGAAAAAATTCTTCATAACAAACATAAAAATGAAAACCACACAAATGCTGAACATAATAATCACAACTTTTCATATGTGCAAGTTAAATTGTTATTAATTGGACGATCTTCAACAAACCAAGAGTAACAATGCAATCAGACTGAAGCTAAGTATTAGCATACCCAGCAAGAAGAACTTGAGCGGGAATAGCTTTCACTGAAATGAAATATAGTCTGAGTTGATTCAGAATTTCTGGTGCCCTGCAACAGCCACACGTTCATGATTATTAGTGAAATGTATACGCATCCATAGATGGAACACTGTTTGGAAATTAGTTAAATTTTGGGTATGATGGTCATGTTAAAGTGTTCTCGTGAAGGAATAACAACCACACAAATGCCAAACAAAATAATCACAACATAAATTGTTCTTGCTTCAGTTTTGAACGAGAATGGGTGGGAAGAGAGGGTTGCACAGATAGTATAAGTTACCTCCCGAGTTCCTTGAATGACTGAACCAGTACCATACCAGCTGATTCCAACATATCATAGACTTGGGCATCTTCTTCAGTTGCAATGACTCCACCATCATCACGCAGACGCTTCAAAATAGAGGAAGCTAACGATGCCGCTTCTTCGTACATGGAGCAAACAAGGTAGCTGCAAGAGGCAACAGATTAATTTAATTGTTACAGAAAATCGAACACAGTCTGTCACAGCGATTTTCATCAGACAATTTAGTGTGTGTAAATAGAAATCGTCCAGCTTCAAACTTGTGGAATCTACAACGAATTAGAAAACAAAGATTTGAGGGAGAAACAAAAAAAAGATTTACCTCTCCGAAAGCTCAATCTCTTTCCATATCGCGGTGGCAGCAGCAGCAGCGTCCGAGCCACTCATAATTTCCATCTTCTCAGCTTCAGACCTGGGGAATGAAAATTCGGAAGATTAAACTTGACAATGTTTTCATGCGACAAAAAAAAACAAAAGACTTAGAAGGTTTTTGAGATTCTGGAGATTACTTTGTTTTTTATTTAAGATATATATATATATATATATATATATATATATATTACAATTTTTCCTAACACTCTTTTGTGGAACTTGTTGGATTTTTTATGTGCTAAATTTTGGTACATCGGAAATTTTTTATATTATGAATGTGTTTTAAACTGCGAAAACAATGGAAAAGTGTTTTTTAAATAGTTAACTATTAAAATGTGACAAATATTTACTTATAATTATATAATCTATGGTAAATTTAGATAAAATTCGAGGTTAATGTTTTATTGGATTTCATTTTACCAATTATATTTTTTAGAAAACAAAACAGCTTGCATTTCTTTAGAGAATAAAGCATGAATAAAAACGAATCAAATCAATAAAGTCAATAAATTAATTTATTAATTAAGAAAGCATGCTCTGAAATAAAATTAAAAAATTTTATATTAAGTGCTAAATATATATTTAGTATATATTTAAAATAACTTATTTTGTATTTTATATTTAAAATTTTATTAAGAGAGTTTTTTAAAAAAAAAAATTTGTAAAAATAATCATTCTAAAAAATGCACTTATTTACATTTTACATTTTAATATTTTTAAAGATAATGGTTATTTAAAAATTAAATATGCTAGTTCAGGACAAATAAATTCTTTTGGGGTGGCATATATAATCAAGTGTTCCACGTCTTAATTTATAGAGTTTGAACTTTTAGGCTAATATTTGGAGAAATTAATTTTTTTAAATATATTAAATACATGTTCAAATTTAGTTATTTTATATTTAAAATAGTTAATAATTAAAATTTTATTAAAAAAATTTTAAAAAAAATTAAAAATTAAACTTTATCAAATATGCATTAAATAAATATTAGTAGATAATAAGAATACAATTAAAGGTGGTGATTATAGAATGTAAATCATGCACAATCATTTTTCTCCCCAAAAACCATAATACGCTATAACATTCTCACAAACAAGTTGATATAATGCATCATTTCATTAATTTTCTTATTTTACATGTTCCATGAAGGTAATAGTTGTGCAAATTAAATAGTCAATTAGAGCCTAACTTAGATGTCTAATTGATCGACCCATTTAAAGTAATCATAATTTCAATAATTAATCTAGTTTAGCTTTTAATTTTTTTAAACTCATTAACTTGGGATCAAATGTTGTCAGCATACATGATTTGTGAACATGTCTTTTGATGTATTTTTCTTTTCCTTATTTGATAAATGTTGTTATCTTGATTATTGACTCTCAATTTTTATAATATCGTTGAATGTTTTATCATTTTATGATTGTAATGTTGCGTGCTTCAATAATGTATTGACTTATTATAAGTGTTAGAAAATAATTTAATCACGTTTAAAATATATTTTAATATTTTAACATGTATACTTATTATTATTATTAGTATTTTGAGTGTCATTGTCATATCTTTTAATTTATATTTTTTTTATTTTTACTTATATAAATATGTTTATAAATTAATTAATTATAATTTTATTATAATTATAAATTAATAAATTAATTAGTTAAATTTAAATATTTTTTTTAAAAATATATTTAAAATTAGTTAAAATAGTCTTTGTGAAAAGAAACTAACTTTCTATATTTAAAATTAGTTTTAATCATAAAATATAATATTTGCATTCACTATTTTATTTTTTTTATTTGTGTTCAATTAATTCTTAATGAATTTTATAAAAAATTAAAAATTTAAGACTAAAAAGAGAAATTCTTTTTATTATAGTAATAGATTATAAATGGATCCTCAATCTGGGTGTTCAAACTTAACACTTTTTAAAAAATTATTAATAATTAATTCAATATAAATAAAAAAAATCAAATTATAAACACACATATTTTTTGATAATTATATTTTATAACTATTATTACTTTTAAATATAAAGAATTGTCTTTTTTTTACATATATTATTATAAATATTTTTTAAATATATTTTACTTATTTATAAAATTATGTTTATTAACTGATTTTAATACTAATAAAATTATAATTAATTAATTTATAAAATAATTATGTAAATAAAAATAAAAATATTACTTCGATTTGAACTCAAAACGCTTAAACTCTCCTTTTACCGTAAAAAAAAAAAATTAAAAGTTTTAAAACCCTAACGCCTTCAGTTAAACGGTACGTTCTACGAGTTGTCGTCTTCAATTAACTAATGAACTAAAACCCTAACGCCTAAACCCTGAATCACGCAAAGGCGAAGCGGTAGTTGTTGGCTTGTTGCTGAGCGTGGGAGCTTTCTCCTTTCGTACGATCTTGTGTTACGCATATAGAAGCAGACTATGGGTATATTTGAACCTTACAGAGCAATCGGATGCGTAACAAGCTCCGTGCCCTTCTCTGTTCAGAGACTTGGCACTGAAACTTTCGTCACTGTCAGTGTGGGGAAGGCTTTTCAGATTTTTAACGTAATTCGTAAACCGCACGCTTTTTATTTTTTTTATTTTAATTTTTTCAATAGATATTCATTAATGGTTTAACTTTCAATTTTTGCAATTTATATTCATTAATTGTTGATTTAACTTTCAATCAACTCCACCGTTAACGCGGAATTTGCTTTCTGTAGTGTGCAAAGCTCAATTTGGTTATAGTTGGTAAGACTATGGTTTTTCCTTGTTCGTTATTTTTCAATTTGGTTACACTTTTTTTTGTTGAGGATTCTATTGGACTTTGCATTTTTCCATGAAGGTCCTCAACTGCCAAAGAAGATTGGTGCTCTTGCTTCCTATCGCGAATACACTTTTGCTGCATATGGGAATGACATTGCAGTTTTCAAGCGTGCGCACCAGGTTCTCACCATAATCCTCTGCCTATTATTTTTACCTTGTCTAAATTCTGAGACTTTAGAATAGAAGGTGACTTATTCATGCAGATGACAAGGTATGGGTGTTGTGTTCTTTGGAGCATTTGACAAATTTTAATCGTGTGACTTTTTTTCAGGTTGCTACTTGGAGCAGGCATAATGCTAAAGTCAATTTGTTATTGTTGTTTGGAGAACATATCCTCAGTGTTGATGCTCATGGCAACATATTCTTGTGGGCATTTAAGGGAATTGATCAGAACCTTGCCTCATTTGGGCACATTAAGCTAGATGAGAAATTTAGCCCCAGCTGTATAATGCATCCGGATACTTACCTAAATAAGGTAAATGTCTTTCTCCTTACGGATGATTAACAGAAATTGCATTAGTTAGATATACAACTGCCCTTTACGACTTAGAAGCATGTGAGCAGGTTCTTATTGGGAGTGAGGAAGGTCCTATGCAGCTTTGGAACATCAGCACAAAGAAAAAAATATATGAGTTTAAGGGATGGAATTCACCTATCTCATGTTGTGTTTCATCCCCTGCTCTAGATGTCATTGCAGTTGGCTGTGCAGATGGAAGGATTCATGTTCACAACATTCGTTATGATGAAGAGTTGGTTACGTTTACACATTCTACACGAGGTTCTGTGACTGCATTATCTTTCAGCACTGGTAAGAGTGGAAAGCTTTTTATTTGAATTTATTACTGCATTGCACCTGCTACAATGCTGTTACATAGATACTACTGTGCAAGCAATTAGTTTGCTTTTGTCTGTTCCTGAGCAACATAAATCTTCATCTAGTAGATCAAGATTAGCTAGATTATAGAAGGGTAATCCTTGTCATTGTGTAAATAAAATAAGGGTACAATAGCTAAAAAATGTGAACTCCTATTTGACAAAAATATGGGATCCCAATCCTACATTTTTTTTTTGGAGGAATGGGATTCCACAAATTTGTGGAATGTAATTTGTAATAGGAATGCGATTCTATATTTTTTTTTCATGAACAAAGGTAGGAATGCTCTGATTCTAGGATTAAAAGTGGAATGGCATTCCATTCCTTCACACCAAATATAGCATTAGGATTTTCATGGACTCAGACTGAAGTAGTTAAGTAAATTTTGTTTTTGCTTGCCAACTTTCTGTGAAACTGAATGTGGTAGCTATATAATTTTATCACTTTCGCATGTGTTCTGAAGCCTCTAAGTCAAATAAACTTTGTGTTTCTGTTGTGCTATATGAGGAATTGACAATTTTTACCTTCTTTTTGCTGTTGAGATCAAGCTACTTTCATTTTATAGTCTCAAAATTCTTGTAGCCCCCTTCAACTGTATATACACAGCATGCAGACCAGGGCAGCTCTCTGCATTCATAGACAAATTTCATTTTTAACATGATTTTATTATGAATAACTCTTAATTATAACCTCTGTTGTGGACTATTGTCAAGGTTTTAAAAGGTGGTTGTTATATATCAACTGAATTTTTTGGCTTATGAAATATATTTCTTTAATGAGTGTCAGGGGTTACTTTTCCCTGCTGGAGAAACTGGTCTGTTGACTTGTTCCAATAAGATATATTATACATCACAACATTCAATTGAAGAACTGCCTCTCTTATTTGAGCATTTTTGTGTTGTTGAGTGGTTTGTGCTTATGTTTGTTTGTTTATTTATTCTACCTGTTTTAGATGGGCAACCACTTCTAGCTTCTGGAGGTTCATCTGGTGTCATAAGCATATGGAATCTGGAAAAGAAAAGGCTCCAGTCAGTCATAAGAGAGGCTCATGATAGCTCAATCACTTCACTACATTTTTTTGCTAATGAGCCAGTGCTAATGAGTTCGTCAGCAGACAACTCTATTAAAGTAAGCTTTTTTTTGGAAGAAGATACACAAAGCATGCATGTGTAAATTTTTGTTTAAATTTCTTGACAGATCTTATATGTAGAAGAATATTTCTTTTTGAGTGTAATTATTGATTGTTTTCTATTTTCTATAAAAAAAAGAAGTTAGGAAGTTGTTTGTTTATTGAAGATATTTGAAAAATAACAAGTTTGAATATCTGCAATATCATACTAATTCCTAGCAATGTGATATTATTTTGCTTAACGACAAGGGCTTTTTCATACAACAGTATAAATTTGTAGTCACTTAAGCTATGCTAATAATCTTTACCGAGTAAATATGGTTATTGGCATCCAGTGTAAGGAGTTTATACTGGATTATATGTAGTCCTTTGTGGTTTACTGGGTTATTGTCACCATTGAAGGCTGTGCTCATATCTTAGTGAAGAAAGGTTTTCATTTTTTTTTCTTTTTTGTTGTCTGACTTTAATTGGTTTTTGCCAGACAGACATATCTAGTTTTTGAATTCATGATCAAGCGCCACCCTTGTTTTTAAAAGGTGGGTGGCTTAGAAGGCACTGGGTTCTCTAGTTTCTTAATCATTTTATGACTTGTTTGGATTTTTATATCCATTTATTCAAACTCTAAACTCTTTTTACAAATTCTTTCTTTAGACTACACTAGTTGTTACAGCTGCTATTCCATGCCTTTCCTGTTGCATGAAAACCTTGGTTTGAATTTGTCTTCAAAAATTTTTTTCTTTGACATTGTGCCTTTAGATGTATGAATATATCTGACTTTTGTTTTTCTCAGATGTGGATTTTTGACACAAGTGACAGTGATCCTCGCCTTTTGCGCTTTCGAAGTGGCCATAGTGCTCCTCCACTTTGCATAAAGTAATAATTATTTTCCAGGTGTTAATTTAGTTCGGAAAAATTTTCAATCAACTTTGTTGTGGATATACTAATGCCAGTGTAAATACTATGGCAGTAATAATTATTATAGAATCAACTTTTTTACTCATTCATCTGCTGCTCTTTATTTTCCATTTATCATCCTTTCTTGAATGAATGTTTGTTCTAGCAAACAAGCAGCAGAGCTGCTTCTGATAAGACAGCAGCAGGGTGCTCTCAGTACAGTTGTATTATTCCTATACTACATGAAAGTGCTCTGTAGAATCCTGCATTCAGAGTGGTAAATGAGTCTCATAGTGGAATTGTGAAAACATATATAACAAGCAACTTGCAGTTGAATTCCACTTCATATTCAAACTAATTTTTCCAGTAATTCCATTCGAACTTGTATGGAAAATTCTTCTTTGATATCCTCTTTTAATAATTCTTAATAAATTCTCTTCATATGTGAAGTTCTTTCAGTGGATTTTCTTATATTAAAGATTATTGAGATAATCATAAATATTATTAGTTTTCTATTATAATCATTTGTGTCTTTTCAAAACCTGGAGCATTTGTTAATGATTAAGTTCAGAGGTTTTGGTGGCAGTAAGGAGGGAAAAGTTCTATGGCAGTGCGATATGTTTTCTGTACTTTGGTGCATTTGGTTAGAAAGTAATGCTTGGACTTTTAATGGAAGGTCTCTATTCTTATTCATGCTTTTGGACAAGATTGTTTTCTTGGCCACTATGATTTTCAGCACATGGATTCTTCCTGGGAGTCCCCTCGGTAGATTTGTAGAGGGATTGGAGATCTAACCAGATGATAATAAGATGATACAACCATTAAGTAATAATAGGTTTGGTAAATGAAGAACTTTTATTAGAAGGAAAGAAGAGTTACAAAAGGAGGGAGGATAAGAACTTTTTCCATATTTTCAACTTATTACTTAATGGTTGTAAACTTTGCACTTTCAATTTGGCATGTGTCATCACTTAAGTCACGCCTGCAAATTATATCTGGCAGGTTTTATGCCAATGGGAGACATATTCTATCTGCTGGTCAGGATCGCGCCTTTCGTCTTTTCTCTGTAGTTCAGGTTGGTTATCACTCATTTATAGGATATGTGTTTCTCTAATCAAGTGAAATTTGTTTTGTTCTAGTTCTGAAAATTCTTGCTTCTTCCCCCCTCCCCCACAATAAAATCATTTCCTATATATTTGGATAAAGTCAGCTTGTTATTTTATTTTCTTTAATTTTAACTGATAGTCTGTTGAGAAAAATGACATACACTCCATTACAGATGGGGACACACATAATTATTTGTCTGATAAGGTTTTCCTGGAAACTTACTCTGCAAGAGAACTTCTCTGGAGTCCATTGTTGCCAATATTGGCTACAGTCCCTGCAACAAAGCTAGTCCCTTACTATTGCCTATTAAAATTTAAGTCTCCCCTCTCCCATAAATTTTCCTTGTCCCTTCAATTCAATTGGCCAACGCCAATGTGCATTCAGACAATAAGTATATCCTATTTTTTTTTTAATTCACCCTTCTTTGCTCCCTCCAAGCTTGTTGGCATGCTTATTTAATTTTTTTTCCTTCTAGTAGAGTTGTTATTCCCCTTCACAGCTTAATCTTTTGTGCATGTTCACTGTGTAATTATCTATTCAATTGCTTCCCCCATATTTAAAAATGTTGATGTTTTTATTGAAAATTTAATAGGATCAACAAAGTAGGGAGCTTTCTCAACGCCATGTTTCTAAACGTGCCAAGAAATTGAGAGTGAAGGTATGGCCGTTGCTTTCATTCTCAACTTGTCGTTGCTTAACTGAGTTTAGGAGGACATTTTTTCTTTACTATTTCCTGTATAAATTTTGAAGGTTTTGGTTTCAGGTCTTTTGGTTTGATAATTGCAAAGGCATGGAATTTTATATATGTTACAGAGTATTGTTTACTTCACTAGTGATAACCTTTTATAAGATCTTTGCAGACCAAACTCTGGAGTCTAATGTTTATCTGAATAGCTGCTTTTTTTATGATTCAGTTTTGTAGTACTGTGGCCATTCACTTTAGTAGTCATGGTTTGGTTGGAAATGACAAAATGTTAATCGTGAGAATTATGTGGGTCTGTGCATCTACAGTTACCACTAGAGTTTTATTAATATTTTTTTCTGGGAAAAGTGAAAAAATTGTTAAAAGAGTATTGGAAACTGTTATGAAAAGTCTTGTGAATTATGGATCCCTAAAATCGAGGGTGATTAATTGGGAATTGATTCTAGTTTAAGAATTGGAGCTTGATTGACATCTATAGATTCTATACAATTGAATACTCTTCCCTCTAGTATAAATACAGGTGTGGGCAAGAGGTAATGTCTGGTGCTTCAACCTACAGCCTCTCTATATTGTCTCCATCCATATCACTATAACTCTCTTCCAGGTCCTTATTTTCTGTCTCTACTTTTTCGGCATGGTATGAGAGTGTTACCATCCACTCTGACCTGAACCCACCATGGTTTGAGTCATATAGAGCTGTTTTCTATTTTTTTTTCCTTCTAGTTTAGTCACCAAAATAGTTTTCCATCATCTGTTATCATGGTTAATCATTGATTTGTATGTCAAATCAATAATCAAACCCCAACATCGTTTTCAGCGTTAATCACTTGGCCTTGTATGTGCCTGGTGCTTGAGAGCATACAATGAGTTGTGTTCCACTCTGACAGCCACAGACAAGGCCGAGTGATGTCAAAATAGTCCAACTGTGCCTTCAGAAGTGGAGATCAAGGACTCTATTGTTTGGGTCAGTTTTCAGAGCAACCCTGAACAAGCCTTCATGCACAATCCAGCAGTTTTTTTTTCTCCCCTGCAAAATGGAGCTCTGATTCTGGCACAGGGAGGGCTGACCCCCTGGTCTGAGATCTGAACAGAATATGTTTACTTGATCTAATTTAAGGTTGACTTTTCATGTATTTGGCTGTGATTTTTGGTTCTTGCTGTGGTCTGATAGTGCCTTAACTTTGCCAATGATCTGTTATTGAATTAGACTGCAAGGAGTGAATATTTTTTTTAGGAGATAAAGGGTTTCTGATGTATGATTTGGGTTGATGTTTTGTGTTTTGGTTAAGTATTGCTTTGTGTTTTCCTAATTTGTTATTTGTTGCAATTTGTTTTTTTCTTATTTGGTGTCAATGGAGGTGTGGCCTGAAAATTTGGGTGCTGCTGTGCTAGTAAGGGAGTTGAGTGTGTTGTTGGGTGATGTGAGACCCATGTTGGGGAGAACAGCTGTAGAAAGGTTGAGGGTGCCACTGAGGAGGAAGATCAAAGATTTTTGGAGCTGTTTGCCAAGGACGTTACTGGGGTTTATGTTATTTAGAGGAAGTGCTGGTTCTAGGATTTTTAGTGGGTTGGGTTTTATGTTTTTCTTTTCTTTTTTTCTTGTTGAGTTTTGGGTTTTCTATTTTAACATGTGAGCTTCAGCTTGAGAGGTTAAGGGAGAGTTGTTTTGAGCTTATTTTTAGTTTAGAATCTTTTTTTTTTATGTGGAATTTTGTTTTTTTAGGAGGTTTTCTAGGCACTGTTTGGGAAGCTGTGTTGGCTCCTTTTTCAGTTTTGTTCTTATCCTCTCTTGTACTTTTTACCTTCCTCTCTAATAATATGTCTTTTTCTTTTGCTATTAAAAAGAAAAGCTTCAGCTTGAGAGGAAGTGTTAAAACTTAAGATATAGAAAACTATAAAGGAAAGTCTTGTGAATTAAGGAAGTGTTGGCCCTAAAATCAAAGGGTGATTAATTGTGGATTCATTCTAGGTGATTGATTGGAGCTTGATTGAGGGGTGATTGATTGAATGACAATGATACAATTGTAAATTCTTCGCTCTAGTATAAATCCTAGTGTTGCTATAGGCAATGTTAGTGCTTCAACCTATAGAGTCTCTCTATATTGTCTCCATCTCTCTATCTCTATAACTCTCTTCCAAACTCTTATTTTCTCTAATTTTTCAACAAAAATTTCAGAGAAGAGTAAAAATTGTTAACTTTTTAAATGATTCAGATTCAAGTGCACATGATTTGTTGACATCATCTTGTATGTGTTGAGTGCTTTATGGTACTCGTATGTCATATTCAAACTTGGATGTCAGAAAAAGGCAAGGTTCTGAAAACTGAACCAGTCACTGAACCAGCCGAGGTATTGATTTAAGGTTCAATGGTTCAATCGTGGTTCAACTGTGGTCGAACCGGAATATAATTAAATATATACTTATATTTATATATATATTAAATTTTAACATGTATACTAGTTAATAATATTATATATATATATATATATATATATATATATATATATATATATATATATATATATATATATATATCACTCATTTGCTATTTATATCATCTTTATTCATGAAAATTTATTTTATTTTTATTTTTATTTTTTTCATGTCACAAAGATTTATTAAATATTAAAATTGTTGTTTCTTGATAAATATATTTTATTATAAATCTACTTATTTATATTTAATATGTTAAAATAATTTTATTTTTTAATTTAATAAATATTAGTGTGTATATATATACAATAATATATAATATGAATTAAGCAACTGATAAATAATGATACGGGGTAAAATAACTTTATCATTTTCAGAGAAGTGTGTGTTCGATCCATCGCTGCAAGGTAACCCACCTCTCTCAATTTCAGGATAGAGTTTCTGCTGATAGGCTACATTCTAGGAAAAAGTCCCGCGCCTTCTCTCCCTAGCAAATAAAGGAGATTCCCCAAACATTGGTCTATTGGCCTGCACCTAGTTTGAGATATTCCAGCTTTGAAAAAGAAATTTGTATAGTATATAATAAAGAATGGGATCAATATAGTTAACTGGCATTGCTGGTCTAGTGGTCTGCAGCTTGGACGACAACGAGGGAGCCCGAGTTCGAATCCTCTGGAGGAACTTTTGGCATTTACCAAATGTTGAACCGGCCAACCTGCAAACTGTGGCTGGTCCACACGGTTTGGCCGGTTCGTTTCCGGTTTACCAGTCCAAATCCGGTTTAATCATAAACTGATTCTTGACATCTAACCAAACCGGCCAGTGGACCGGTTCCCGGTTAGACCGGTTCAACCGGCCAGTCCGGTTCGGTTTTCGAAACTATGGAAAAAAGTTATTTGTGATTACATTGTTAATTCTTTGATGCCCAGTTGCAGATCTTTGATAGGTTTTATATTAGATTATTAGTTACAGGATCATCCTTGTAGCCAAGTAATAATGCCTCTCTCTTGCTTAAGGTAGATGTCAACCTAGGTGGGAGGGGATTGACGAGGGTAAGGTACCCTCTGATCCCTTTTTTGTGGTAGCAAACATGTCCTATTTTATTGAAAATATTTGGATGTTGGTGATTTACCCACACTAACCTAACATTATTCAATTCAGTGATTATGGTGCTTATAGTTATATTTGTGCTGTAATTACTGAACAATTGCTTCTTGAGTGAGCTCCAAGTTAGCACTTTGCATCTTACATGCTTTAATTCAAATTAACTGCTTATCTCTCATTTTGTGTGTGTGTTTGTGTATGTTTTGTACAGGAGGAAGAAATTAAATTGAAGCCTGTGATTGCATTTGATTGTGGTAAGGTTTTCCTTTGGCATTCATTCATTCAGGTGCTATTGTGCTGTTTTGATTCTTGGAACTTCATCTAAAGAATTGATGTTTATACTAACTGGCTCTTTGACGAAATTGATTTAGTAAAAACATGGCTGATAAATGTTTGATTAGTATATAGGCTTACAAAGAAGTGAATGGCGAGTGGTAATATTTGTGTTACCTTCTGGCTAGTTTGATTAGGATTAGTAGTTGGCCACAAATGAAGTTTGCAGAAATCTCCTTGGGCTGTATGATCCATTTTTAAATGATTATTATAGCTGATCGGAATTAATGCATTAGAAAACACCATAGGGCTGTAGCCTTTGTGCACAAGATGATTAATAAATCACCACCTTGTGTCTATAAGGAAAAATATTAGAAGAAATCTTCAGTGTAAAAAACTCCTATAGAGATTAATGTGGGAGAAGCTAGGCTTGGTTAACATCTAATACAATGAAATTTGCACAAAGTTCATCTCATGTTGATATTCAATGAGGAAGCCTCCAGGTTGTTGAAAATAGGATCATCTTGCTTTAACCATCGTATCCACATCAAACCTAAAGGAATAGGCTTCAAGATAATTTAACCTTCCTCCTTATAGTTTCCCTATTCTGGCATTGTTATAACAGATTAAAGGCCAAACACATGAAACACTAGTACCCATAATCTGTGTATTTGTTTATTGTTGCACTTCAAGCATTCTATGTTTAATGAATTATAATGTCATCTGCCATCGGAAGTGTCAAATGTTCTTCTTTTCTTGGGCGAACTGCAGCTGAAATTAGAGAACGTGATTGGTGCAATGTGGTTACTTGTCATATGGATACTGACCAGGCATATGTGTGGAGACTTCAAAATTTTGTTCTTGGTGAGCATATATTGAATCCATGCCCAGAAAATCCAACACCTGTAAAGGTTAGGATCCCGCTTCACTCAATAGTTTTTGTTTCCTCTTTCTGTAGTATGAAGAGAATCTGTTTAACACCCACTGCTTTCAAAGTAAAAATAGTTAAATATTCTGCTTATTTTAGTATCTTACCTGATTCTACATATTTTGTTGCTTCAAGTTCCTTTTTATAATGACGAAGCCGTTAGATATGTGGCATAATAGTGATACAGGATATGTGGCATTTCTCTTAGCTTGCCATAGCTTATAAGCATTTTGACAAACAATGGTGGATTCTTGTTGACTACTGCTTTGATATGTTCACAGGTTTGTGCCATCAGTGCATGTGGAAATTTTGCCTTGTTAGGGACAGCTGGTGGTTGGATTGAAAGATTTAACCTTCAATCTGGAATCCGCAGGGGTGCTTACATTGACATGTCAGAACAAAGAAGTTGTGCTCATGATGGTGAAGTGGTTGGAGTCGCTTGTGACTCAACGAATACTCTCATGATAAGTGCAGGATATCAAGGAGATATAAAGGTTTGTATTTCTTGTTCAAAGGCGTGTCACTTGTAAAAGTTCATATAGAGCAAGCATAATCATTTTGGTTAGCATAGCTACTTTATACTGGAAATCCTCATTTATAATGCGTTCACTTGAAGGTTTGGGATTTCAAGGAGCGAGAACTTAAATCCAGATGGGAGATCGGTTGTTCTGTTGTTAAGATTGTTTACCATCGGTATAATGGTAAACTGAGTTTTTATAGCTTTTCATATTCCTTTGTCCATGAGTTTGTTTGTGCACCCTGCCTTATAATTCCTTTGTTTTGTTTAAAAGAAAAACGTATTAAGAGAGAAGAAGAATTTCCTACCTTATATAATTCATACACTTGGGGCATGAGGTGATCAAAGAATTTTAATGATTTTTAGGTCTCCTGGCTACAGTAGCAGATGATTTAACAATCCGATTGTTTGATGTTGTGGCTCTTAGACTTGTTCGTAAGTTTGAAGGTCACACAGATCGTATAACTGATTTGTGCTTCAGTGAGGATGGGAAGTGGCTTCTGTCATCTAGTATGGATGGAAGTCTTCGAATTTGGGATGTGATCTTAGCAAGACAGATAGATGCAATACATGTTGATGTGTCTATCACAGCATTATCTCTGTCCCCCAACATGGATATTTTAGCAACTACCCATGTTGATCAAAATGGGGTATATCTGTGGTGAGTTTCCATTTTTATATCTCATGGTTCATAGAAAATAATGTTGTGGAAAACTTTTACAATTTTTTCGAGTGTTGGCTGCGTCTGATATATATCTTTTTATGGTCTCTGGTGTGGAAATAATCCTATAAGATTAGGAAACTGATTTTCTCTTGTAGGTAAAGGTAATTTTCTAGAATAAAGTCACTACAGATGTATCATTATCCGCGGCAAAATTCTCCATGTAAAACATTTGCGAGATCATGTTATTTCTTTGGAACAAACAAAGACTGGTTATGTTTTTTTTTTTTTCTGAAGAAAAAATTGGTTACTTTGGTGATTTAAATGACATTTAATGGAATTATGGTTCTGTTAATCTCACAATGGAAAGAATATGTTTCAATAAGAAATTGTTTATGTTCTGTAAATAAAAGGAACCATTTTTGATATAGAGAGATTTTATCAGGATAAATAAGGCAATGTTCTCTAGTACTTCAAATGTGGATTCATATGCAAGTGGAAAAGAGGTCATGAGCGTCAACTTGCCAACTATCTCTTCTACAGAAAATTCTCAAGTTGAGCATTCTGATGAGCTGATTAATGCCTCTCAAACCAAGGATGCTTCAGGTTTTCCAACTCAAGATAAGCAGATACCTGATTTAGTTACACTCTCATTGCTGCCTAAGAGCCAGTGGCAAAGCTTGATCAATTTAGACATTATAAAGGTCTTCACTTCTCAGCAGTAGTTCTTCTCATGCTAACTTTTGTGTGAAATCTTTCCTTCATTTTCATTTTTATTTTCTGGTATGTTAATGAATGACCTCTATATGTCCTGCTTGTCTGAATTATGAACTCTAAATTCCAGGTTCGCAATAAACCTATTGAACCTCCAAAGAAACCTGAGAAGGCTCCATTCTTCTTGCCTTCAGTTCCATCCCTTTCTGGGGAAATATTGTTTGAGCCTAGTAAGTTATCAGCAAAGGAGAAGGATGGAACTAGTGATGAAAAACAAATGAACAAGACGACATTAGACATGCCACCATCCCGATTTCTGTGTCTTCTTCAATCCTCAAAAGAGACAGACAATTGTAAGAACCCGAGCTATTTTACTCTTATTTGCATATGTATGTTATGATTTGAGTCAATAAAGCGTTTATTCATTCTCGGAAAATTTTTCTTGCAAGCATATCTATAACAATTTTGAACATTTCATATTGCAGATGCAGCATTCACTGATTATATCAAAGGATTATCTCCATCAACTCTGGATATGGAACTTAGAATGTTTCAGATCATAGATGACGATGATCAGCAGGAAGTTGAGAAGAGACCTGAGTTGGTATCCATTGAACAGCTTCTGGATTATTTTATCCATGAGCTCTCCTGCAAAAATAATTTCGAGCTTCTGCAAGCTGTCATCAGGTTATTTTTGAAGGTTAGGGACTTCTCATGTCTTTGTCGGCCAGTTTGAATGTTCATAGAGTTATGTTCAAGTGAATGTAATATTTTTTTCTGATTGTACGTTTACAATGTTTTTCCTTCTTTATCTGGCCAGATACACGGTGAGACAATTCGGCAGCAGTCATACTTACAAGATAAGGCAAGGAAGCTTCTAGATATTCAGTGCTTGGTATGGCAGAGGGTAGATAAATTGTTTCAAAGTGCCAGATGCGTGGTTGCCTTTCTTAGTAATTCCCAAATTTAGGTGTGACTAGCCCTCAGCCCGTGAAACATCTACCCTCGAGTGATAGCCTATGCTCAAACTGAAAACAAAAGATTGAATGAATGATGGTGAAGTATTTGTTCTAGACTCCACTTCCCAGGATTGATACAGAAATCAGGGTAGCAAATAGATTAAACGCTGGTGGATGAGGTTTCCTGCTATCTCGTATTGAGTTTTGTGGGTGATCCCATCGAGGAATTCTTGTAGCGGGATAAAAGTAGTTTGGTGTACTAGAGCAATTTTTGTAACGCACATCTTGTATCAGTCAAATTGTAATTTACATTTTCCATCAGTGATCATTTCAATAGCAATCTTCGAGGTTTTACTTTTACACACATTTATTTTATTCTGCCTGCCTTGCAGTGGTGCAGCTGGAAGGGTAAAGCGATTATTTCTATGAAGAGGGGGATGGAAATGACTTTAAAACGCAGAAAAATATAGAACACCCTACACTTGCTAGGCCTTTAGCCAGGACAAAGCAGTACGCGAGTCCGATATTCTCCAAGGGCCCACATGGGAAAGATGTTTCTATATGCAGAGTAACTGATCATACAATTCTTGTTGAAGACTCCCATGAGTTCCTACAACGCAAGATCAAATTAGGAATTTGTTAAATACACGCACAACTGCAGGAGGGATTCTGAAACAAAACATACAAGTTCATGTTAGAAAAGAATCAGCCTTCCCCCATGTTTTTCATCAGTAGATGCTACGTATCTATGGTTGTTACCTGTTGCGGAAAGTCCCCATTTTCCATTTGTGAATTCATCAGCACCTTAGCCGCACGATGCAATGGGCCTGGATCTCTTTTGGCCTACCCGATAGAAAAAAACAATGACATGTTAGCTTGTCATGGTCTCATCTCAGCATTAGGATCTCCAAACAAATAGGTTCCACACATTGAACTTAATTTTACGTTGCCTTATACCTGGTCGGCTTCAATAAGTGCCAACATAGCCCACGCAGTGTTCACTAGATGTGACTTGTTACCTTCCAGATTTGTGTATACCTGTTTATACAATTGCTTACCATTAATTAGCGAAAAGTATGCTGAAAGGGACGGAACCAGGCTTAAAACGACTGCAACAAACTGAATGGGAAAACTAGCTAGATTAATTATAAAGCACCATCAGAGGGTGTAAAAGCTTCATGCTACCTTCTGTTGGCATGAGATGTAGCTCTCTCCCCAGCCACCAGAAAGTTGCTGCTTGGAAAGCAAAAATTCGCATGCTCTTCTGATGCTGTGGCTATCTTGGTAGGTCTTACCGGCAGCTATGAGCCCCTTTATTCCAAACCATGTTCCGTAGGTATAGCAGATTCCCCATGACCCATACCTAGTTAATAATTACAAATCTTAATACATTTTTCCTTGTTTAGATTATTAAAAAACATTTTCTCATATCTGCTTATGTCCGATCGGGTTGTCTGAAGCACGACATTTCTATTCTTGGTTTTGGTCCATGAATTTGGGCAATGCCAACACTATACAAGTTTAAAGAGAAATTTTGCGCAAAAAGCTATTTGACTTGACTTTTAATGACCTTGTTTACTAGTCACTTTTGTTTCATCATCTGGCAATCAAAAATGTTGATCCTTTGATGTGATCCAACACTCAATTAAATTGATGGAAATCTTTTTTGGTTAATGTTTCTAATTGGAAATTTGCATGTCAGGATTTCCTAAAACCTAAGCCTTCCATTTTTCAAATTCATTTCTTGAATTAGTTTGAAGGGATGACATGTACTAAAAGAAATGAGTTTCTGGACAGAAAAGCAAACCATGAGCCATCAGCTAACTGTATGCTTTCTATATATTTTGCTGCTTTTGCAATACAAGTAATTGTTTCCCTCCTCCTGTGTTCTGGATATCGTTGTGTGAACAAGGTAAGACCTTGAATCGCTGTTGATGTGCATTCCACGTACCTACAATGATTTTTAGTCTCGTTTATTACAAAACCCAAAACGACAGTAATCTGAGCATGCAAGTTCCAAGAAAATTTGTCAGACATACTGATAATCAATGATGATATCTCCAAATGTTTCAGCTGGATTTATTTTCTGTGACAGAAACCAAGAGTGTTAAAAAATTGAAATCTACCTTCCTCATTTTTACCTTAGCAGTAGTGGATTCTAATTTCTAAGAGAAAGTAAGCTTTACCTCCAGACATGCATAAGATCTTGTGAGCTCATAGGATGCAAATCCGCCACTGCTATTCTGCAATAATATGGAAGTGCAAAATTGATTAAGCTATGGCATGATCTTGAAGTTCTGAACTTGAACAAAACCACAGTTCTTAATACCTGAGTAAGAGCTAATGACCTCACTAAAATGTAAAGATTGTCATCCGTTGTTTTCTTCTCTAGATTGTTATGATCTGGTTAGTTACTCCTCTAGCCTAGAATTTCTTAAACTTGATAGGAAACTGTCTGAACAGGAACAGAGTTTTAGCAAGTGATGGATGACTTCTGTTTAAATTGACATTATCTGTTGCATAGGCATGTTTATGTTATTCTCCTATTTCATTAGATGGTAAAACTTCCAGCAATTTTCTGTTTCCAGCAAGTATACTATTTTAAAACTGAGATAGTAATTGCATTTGAGTGAATTACACTTTGCATGGCCTCTCAAGACAGGGATATCTTCTCCAGTCCGACCAAAACCTCTTACTTTTTACTTTGTTACATTTGTGGAACAAATGTTCGGTATGAAAAATGGTACCTGCAGGGATAAAATCACATTAACAGCATCACACAACTGTTCTGTTTCTACTGCTTTCCCAACAGTCTCAAATGGCATGTTTGATAACAAAATGGCTGCCTGCGAAGAATGAAAAGGTTAAACAGCAATGATCAGTCTTATATACCTTGGATGATATAAGAAGCAATTCAGTATAATTAGCTTAACTTTGAATGTGATCTATATGTTTAACTTTAAGCTAATTAATTTGATTTTAGCATATAAATCATCTTCAATTCATTATCTATATGGTCTTATGTTTGAAATGAAAACTTTCCACCAGCCAAAGAACTTGTTTCTATTTGCTTTTCAAAATTGTGGAGAAGAACAGAAGGTCATCTCAAATTTCAATCAAAAATTGTCAAATGTAACTGAAGCCAATGGCCTAGGCGTACCCGTGGTTACCTTGTATTGGGAGGATCCATGTTTGATCCATCCCACTAACACTCCCCCTTCCCCCTCCCTCAGTCCCTTGGGAGCCTCCCCCTAGGCCCCCTAGAGAGTCTAGGTACCAAGAAAAAAGGTCGAGTATAAGATTCTTTTAACATGGAGAACTTTCATGTAGAAAACAAATTTATTGAGGATAATATAATCTTTTTTTTTGCCACAATTAAGATAATACAATTAGACCCTATATTACACTGTTTCAGGAAATGTGTTTCACCCGGGAATTCTCTTGTTTCCAATATATTTCCTAAATTATATTATCCATTGCAGAATTTTGTCATTAGAGAAATTGAACCAGCCGGCCAGACCTGTTCTTCTTAATGCAGCTAGCATGCATTGCTCCCAATTTCTGCTACACAGGAATGGTTGTAGTAGGGGAGTCCCAACACAGAAGGGCTTTTTAATTCATCATCAAGCGCTGTTATTATTTCGTAATTAAACCTATCCTAATGTTTGACAAATTAATGAGATTCTGTTGAAATTAATGGCAAATCCATTTGTCACCTTCAAGCCTTCTGCAGTGCAATCTGATACAGGCCAACCGTTGTCTGGAGTTGAGAAAGGCCATCCACCTTTAGAAATGTGGCGATACCAGTAACTAGGATCACCAGAGCTGTTAGTTCTAACCTTCAAAACCAAAGCATGATAATCAATATTTCACAATTGTATCTATGATATCTTTGTTAATTTCCATAACATTTTTCAGAAGTTTCAGTCCATATAATACTTGCGAGCATCTGATGAAATTATTTGCTTTCTTAAGCATTGAACCGTATTCATCATCGAGATTGGTAGCCAAGATCGCTTGAACAGCAAAAGCAACGTCCCAGAATTGAGAACCATTGTATCCCTGACACGGAACTATCATCTTCAGAATTTGCCTTATCTAATAATCACAACTCTACATTGAAGAATCAACATAATGCATATGCCTTTGTCAAATTTTGCAAACACTTTCCTTTTACAATGAAAACTAGCTAGGATATACTGAAAGTAAGTTTACGTAATGGCAAACAAGTAATTGATGTAGAACCTGCATTTTCATTCCATCTTCGGCCACCCAGAGATAGTCCTTGATTCTTGAAAGGTGACACTTGTATGCCTGAGAATTGGGGTCCTCCAACCAACAGCAAAGCATGTTTAAAACCTGCTTAAAGGGCTTGTCAGTTTGGTCGTCTTCTCCAAACTAGTAAGAAATTCATCATCCAGCTTCCAGTGGTGACTGTCAGAATATTCGGTTACGTAATAGGGCCTTGTCCCTAATCTGTTGCTTTGGACATGTTACATTTAGATGTTTGTCTAGTTAATTCAAATTGCCTCTCAATCAACTTTACTTTTTACACCTCACATTCTAAAACAATTATTTTTAAGTTAGACAATCTCTACACATCTATTCATTAAGAGCTATGGTATAATGTGTACCTATCAGTGATAACAATAATTAAAACAAAAAAAATTACTCTTTTTTTTTGCATTTTTTTATACATCGCTTCTATCATGAGAATTTACATACAACTTTCTTATATTTATTAAAAAAAATGTTACAACTAAGCCAAAATATTGTCAAGCCTAAGAAATTTGTAACTGAATTGTTAGATCATAAATGTTTTGTGGTGAAATAACATTCTTACCATTTTTCAACCTTATGTGTTGAGAAAATAAAATGAAATATTCTTATTTTTATAATTATTGCTCCTTTCATTTATAGCGGGCGCACTTTCTTTTAATTAATTAACTAAGATGTGAAATTGAAAGGAGCAAAAGTAGTCTTAGTTTACTAGAGTAATGTGTTAACACAATTTTTTTTTAACTGTACACAAATTACTTGCCAATGATGCATCTAATTAAATTTGATTCAAGAAAGTAGTCTTTATGAAATTTGATCAATAGTATCAGTTCCAAAATATGCGAAATTAAATCATTTCCCATATATTACTAGGCCACAATTCTTGGCGCTTTACTAATATGCACTCCCAAAAATATTTTTCATACTCCTAATTTGTTATACTTAGTGCATTTTTTTTTGTTTTATTCATAGACCGCATATTAAATTTTACGTTAATATATTAGATAAGAAAAAATATCAAGCATCAAATGTTGCTATGAGTGTATGCGTATAAGTTAACTTGAAAAGATTGCCAACGCTTTACTGAGAATAGGGAATTAGAGGTCTAATTGGATTACCTCTTTCTATTTTGAATGACCTCATAAATCAAAATTTGCTTAATGTGCACAAAACTCCTAAACTATAAAAGGTGGCAATTTATTTTTTTTGGGGTGCAAATATAAGAGTGCAATTTAATTACCCATAAATTTCATACATTGTGCTAAGAGTTTAAGTCTTCCCTTCTGCAAAGAAGCTAGTGCACGAATTGGAACACAAATAACAAGCATGGATTTTGGGAAAATTCATGCACTCGACAGCAATGTAAGATGATTTCCTCACTTTTCTCGGTCTTCTTCGAAGGATAGATTAATGAATGGATTTTGCTATTTGTATATCATTTATATATCCTCTTAGATGCATTATTTATTATATTGATTAAGTGTTACTTAAATTTAATTCAATTGCTTTATTTATATTAAATTGATAATGAGTGCCTTAAAATCAATGACAAATAAAATGGTATAAAAGTACCATGCAAATGTTAATATACCATTACCTTATTGACGGGACCAATGCAGATGTAGCGTGTATTTTCATCCTCGTAGTGTATATGCTGCATTACAGTATGGAGTGCTTTCTGCCTTAGCTTGGAGCAAGGCCATTGCATAAGAAGAGGTTCCCCTACCTTGTGAAGACAACCCCATAAGATATCCTGTATCATTGGATGTGGATAGTACAAATCTTCCTGCAATTAGTTGACGACATATTATAATTAATCATCACATGTATCCCTGCTATAATAATTAAGATACATAATTTGTAAATTTTATTAATGAGAAATTCTAACAATAAAATAGTTATAGGAAACAAACTATATTCAGAATAATAGTTAGACAAATAAAACAAGAAGATCAATCCTTACAAGATATAGAAGATTTGGGGTTCACTGCACAAAATAACATCCAGAATGGCATTATTTATATACTACATATATGACATATGTACATCTGATTCCACCTTAGCCTTTTGTATTATAGCTATTATTTAAATATGGGCGTCATTAAATTGATATACATACTTTTAAAACTTGATCGTTTGCAAGAACAGGCTAATCAAGGTTGCTAATATTGAAATTTTATATTTAATTTGGATGTCAGAGTTGATATATTAAGGGTGACCTGAAACCATTATTTGAATTGGAAGACTGAAGGGTCTAACCCTAGAAATAATAGATATGAACAGCCATTGCAATAGAACAGGAACATAAGGAAAGTGTGCATATTAAAGGGTTAATCATTTTGTTTTTTTGTCTTTGTTTCGCATGCGTGTGATCATCTATCAACAATCAGAGTGGATCTATTTATTCGTGTCTCATTGAACATAGCATCTAACAGTTAGCACTTTGCATCAAATTTTTGACATCCGTTATTTTTGACTAACATCTCAATACTTAACTAGGTACCATATATAAATGAAAACATTCATATATTGTTCTGATGAGTACTTACTGTGCGAGAAAAATCTGCAACCAGTATATATAATTATAAATAATAGCTTTTTTTTTAATTGATCTCTCTTGAACAGGAGGGGAAGAGATTGAATAAACAAGAAAAAATTGTGTTTGTTAGAAAAAGTTGATAGAGGCAACCCGAATGAATACAATACCTTGGCACATAGATTTCTAGCCTGGTCCCAGTCGAGGAGGTGATAGGGAAGCGTATAGAGCTCTCTTCTAAGGGACAAAACAATGGCATTGAAAGGACCCACGAATCTTCTACCGTATAAATATGACATGGGTAGATACACCAGTCGACAGTGACACCACATTCTTCCTGATGCAAATATGAAGTTAGCACGTACCCAATTGGCGTACGTATTTTGTTACCCAATATATATCTATATATATATATATATATATATATATATAGAGAGAGAGAGAGAGAGAGAGAGAGAGAGAGAGAGAAATAAAAAGAAGAAATTTAGAAATCATGAACCTGGGTGCATGGGAACAAAGTAGGGAAGCAGCCATGTCTCGGGCGGTATTGGGTTGATGCCGCTCCATTCGTATACGCCAAGTACCTATTCCAATATATAATCAATGTTCATCATACTCACGCACTAGTATTTTTCAAAAGCCATTACAACATTAAACTCTATATCACTAGCCAAAAACAAAAGTTTATAATTAAACACAGGCGGCGAAGTGAAGATATATACACACTCACAGAAAGCCAGAGTTTGCCCCATGAAGGAATACAAGTGACACCATCACGATCAAGAATCCATTTTCTTGCTTTCTGCATGGCGCCATCTCCACCATCGATGTCTTCTCCAAGCAATCTCAAGGTGACATAGCTGAGAGCTGTGCATAACATTGTGCTGGGCCCTTCTATATGCAATCCCCACCCTCCATCTATGTTCTGCTAACAATTGATTAATTATTAATTAAAGTTGTCTTGTCCAATATTATTTCACAACAACAGCTCAGGTAGCATGATTGAAATTGAATTAATATTGATGATTTGCTCTGGCTATTTAAGCTATACACGAGTACTCCATGTTAATTAGTTATATACAACTGATGACTAAAAAGAAACCCATACCCTACCCGGCCCATATTTGATTTACATCATACCTGGTAATTGTACAGATAGCGCCGCATCTCGCTTTGATGCTCAGGCGGCAGGATTGCATTAAGGGCCCCGGTCACTGATAATCCAATCACCTACCACATAATTAAATTAAATAAAAGACATATATTAGTTAATTTGTGAGGCTTATTGCTTTACTTGACAGTTGACACGTTTAAGAAATAATTGATGATTCATTTATTTATTTTTACTTTCCCTAACACGAGCACATCTTAATTATTGCTTAGTTAATCTCCATTTAATACTTGAAAGTCAGGCCACCAGATCTGAATCCTTTGTCTATATATATATACTCCCGGCACTTAATGAAACATTTGACTTCAGAAACTGCTAATAAAAGAGTTAGACCCCAATCTCTTTCTCTACCGATAGCTAGCTAATCCTCAATATTGATATCCCAAACGTTGCAAGAATTTAATTTTAAACCCATTATTCTTACGCTGCAAATGCTTATTCGTGCACTCATGGATATAGTTGTTGAAGGTGCATATTCTAGCACATAAGAAAACGGATTTCAACTTAAAATAACAATATATGTGTATGAACAACATACATGACCAAGTCCCCCACACCCCCGGCCCCGTCAGTTCCTACTATATTTCATTAATCACGGAGAATATTGAGGCTGATTACAAGGGTTAAATTAGTCTTTATAAGTCATTTTCTTCTTAAAAAATTCTCTTATAATTTATGTGCTCCTCAAAGTATAAGAGTTAACTACTAATTTGACAGATCTTATATTAAAAAAAAATAATGTGCTTAATTTTATAAATTATAGGAGAAAGTATAATTGAATGAATAAATTAAGGAGATAAAGTGTAATTGATTATCTATTTAATTAACTTATAAACACGAGAAATGGAAGGGCAGGTTTGAAAAGTAGCTTTCTACGTAACTATTTCTATTTGAGATAATTTTTTATGGCTGGAAATATGTGCTAGCGCGTGTGTGTGTGTGTGTGTGTGTATATATATTTTATTGGCCACCATATACAGTCGAAGTTTTTATATTGAAATTAAAATTGGTCATATATAAATTATTGACCATGAACATAATGCAATTAGCTAGTGTATTAGGGGGAAAAGAGAATAGGGGGACCATTACTTGAAAAGGATATATAAAAGTATTTAATTTCTATTTTTTATGTATAAATGTATTGTCATTGTTGATTTTTTTTTTTAATATTGTAAGGGCATCCTCATGCTAATAATTAAGGATTTAAATATTTTTAAATGCACTAGGTTAATGTAGGCATATGCAATCTTAATTAATTTCTTAGGCATAAGAACTATAATTTGATTATTGAGAGTTGTATTTCATGGGAAGGGTCATACCATTATTATTTTCAGTTCAGAGAGATTAAGTTATTTTATGGTTAAAATAATTTATAATTAATTAAAATCTTACTGAGAGTTTTTTAAAAAAAAAAATTCTTAAAATAATCTATTCTCAAATATGCACTAGGTCTATATATGAGGTAGTTCAAATAAGTTAATGCTATGAGATTTTGAATTTTGCATAATAATAGCTGTGTTTGAATTTCACCAAAGTCTATCATGTGCCATTTCCACTCTTAGCCTTTTTTACGGATGGATATTTATTATAATAAAAAGTTAAATAGTTATTAATTATTAATTTCTGTAAATAGATGTTATAGCATGATACAAAATAAAAATAATATTCTTGATATAATATGGCGACACAAATGTTTAAATCTATCATCTCATGTAAATGACCTAAAACATTGACTATTACCTTCTAGTAGCTTAAAGAAAAGTGACATTTATATAAACTTGTGTGGAGTTTAAGTAAAATATCATCTGTTTAAAAAAATGTAAATTTATCTAATTATTTTATGGTAGCTTATAAAAATAATATGACAAATATATAAAATATATAATGTCAATATTAATTATCACCGTTTTTATGAAAAGTTACATAACTACTAGCCTAATAAGCGTCTAGAGGGGTTAATCTAAAAAATAAGTGCTTGGAGGCGCTTTTACACAAAAGGAGTTTCACTACGAAATATTTTACTTCCAAAATGCGTGGAACCGATTCAAAAAATGGTAATAAAAAAGAAATAAGAACCTATCAATTACCGAATAATAATTTTGTCTAAATTAGGCCAATTAAAGACTGATCAGCATGTCAAAAACAAAAGAACTATAAAAGGATTCAGACTTTAACTTGAGAAGGCCATGACTTCACAATAATTAATATATTTAATTTGGATGCCAATACATCGCACTTAAGCATAGATTGAGAGAGGGATCTAGAATAGGATTAATGTTTTGTAGTTAAAAAAATATTAAAAAATTAACAAAATGTCTTAGATTCCATTTCTTATCAACCAAGAATTAAAAAAAATAAGATTATGCTGGAAATCATAAATTTTGAAAATTGACACTTCTATTTTGATAAATCATAAAATATAAATTAATTGTATTTTGCAATAAATTTCAACATGAGAATCGATTTTTAAATTTTATTTAATTAAAATAAAATCAAATTAATTATATTGTTTTAGGAAATGTATGAATGGAAGATTGAGAAGGAAAGGTAAATTTTTTATTTTGATTAAAAATTAACCTCTTTATTTGATAATTTTTAAAGATAAAAGAATAAAATGAAATATTATTAAGTAACCTTCATATCCTCAATATATCATTTTTATAAATATTTTATAATTCTCTTAATTTAAAAATAAAAAATAAAATATTCCTTCTCTTTGTCTCCAAACTTCTTCATTCAAACTTACCCTTTAATGATTTCAATAAAATAGAGAGAGAATTTTCGGTGGGAAGATAAAAGGTAAAAAGAGAAGCCTTTGTTTCCATTGACTTGTTATTAGGCATCAAACAGAAAAGAAAGAGATTTGTTGTTACCAAACCAGGTAGAAGAAACATAGGGCCACCATAGTCACCAGGCCAGAAGCCATCCTCAGCCTGCAGAGTTGAGTAAAATCTCAAGGCTCTTTTCAGTGTTGCTGCCACTCCCTCCTCGGTTATCTCTTCTTCCCTTTGAACTCCTACCTGGGCAAGTTTCATCCTTAAGCCACTTTCCCTCGCAAACTGCAAACGCCCCATTAGCGACTGGAAAACGATATACATACATATATGTAACTATTAATTTCCTTCTCTCTCACTCTGATCTCTTTATTACGACATGAAAATATTTAGCAGACGAACAATATATGACCCTAGTATTTATATTATTAAGCACAATAATATATATATGAACAACATTAAAAACAAAAGAAAAAAAAAACCTGTGTAACGAGTAAATTTTTATATGGCGGAGTAGTGGAGATGAACAAAAGAATAATTTAAATTGAAGAGAAGCGCATGTAATTAAGCAATTGTTTGTATGCACCTGGAGTCTCATTAGGAGATCAGAACTATGCTTAGATTTGAAGCGGTTCTTGTTAAATTCTTCACGAACTTGTTCCACTTGAGCTCGCTCTTCCTCGGTTCCAAGATGTGGATCAAACTCCCAGAACTGTCTTCCAATATGGTTATTCACGCTTCTAACCCACTCCTCCTCTTTCGTCTCTGAAAGCTTCAGCTTCCACATCTTCTCTTCCTTCTTGTCTCCACTTTGTTAACAATTATATATATATATATATATATATATATATTATGAAAATATTAATTTTTCCTAGCCAGTTGATTAATTAAAAAAGTTTAAAATAAATAAATAATTTTTATAATTTTATTTATTTAAATTTTAATTTCTATCTTTAAAATATTGATCTTTATATAATAAAACTATATAATCGAATATAAAAAAATAAATTTATAAGAATATACTAATTATTTATTTTAATTATTAAAAAAAGTGCCATATATAATAATCTCACACAACTAACCAGGGGCGGAAGGTAGTATGCCCTCCCCAATTTTTTTTAAAATATTTTTACGTGATTTTTTTTAAAAAAATATATATAAATTCTTTAACTTAGCCTTCCAACAAAGTATTGTTTCTATTTGGCTCTAGTTCCAACCTGCAAACAACTATAATGCATTAACTCAATTAAATGAAACTAGTTAGCCCCATGACCTGCACGGACATTCTTTGAAGTTTTAATCTTAAGCTTAAGATAGAGAATGAAATCTTGATTTTTTTTTCCATGTTAATATCATATTGTTTAGCAAGTGAAATATTAATAAAAGAAATTCATCACTTGACTTCAGGAAAGTGCTAATAAAAGAGTTAAACCCCGAATCTCTTTCTCTATTAAAGCCTAATCCCCAAAATTGATATCCTAAACCTACGTCAGGGTTTTATGAAAGCATTCCAAATGCGTATTCGTGCAATTTTTTCAATTTGCATATACATGATTCTTGTTTTTATAGAAAATAAATAATTGTCACTAAAAATATGAAAAATACAAGGGAACTAGCCAGGCTTGACGTCCAAAACCTAGATACCCGACAAATATATACGGTTACGTTAGTTGTAGGGGATGGGAACTATTAACTTGAGAGAATTCTTGACATTGAGAAAGAGCCAATTAATTGAAGGACATGAAGTGCACCATAATTATATATAAACAATATTACTTAATAAAAAGATATCTCCTTAGGCAAAATTTTCTTCTAAAAATGTCATGCAAAATATATATCAGAACAAAAATTAGAATGTTGGTGCTTTCTATATTTATTATGCGTATCAACGCACAATTTCAAGTTCACTATTTAAATTAAAAGGAAAATGAGTATATTATCCATTGTTTAGGTTTCAAATTTTAGTTTGTAAATCCTTAATGTTCTGATTTTAGATTAATGAAAGAAAGGGGTTATGGATTCTCCTTTGACTGTAATTTTTTAATTATTTTTTCCGAATTTATTTAAAATAAAAAGTAATAAATACAAGACATAAAAAGGTTATTATTTTGTTGTAATGTAGTAGCTTTGTAGTACATAACTATTTTTATATCAAGGTTTATGGATGGAAATGTGTTTTAATATTTTATATTTAGTGTATGTTTTAATTAATTTATTTTGTGATCGACACAGTTTATAATTAAAAATATTTTTATGTTTTAATAATATTTGATAATAGATTATTTTTATGAAAAAATATTTTTTTAAGCTCTCTTAATAATTTTTTTCTTTCTTTTCTTTTTTTTTATTATATCTTTTTTTTTCCTCCATGATACCAAACAAAATATTAAATTAGTTATCGTTTTTGTGGATTGGATGCCATGCACAGTCTGTTTTATATTGTTAATAAAACAAATAACCAAACATAAATGATTGACTATGACACAATTAATGCACCTAGCTAATGTTTCGAGGAAAAATAAAAGATGGAACCATTAATTGAAAAAGATGTATATACTAGCATTATGTTTCTATTTGACCATAGCGAAGAAGTTAATTTGTTCTAATAGTTATCTATGTGAAAGGATAGAAGATAGATATATATAAAAGCACATGCAATATACCCCCAAGTAAAATTATTGTTTTTGCAAATGGTTTGGAATGAAATGAGATTTAAAAATATAAAATATAATTATTAATATAAAATTAATTTTTTTATCATGTACAATATTTACATCATATTAACTATTTGAAAGATTTAGTACTTGTTTGAGAAAGTTTAATATTTAAGAAAAAAAAATTTTAAAAGGTCTCTTAATAAAATTTTAGTTATAAATTATTTTAAGTATAAAATAAATTAATCCTGACATACACTTATAATATTTGAGAAAGACACCGAAAGTAAAAGCAAAATAAATTTGGTTGATTTTTAATTAAGTCACACTTTTTATTTATTTTTTTACGTGTATGAGACATGTTATAAACTTCTTCATGAAATTCTTAATTATGTCAACAAATTTAAGACTGAGTATATGTTTAGTTTTACTTAATTTTTACACAATTATTTTTTTAGTCAAACACTCCATACAACATTAGATTATAAGTTGTCTTTCATATAACATAAATTAATCCAAACATGCATTCAATATATATATATATATATAAATATATATAGTTACTGAATCAAAGACAAGATGGATAAATTTATAAATTGGTGTATTTTTTTTCCAAATGATAAATAAATTTGTTTTTATCAAATGGAGTTAATAAAGAGAAGAAAAAAAGAACTAATTACTACTATAAACATCACAATTAAAATGAATATTAATTTAGAATTAATCTATAAAAGTTTCATATCATTTTCATTAATCATCGAAGTCAACTAATCAGATAGGTGTTGATATCGTATTAAGGTTTTTTTAATCAAATTTAGAGGTTACTTATGCTTTCAACTTGATGGAATACATTTGGATGAAAAGAAGATGGGGACCTATGAAAAGGAAATGTGCAATTTTAAATAAATTCATGAAATGAAAAGACAAATCGTGTTTGACTTGATAAAAAAAGGTTAATTAATGGGCGGTTTAAAGGTGAGGTTAATAAAGTCCTTATTTAAGGTCTCAAAATTTTAAATTTCAAAAGTTAATAATATTATATATAATTATTATATTTATTTATAATAAATTAAGGCTTTAATTTTTTTTATTTAATGTCTAAAAAATTAATATCATTAGATAATGAGAGTTTGAAAAAAATTATTGTTTTAACCTTTAATGTTTCTTAAAATATAATAGTTACTTTAATATTAATAATTTTAATTTATTTTTAAAATTGAAAGTGTTAAAAAAATTATATAAGTAAAAGATAATACTTCAATTGATACATTCAGTTACATAAATAGACTTGATTCTTTTCCGAATGCATATATTCATATAGCATAATATTGACAGTTCTTATAATTATTATCTCGATAGAAAGAAGTTTTTTAAAATTAAAATTAATAAAATCTTACTTAAGATTAACAATGTCTTAAGAAAGATTACATAAATTAGCTATATTATCGATTGAAAAAAATGTTAGAAGAAATTAATTATAAAAATTTAATTAGTATCTCAAAAAGTTAGAAAAATGAATTTTAAATAAAAATTTTATATTAATGTTATTAAATAAATTAAAAGTCTCATATTAAAGTTTGAGTTTAGGCTTCCAACATTTGAATCACTCTTAAAAAGGTTTGCTTCTATGTAAATATATTTTATATCTATAATATTTTTTTAAACACATATGAAATATATTATACTCTACTAAGGTAAAAAAAAGAGTCTATTATAATATAAATGCATATAGTAATTTAATTAATATTCACACACGCACACACTCTATAATTCGTATTATTTGTCATTACAGGAATTGTGAGGCTCACTTTTTTCTTCTTTTCTATTTTCTGTATCAAATTTATATAATTGTCAAGGATGTATAAGGTGTATTGTAAAATTCACGTTATATTTGTACCCAAAAAAAAAAATCGCGTTATATTTTTATTACGACAAACTTCACCATAAAAGAAATGAATTCTACAATTAATACACTCGGCAATGCATAGATTGGCATCAAACTGGGTGTGCTTAGCCTATAGGCACTTGGACTCTATGCAATGGAGGATTCCAGCTATCTCTCAAGACTCAGGCCCATCTATTGTTTGAGTTGGAGCCGCTGCCCATGTTTAGCGGGGACTTATTTATTTCACTAATAATCATAATCCAAGAGAAACTGGATTAACACCTTATGTCGCAAGGACTAAGCCATGAGCTTCTACCACAGGAAAAGGCTAGCTACGATGGAGGAAAAGTATAGTTGAACAAGTCCTTTTTCAGTTGTAATTAACTTTCTCTTAAAGTGCCTATTATAATTAATCCGTGCCTTACCCTCAATTTATCAGACACCTAATATTTTATTTTCTTGTAATATTATTTTTGAGCTTAAAAATGACTTTAATCTTTACTTTTTTTAGAGGTTTTTGTGAGTTAGATTTGAAGTATTTTTGTACCTAACCTACTCATCAAAGTAGTAAGTTGAGTTGGGTTAAGAGATCATTTTTTAATAAAACACAAACCAACCCAACCCATATATGAGTGGATTAGGTTAGATTAGATTGAATCCGTGAGTTCGACATATACTAAAAAAAATTTACCTACTAAAATAAATACTGAAGTCAATATAAATTCAAAAATTCATCACACATTATAATAAATAATTTAATAAGTTTTAACAAAATATGACATACAAAATTTAAAAAAAAAACTAAAAGTCAAATATAATAAGTCACAAGTCATAAATATAATATAACAAAATCTTAATTTTAAATATAAAAAGTACTAATATAAGTTTTAAAAATCAAATATAATAAGTCATATAAAGTTTGAGAGAGGAGAAAAGAAAAAATATTACGTCTAATATACTTAAATACAAAAAAAATGACATTATTTTTTATTTTAAAAAAATTGGATTGGGTTATATTGAGTGAGTTTAATTTTTTCAACCTGCAATACAACTCATCATCATTGGGTTGAGAATTTCTAAATCTAATCCAACCCAAAAACCAAATCTAATTCATCAATTATAGGTTAAATTAGGTCAAAACTTATAAATTTGAGAGTTGACCCAATTTCAATGGATACCTTTTATCAATAAAGTTTTTTTTAAATAAAAATTGACTAACTTTCAAGAATAGTAATTTTATTACTTTTAAATTAATTAAAAATTAACTATCTAAAATACTTAAAGTTATATAAAAGTCTATGAATAATTTTATTATATATCTAACAAGTATACATATCTTAAAATCATGAAGTTAAATTTGAATATTAAAAAATTATTAATGATATTTATTGAACACAAATCAATTTTAGTATATATCTGAAAAATTATATAGGACAATTTTTTTATATTATAACATTGAGTATGTGTTTGTGGGCTATCATATATTGTCTGTTATTACAGCACAATAATTGGTATTAAAAATAACTAAATTAATAAATATTTAAAAATATAATGGAAGAAAATTATCTTGCAACAAGTATAACTTAGAATCTGTATTGTGTATAGATAGGGCACTGACGCAGAAAAGGTCACAGTTGTTTATATGTCACTTAAATCCAAACATAACAGATGTGAAACCCCCCTCACATCCCCGTCAATACATTCAACAAATTAAACTACTATAGCCAAAAGGTTTGCTTGAAAGTTGAAACGGAGGGGACAAAGAAGGTCATTTTCTATAGCGCTGTCAATATTGACACGCCCCAAATTTGCTCAGGACTCAGGAGTATGGCCGGATGCATATTGAGGAAAATGGGGGCAAATTGCGGACTGAGCTTAAACATTTTATACATGATATATAATGAGTTAGATTGGAAGCGCATTTTTTTGATAAAAAATATTTTTGTTATTTTTAAAATATTTGGATGAATTTTTTTAAAAAAACTGGAATACTATTATACTTTTTTTAAAAGTTAGATTTTTGTACATTTAAAAAAAGATTCTTTTATAATATAAAAAAATTGTTTAAACTAAAATAAAATACTTCTCAAATATTACATTCAAACATAAAATATTTTTTTATTTTTTTGAAAGATCTTTTTAAAAAGTTTTAAAAAATATTTTTTTTGAAAAAAACTCATCCAAATGACTCCAATAAATTTATGATATCATCCTTACTTTTTTCTTACATAAAGCAAATAACATGAAATTAATAATATTATATATGCAATACAACTTTTCACATATGCAAAAATCCATATATTATTTTTAACTTTATGCATGGTCGCTAGCACTTTTTTTTTGTACAGATTTATGTGTAATTCAATATTTTCTCTATTTTTTTTTTGGTAAAGAAAAGGGCAAACCCTTCCAAAACAAACTAAAACAAATTACAACGTCTAGTATGACTAACACCCATTAGATCACCCATAAAACAAGAATGCACCAAAGGAGGAACCTGAGGAAATATATGAAGACCCCCCCCCCAAGACTAATTGCTTGATTTGTCAGTTTATCCGCACAGTAATTCCCTTCTCGGTAGGTATGACAGATCCTTACATTCCAATTTTGACGAAGCCATGCTCGAATCCAGGACACCAAATGGGTACCTCGAGCCTCATTACCATTAATGGTAAGCAATGAGACCACAGTTGTGGAATCACTTTCAAGAATGACTTTCCTATAACCTCTACTCCAAGTATATTCTAGCCTTATTAAAACTCTCCAAAGTTCCGCTTCAATGGCAGTGCAAACACCAATATCATAGGTAAACCACCCAACCATTGCCCATCACTCCCTCGAAGAATGCCACCACACCCTGCTAGACCAGGACAACATTTTGCTGCACCATCAGAGTTTAGCTTGACCCATCCTAGTGGCGGTGGTTCCCACTTAACCTCCAAAGTACGTGAAGAAATCTGCAGTGTATGGTGAATGCCTCCCACTTTAGCCTTCAAAATATCGAATACATACCTCTGAATAATGCCTCTCGGATCAGTGGGTTGTTGGTAATCCTCCTCATGCATAAATTTATTTCTGCAAACCCAAATATGCCAACACGTAACATAAAACGTGTAAGCCCAAGCATGTTCCATATCATGCCCCATGTCCTCCAACAAATTGGTATATAACCACTCATCAAAATCTATAGTGAAGAAACGAGCCTCCTTTCTCGGGTCCACAACACCCCTCCAAGCTGCACGAGTAAGAGTGCAGTCACGCATCACATGCAGAGCACTCTCCACCTCATTATTACACACAGCACAAATTATACTGCCAGTACTCCATCTACTCATCCATTCCTTAGTCAGTAACCTCTTATGAACTAAAAGCCACATAAAAGTTTTAATTCTATGAGGCCCCTTCCATCTCCAAATGTGCATCCACCTAGCATCTATTCTCATATCATTGAATCCCATTAACAACCCATAAGCCACATGCACAATAGATTTGCTAGGCTTGAGATCCTGCCATACCAGAAATCAGAACCATCCACCTCATTAGGAGGTAACGTTACATGGATACATTGTACAATATCATGGTTAAGATACTTCCTTATGTCATCAAACTTGTAGTGCCCATTGCTATCGACGAGGTGGCTCACGAGTTGTTGAGAAACAACCAGAGGAAGAGGCTGTGTGATATCAAGAGCTAACTTAGAATGTTTATCCAGCCACTTGTCGTGCCAGAAAAAAATCGACTGTCCATTACCAAGCTCCCATCTGAGATTTTTAAGCAAAATAGGCCATAGTCGACAAAGATGTTTCCAAAGACCCGAGTCAGCTAGCTTAGCCACAACACTCCTCTGTCTATCCATTCCTCTGCCATACTTTGCCCAAAGCACACGAACCCACAACTCTTCAGGATTGTTAATGATCTGCCACGCCAATTTAATAAGAAAAGCATCATTCATTACAGATAGCCTGTGAATGCCGAGCCCTCCCAAAACCTTCGGTTTACAGACTTCCTTCCAAGCTAATAAGTGGGCATGCTTCTTTTCAGTCGTATCACCCCATAAAAAACCACGTTGCATCTGTTCAAGTTCATTACACACTGCAATAGGCAATTTATTATGCTGCATTTGGAACGAAGGTAAAGACGAAAGTATAGACTGGACAAGGGTGAGTCTTCCCTGAAAGGACAAACAAACGGACTTCCAGCCACTTAGACGAGTGTGCATTCTATCCACTATATCAGCATATACATTTTTAGACACCCTACCATGTCTCATAAATGCCCCTAGATACCGCCCCAAATTATGAACTCTTTTAAATCCACAATGTTGAACAATAGCATGCGCCTTATCTGGAGGGATATTCTTAGAAAAGAAAATACTTGTTTTTGCCATACTGACCTTTTGTCCATACATTCCACCAAAAGTATTTAAACAATTAAGAATGACATCCATTTGATCTAAATCAGCCTCAGCAAACAACATTAAATCATCCGCGAACGTCAGATGAGAAATTTTAGGCCCTTTTTGGCCTGCAACAATCGGCTTCCACAAATTATGGGCTACGACATCAGCAATTAAATGGGACAATTTTTCCATACAAAGCACAAAAATATATGGAGAAAGAGAATCACCTTGACGAATACCCCTACTGCGAAAGAAAGGAGCCGATCTCGAACCATTCCACAAAATTTTAGTACGAGTAAAAGAGATGCCTGCCATAACAGCATTAACAAAAACCTGAGGAAATTGAATTTCTTCAAGAACCTGACGCACAAAAATCCAGCTCAACCGATCATAGGCCTTTTCAAGGTCAATTTTAATTGCCATAAACGCCCTTTTCCCTCTCATTTTATGCATAGAGTGCACTAGTTCTTGGGCAATGATAATATTGTATTGTATGTGGCGTTTGGGAACAAAGCTCACTTGAAACGGGGAGACTAATTTCTCCATTAGAGGTTTAAGTCTATTAACTATGACCTTGCTTAATCCCTTGTAGATGGTACTACAAAATGAGATTGGACAAAATTGAGTTACCCGAGTGGGTTTCTCAATTTTAGGAATTAACACAATTAAAGTTTGATTTACATTTGCAATACTATCTGGGGTGTTCCACATATTCCTCACATCTGTACAAACCTGGGCACCAATCCGGTCCCAATTTTTCTAAAAAAAGAAAGAAGGATAGCCATCCTCTCCCGGGGCCTTAAAAGCACCCATATCAAAGAAAGCTTTGCGAATCTCACTATTAGTCAAAGGTAAAGCACAAGAATCAAGCTCAAGATCAGGCAAACCTTGCCAATTATTATTTGTGCAGTGCCAAATTCGATTCATATTGTCCTCTGTAAAAAGGTGCCTATAAAAATCACATACCATTGATTGGAGACCTTCAGCATCTCGCACCTAAATATTTTGATCATTTTGCAGTTCAAGAATAGCATTCTTCCGGCGGCGCATAATTGTTTTGGTATGGTAATACTTAGTATTGTAATCACCATCAACAATCCATTTAGCCCTGGATTTTTGAAACCAAAGTAACTCCTCCTGTGCAAGAATATCATTAAGCTCGCTATGAAGCTGCACCTCTAAATCTTCCAAAAACGGATTAGGTGGCCCTACCTCTAAACATCACTGTACACCTCTAAGTCTGTTAAGGTATATATATATATTTTTTAAAATGTTCCCAAATATATTATGATTCTAGTTCTGCAAAGCTGGAATAAGGGCGTCCAACATACAATACGTCTCCCTTTGATTGTCCCAATGCACATCTAAAAAGTCTTGAAATCCTTTATTAGATTGCCACGATGCTAAGAAACGACATGGCCGGTCCTGCCATCGGTCTGTCTGATTATCAAGAACTAAAAGCAAAGGGTTGTGATCTAAATTTATTCTAGGTAAGACACGTATCACAGCTTCATCAAAACAATTCTGCCAATCAGCGTTAGCACAGACACGATCTAATATTTTAAATACTCTGTCAAGGTGCACCCACTTGGGACCTTGCCAAGTAAAGAAAGAGCTATATCCTCCTAAATCCATCACTTGCCAGGCATCAAGAATAGTAGCAAATTTATGACATTTTAACAGATCCACCGGTGAGCCACCTTTTTTTTCTCTAGCAGAAGCAATTTCATTGAAATCCCCAGCTATCAACTAAGGATCATTAGTAGCCTGACTAATTTGATTTAATTGAACCCACAAACCCTCCCTCTCCACCGCCCTTGGACTTGCATAAATAGCAGTACAAAGAAAAGTGGGTTTATTAGAAGGCGTAATACTAATATGAATAAATTAAGCATTTTTTTCTAGCAAAAAGATATGCCCAGCATCATTTTTCCACATAGACCAAATACCACCAGAATAGCCTACTGCCTCTTCAACAATAAAATTGTGGAAACCAAATTTTCTAATAGCTTTAACAGCCTTATTTCCACTAATTCTAGTTTCCATCAACACAACCAATTGGATATTATACTTACCCACAAAGGATCTCAAGGTGCTTCCAAATCTACGTTTAGCAGCCCCTCTACAATTCCAAAAAAGGCAATTCATTGAAATAATGCAAAAATTAAGAGGATAGATTGGTCACCTTTTGGGACGTGCCACCGCGTGCCTCATCTTCCATGTCCATGGAGTGGTCCCCACTTCCATCAACATCATCAATATGCCTTCCATCATCATCATCAATGTGTCACATATCAAACTGCATATGATTAGATGGCTTTGTAACTTGCCGTGGATCAAAATGCATGGGATCCGGAGGCTTTGGGATATCCATGCAATATGCGACGTCGTGCCCAGTAGATTGAGCTACGTCACATGCATGCTGAGTACGTGAGCCAACAAGTTGATATGGAGACACCACCCTGTCAATCTCGGCTTCGTGGACAACCTTGTCAACCTCGGCTTCTTGAAGAATAATATCACTCCTTTTATCTCGTGAACGGGACTCACCATGAAGATCTACATGTGTTTTCAAAATTGCTACGTTATTAATGGGCTCTATAGTTTGATACAAATTATTAGTTTGAATTGAATTCCAAACCACCTCATACTTATCTTTTCCTTCCACAAGAACAGCTTTACCCTTATTTCTCCTATCTAGTCTATTAGAGTCCACTACAATACCATCACTTGCCACATGATTTTGAACTTCAGCCTGCAAAAATTTTCAACGTTATCATTTTCTGATAAGGCCACAAAACGTGAAGATTGAATAATAGCATGAGTCTCCTTCTACTTAAGTTTCGGAACTATATCCCCTGGATTTGCGCCTTCTTTGGTGACACTAGCTTGAAATCCCCGTTTGACCCTTCGTGGCTTAGACACCACCATCCATGGCCCAAACGCACCATCTTCTCCTCCCACCACCCTTTCCTCGGCTTCAGCAGGTTGCCGGCAGTCTCCAACATTCAACGGACATGATTCTTTCCCATGCCCATACTTACCACACTTAAAACAGATCAAGTTCAGCCCCTCATATTCTACTTTCTTAGGACGTCCTTCAATTTTGTATTCCGGTTTCAATGGTTGCATCAAATCAAGTTCAACACAAATACGTGCAAATCTGCCCCTAGCAAGAGCATCTGTAGTCCGATCAATTTTAATTGTTTTTCCCAGCCAGTCACCAACCTCTTTAAGAAATAAAGGATCAAAATATTCCATAGGCAAGTCTGGTAAACGTACCCATGTAGCAATTTTCAGTATATTGACATCATAAGGGTTAAATTCTGGCTCCCACTTATGCAAGGACAGATAATCATCAAATAAAATCCAAGGACCGCCTTTAATTGCAAAATTCATATCCTCAAGCTCCTTAAATTTCACCACAAAAAAGTCATTACCTACATCAGACACATTCACAGCTCCTTTACGTCCCCACAAAGATTGCAGCTTTTTCTTCATAAAGCCAACACTCACCCTTTTACCTAGAAGCTTCACAATAATTGCTTGATTCCATTGGTTCCTCATTCTATGCTTGGCACTCCTGGTAAAAAAGAAGTTGGCACATCCATTATCCTCCACGACTCGTCTAATACTATTCCTCGCTCCGTCCCCTTCAGAATCAGAATCAGAAGATTCACTCAATTCCATATCCAAATCATCGTCATCCTCCCCATTATGAGTCTTCACAATATCCCTGAAACTCTTGCCTTCTGGTCCTCCTTCAACCATCCATGGTTCCACTCGAGGGACCCTTGAGTTATCTCGTGAGAATTGATCAGCACCCGCCTTATACTTTTTAGTACTACGAAGAAGGAGGTCTTCCTCCTCCACTGTCGCCTCTCGTTCTCTCTCCACCGCTCTCTCCACCATTTTTTATTTTTTAATAATATTTTCTCTTTTTATTTCACAAAAAAAAGTGTCTACATAGTATTTTTTTTTTTAAAGGAGAGCTTATAGTACTAATTTAAAAACTCACTTCTTCATACTTTTTATCACCCTTCAACTTCTAAAATGAAAAACATCAAATTAATGATAACTAAAATATAATTAAAACTTAAAGTGTAAGTAATAACCGGTGATGAATATAATATATTTTATTTTTATTATCTAGTATTTTATATAATTAAGATACAAGTTCATTATAATTGAAAATTTAAGTTTTAGGTATTTATCCAAATCTTATGTCATAGTTATTTTTGTAATATTATGTCACATATATTTTTTCTTTAATAAACAAAGGGTTTTATTAGAGTAGATAAATAATTTAACAATATTTATGTTTTGAAAGTAAACTAAGCGAATGTATTTTATTTTGGACACACAAACTATTCGAGGGGATTAGCAATTTTGGTTATTTGAGTTCAAGACTCTGGGCTTTACACTTAAAAAAAAAACTTACCCTAAAATATTCTTCTTTTTTTTAAAAAAAAAAAACACACACACACACACACGCAAAATTTCATGGTTGTTTTTTAAGTGGGGTATGATGTAAATTATGCCACTCGCCAGTCGCCGAAGGGCTTCAGGAACCCGAACCCAAACCCAGAGCAAGGCGAAGCTCACTCTGGAATTATAGGCACAGGCATAGGCATAGCTAAAGGCAAAGCCGAGAAGCGTACCTGTTTGGGCCAGGCATCTTATCGGCCATTTTGCATTGCAAGCTCCGTCCCGGTCCCGGTCCCTGTCCCTGTACTTGGTATATATTAAATGCACGCATTTGATTCGTTCTAGTTCTACAATTTAGACGCCGCTGATGCCATCTCATCATATCATCTTCTAAGGACTAAGGCTAAGCATCCCATTTCTCTCCTCGTTGATTTCTAAATTGTAAATTCCAAATTACATTTCATTTCAGACAAGTTAGCTAAATCCTCTTTCCATTTGTTTCTTGAGAAAATGCAGAGCCATGGATTTGAATTATTATTTGATTTGATCTAACTTTGACATCTAATCTTTATAGCGTTTTCCACAAAGCAATTGTTGTATAATGTTAATTGTAGCGAAACATTTTTCGTTTTCTTCATTCTTTGAGTTTCTCGCACTTGCTAGAAAATGTGGAAGCTCAAGATTGCCGAGGGAGGGAGTCCATGGCTTCGGACATTGAACAATCACGTTGGAAGACAGGTCTGGGAGTTCGATCCTAAACTTGGATCGCCACAAGAACTCTCCGAGATTGAAACAGCTCGCGAAACTTTCCACAAGAATCGCTTCCGCCAGAAGCACAGCGCTGATCTACTAATGCGCATTCAGGTGCTTCCCTTACTCTTCACTTTGCCTTCGTCTTTGTGCTTGGTGCGTACGCGTGAATCTCATGTTGGTCCTTGCCATATTTTATTTCGTTGATTCAGTTATCATGGATTCTGTGCTTGAACAAGGTTAGGTTAGGTAGACTAGGCTACTCTCTCTTTTCTTTCTAAGCTTTCTCAAATGAAGCTCTCTGCCTAATCGAACAATTTTCAGTTGATGCGATGCTTGTTTGATTGATATTTGATACGATGGCAAGGAAAGGAAAAAAAAATACTTGGTAAACTACCAGACAGTGCGTGTGATTTTGTCTTTTTAGCATTCTGTGGGGCAGTTACACCATCTAGATTGTGTGACAAAATTTACTTTACCTTTCTCGGCAATGGTCTTCATGGATGCACATTTTCTTCCTTGGTTAAGTATTTTGTGTTGTGAAAGCAAACTATTGTACTAACAATATCATAAATTTCACAAATTGCTCTCAATTATGCCAACCTCTGTGTTCTTCTTCAAGTTCTTTACAAATATGAGCTTGTGTGTTAATGCTGGTGATTTGTTATTTAAATTCCCATAATAAGATGAGACTTTATGGTGATTTTGGTTAACATAGTTTTTATTTTCCTGTGAACAGGTGAAAATATGCGGTGAATGGTGATTTGTCAACATATTTTATTTTCCTGTGAATTGATGAAGCTATATGGTGATTTATTATTCTGGCTTACCCTTTTGGAAAGGCAGGATGGAAAATTGATGAGATTGAATGTGGGCCAATCCATGCAGTTATTTATTACCCTTTAGCCTCTGGTCCTTTATAATTGAATTTCAACCTGTAATCACTTATCTTTTGTCCTATGGATGATTGTGCATTGTGGGACTGCTTATTACACTGCAGATGATTGTAGACACTAGACAGAAAAGAAATAACTGCAGGATGCTTTTATAATTTATAGGTATTGAAATATAAAATGGATGTAAAGGAAAGTGATTTGTTACCCTAGTTTGGCTACAGTGTTAGGCTGGACAGAATGCTATATGCATTCATATATTATATAAAACAACTTATTGTTTCAGTTATTTTATATCTAGTTGATGTCTCTAGTGCTTTGTGGTTTATACTTGTATTTTTATTTATTAATTTAAACTACTTTTTATCCCTTCATTTGGCATAAGGTTTACACTTTTGTTGATGAAAATTTACTTGCATCTCTTGCCGAAATATAAGGCAGAGGTAATTTCTGGTTTTAGTTGCAGCTTCATCCCCTGTTTATCAGTTACACCCAAAAGGGGTTTATTGGTTTCCTAGAAGATTGACAAAGTTATTACCAAGTGCATGTTGAGACTTATTCCTTCTTCAAATGAAGAAATCAGTTCAGAAATGATTTTTTATTTTTAAATGAGTTTATTCTTGTAAAATCATTTTATTGCTTTGTTATGCTGTGGGGTGTGCTATGATTCTTAGTGCTTAACTATAGTGTGAAATATATATTATTAAGTTTCTTATATTTAGAAATTTGACCATTTAAGTTCAATCATCTTTCTTATAAAACAATGTAGTTTACAAAAGAGAACCCAAGAGATGAGCTCTTACCCAAAGTCAGAGTCAAAGATATTGAAGATGTTACCGAAGAGGCTGTGACAAGAACATTAAGAAGGGCCATAAGTTTCCATTCAACTCTCCAGAGTAATGATGGACACTGGCCAGGAGATTATGGAGGTCCCATGTTTCTTTTGCCTGGCTTGGTAAGTTATGTTTTGAACACTTCATCTTATTTGTGAAAATTGTTATGTGCCATATTACCAATATTCAGGGAAACATGTAGGCACGTAGCTTTGGCAAAATTGCAATCATTGCCTTCAAGACTTGGGTGTTTTCATTTACTTTGGTATTTAGCTTTTTATCTTCCCTTCCCCACTGATAATAATTTATTCCTGAATAATGTGCACCTGTAAGAAATAATCATGAGAACTCTAATACTATCTGGGATAAACAATTAATCAGGTAATTACTCTGTCTATTACTGGGGCACTGAATGCAGTCTTAACAGAAGAACATAGAAAGGAAATGTGCCGTTACATCTATAATCATCAGGTACAAACTTCATGTCATCCTTCCTCCTAATCTGTGGGCTTCTTCCCTGAGGTCTTACTAATTAGGTAAATGTAATTGCAGAACAAGGATGGTGGGTGGGGTTTGCATATTGAAGGCCCAAGCACCATGTTTGGCTCTGTCTTGAGTTATGTTGCTCTGAGATTGCTTGGTGAGGGACCTAATGATGGACAAGGGGAAATGGAGAAGGCACGTGACTGGATTCTAGGGCATGGTGGTGCTACTTTTATGACATCGTGGGGGAAGATGTGGCTTTCAGTTGGGATCTTAGCCTTATTGTGATGGTTTTATTAATAGATATGGTATTGTGGTGTACTTATTTTCTAATCATATTGTGATGATAGGTACTTGGAGTGTATGAATGGTCTGGAAATAATCCTCTGCCCCCTGAGATATGGCTCCTTCCATACATGCTTCCATTCCATCCAGGTTCTTGCTCTTTATTTTGTTTGTATATTTAACTTGATCAGATAGAAGACATAAATTTTAGGGCAAATTACAAAAAAAGGGGAATTTTTAGGAAAAAAATTTCAGTTTAGGAACAATTAACCAATATAACTAGCTAACAAAGTTCAATGAGTCATTAACGGATAACCAGTTATTTAATTAATTAATCACTTGAGTGGTTAATTGTTCCTAAATTAGAAATATTTTTTACCAAGAATTTTTTTTTTTGGTAATTTTCCGTAAATTTTTCTTATACTCAAAAGAAGGTTCCTTTTTTACAATTGAGTGTGTCTTGTTAAGATTTCTACAAATGGATAAGTGTTCTGATCAATAAGATCAGCTTAGGTACCTTTGTTCAAAACATTTTTTTCCCAAAAGTGGGCAAATTGAGAAGAAAGTTTATTTTATGGAAGGATGTTTATGGTGGAAACCTGTCAACTTAATCAAGAAACCTGAGTTTGTTGCTGGAGAAATGGATATATTGATTTGGTGTTGAACAAGGTGACTAACTTAAATTTATACAAAAGCTTTATGATACAAAGATTGTACTTTGAATTTTTGTTTGGTTGTTCAGTCTGTCGGGGCATCTTATGTTATCTGATGTATGATTTTATGTTCTGAGGAAACAAAACCTATTGGCCACATAAGAATATTTGTGATTGAGAACTTAAGCACTATATCCAGGTGTTTGAACAAAGGCATCATTTGAACAAAGGCGTCATTTGAACAAAGGCACTATATACTGTTCTTAAGAAAGACTTAATATTCTTGAATACCTATTAAGTAATAAAAAATTTTTATTGTTAAATTGGTTTTCTGTATTCACTTGTAAAACATTGGTTAATCTTCCGTTTAATCTTTACTTAAAATGGAGGAGGAATCACGTTTTTATGCTTTACAGGAAGGATGTGGTGTCACTGCCGCATGGTCTATTTGCCAATGTCATACTTATATGGGAAGAGGTTTGTTGGTCCGATCACACCAACAATCTTGTCTTTGAGAAAAGAGCTTTATACCGAACCATATCATGATATAGACTGGAATCAGGCTCGCAATTTATGTGCTAAGGTTAGTGAAGCTGCTAAACTGATCCTATGAAAAGATTATATGAGAATTGTTTCACTTGGATTTTGTCATTTCATTTGTGGGCCCACAATATAATATCCTGGACCTACTTAAACTAATAACTGCATGGAAAATAGCATCCAAACTTTGTACTTCTCTTTGGCTTCTTTTTCTGGTGATACCATATGTTAGGTTTCCTGTTAAATTGACGCAGGAACTTGCCTGAGCATGATTGGTTACTACTGTTATGCCACCACAACTACATCTTGTCACCATCCACAATGACAACCATCATGCCACTATTATCACATTCTACTCGGTTTGCCACCACCTTAACCACCGAGTCAGTACTAGGATTTGTATTCTTATCGCAATGCTAATCAATTGTCCTTAGAACAATCTTTGCTCCATCCATAACCATCACCATAGCACGTTATATATAGTTTAGCAAACCTGAATCCTTTATATATTTATCCACTTTTATTTCCTTGATAAATCATCAAAATCCATTTTAGATCTTCGAACAAAATGTTGTTTACAGTCTCTTCTTTACCCGGTATGTATGCTGTTAGAAATTAACAGAAACCTTGATGAGTTGATTTTATGATTTTTATCTATGCTAGTGCTCAGAATACTGATTATAACAGATTATAAAGGTGAGAGATTGCATTTTTGCTTCTGTTACTGTATTTTGGGTCCCGGAGGGGGGGGGGGGAGGAGGGGGAGGATGAAGAAGAACATGAAGAGAACTTGGCATTTGATTACTCTAACATTGTCAACTACCAGTTAAGTAAGGGTTACCAGAGGATTACCTTTGTTTTTTGTTCTCGTGCAGGAAGACTTGTACTATCCTCACCCACTTGTGCAGGATATTCTCTGGGCATCTCTACACAAGGTCCTTGAGCCTATTTTAATGCATTGGCCTGGCAAAAAGTTGAGAGAAAAGGCTGTTAGGGCTGCAATGGAGCACATACATTATGAAGATGAGAATACTCGTTATATTTGCATAGGGCCTGTAAACAAGGTATTTGTTGAGAAAAAGGGGGGGGGGGGGGCAGGTATCTACAGTGCCTCCCTTCAATCCTTCAATTATTCATTGAGTAGGAGTGTTGATCTTCTGGTTAACCTGCTTCTGTGATGACTAAAATGATAAGTAGTTTTCTTTTGCCAACCATTTATGTACTTTCCCTCCTTAATTTGTTTTGTCTGTGTTAATTATTATTATTATTATTTTTTTTATGGATGTCCATGTTCCACATTATATTGTTGTATATTTCCAGTTAAACAATGACATGCTTAGGAAATACTGTCTACTTAGTTATAATTATTCTCTATGGTTATTATTCAGGTGTTAAATATGCTTTGTTGTTGGGTGGAAGATCCAAATTCAGAGGCCTTCAAGTTGCATCTTCCAAGGATCTATGATTATCTATGGATTGCTGAAGATGGCATGAAAATGCAGGTCCGCATATAGGTCAACTTATTTTCAACTTACGGGAGTGATAAATGATGTTTTTCAAGCAATTGGATATATTCACAGATGATTAGGAATGATATGAACATAATTGTGGTTTCTCTTTGCTGTAATATGTGGAACCAATGTTACAGCACTATTGACCTTTTCTTTAGGTCATATGCTAGGGACTATTAAAAAAATTACCATTACAAATTTTATATGTAACCAATTTCTGTTGCAGGGATACAATGGAAGTCAACTATGGGATACTGCATTTGTTGTCCAAGCAATTATTTCAACTAACCTTGCTGAAGAATATGGCCCAACTCTAAGAAAAGCACATACATTCATTAAGAACTCACAGGTATTTTTTACATTTATAGTTATAAGTTGCATCGGTTTGCCCTTGTTGATCAGTAACTCCTGTTTTCTTTTTTTTTCTTCTTTGAAAGGTTTTAGAAGATTGCCCAGGTGATCTTAGTTATTGGTATCGTCACATTTCAAAAGGTGCTTGGCCTTTTTCGACTGCAGATCATGGATGGCCCATTTCTGACTGCACAGCTGAAGGACTGAAAGTAATTATTGACCAAAAGATTGGACTTGCTTATTTTCTTCTTCTGTTTTGATTTATATTTTCTTTTTCAGGCTGTTCTTTTACTATCCAAAATTTCACCAGAGATTGTTGGTGAGCCATTGGATGCAAAGCAATTATATGATGCTGTAAATGTCATTCTCTCATTACAGGTAGTAGTTTGCTGCCCTACTTTAGATGCTAATATCAATAAGATGACTAAGTTATTTACTCATCCTTTAAAACTCTTCACCATATATGATTTTATGGCAAATTGTATTTTGGTATCAACTGAGCTATATATCTAGAGGATGAAATATGTCTTATCCTATGCTATAATAATTGTAAGAAAAATTGCATTTATGATAAAACACTAATATACTTTTTTTTTTCTTTGTTCTAAAATATAGCCAAAGCTTAATTGGAGACATAATTGGAAACCTCGAAAGCCTTGATATTATGGTAGTGTTTAACTGGTTATGACTACAGTGCTTTGTAAAATAATTGTAATAGACATAGCTGGGAATGTATTAAAAGGAATGTCTTATAAAGTCAAAACCACTATGGTATAGTGGTATACATATTTGTCATCTCATCCTTTCCACAAGCCTAAACATACAGTGAGATACTAGTGAACCTTTGAAACAAACTTTCAAGGAGATCTTTTTGGCTCAGCAGTTGATTAGGGATAAGATTAGGTGTTTAGCTTCTATTTGGTGTAAAACTCATGGTTTGTTTTAGGGAGTTTCCCTACCAAATATGCAAAGGGATTGGGTAGCTTTGTCCCGTTGATGTTATTGAGGATCCCTTGTCCTCAAAATCCATTGTAATTTTCTTCTCTTCGTCTAAATGAATTCTTCTTTTATAAAAAAAAAAAGGATAACTAAATTTCAAATGCATTAATGAGAGCTTTGGCTATCATGTAACTTAGCTGTCCACCATTTTGCCTAATTTAGCTGCCCTAAACCTTTTCTGAAAGCAGAATAAGTAATTCCAAATGCGCACTAATACTAATTCTTATTAGCAAAAGAAATTGATTGTAACTGTAAATTCAGATGAATATTGATATGATTCTTACAATACTAAATAAAGTGTATGCTACTCTATTTTCTTTTTTTTATATTGTGTGTGTTTGACTGTAATCCATGATGGATGGGCATGTAGATGTAGTTATTCTATAAAATCAATTCAGTGTGTTTGCAGAATCAATGTTATTATACAAAGATGTAATTTTTTTTTCTTTCCGTCATTGCAGAACACAGATGGTGGCTTTGCAACATATGAACTCACACGATCTTATGACTGGTTGGAGGTAGCCTTCTTTCATTGTTTGGCCTATTCTCATTACTTATTATGGTTTAGATATATCTTCTTTAAAATGTGAAACATGTGACACATGTTTATCTTCCCATAGGAAGAACAGAATTCGTAATTTGTTTTTGTTTTTACTTTTTAGCTTTTTATTGTGAGATGGTGTTCCTTGAGCTCCCTTTATATGTTGTGGAATGACTTACCACATAAATATGTTTCAACTATAATGTATCTTAGTTTAATAGCACCAACAGTTTGACTATAATGCTTTTCTTTGTATATGTCAAAGACCAATTCTCTTAAAAGCTTAAGTACTTAGGTGGAAGCAGTAAGCACTTGAATGGTTTTATATTTTTAACACGCTATCTTATGTAAGAACCCTTTGGGTTTAAAGCGTGGACAAAGCACATGCCCCTATTTTACCTTGTGTTGAAATTCAATAAGAATGAAGGCAGTAAGGATTGAACCCCTATCCTAACCACTTGTTCATAGAGACTTTGATATCATGTCAAGGACCAACTTTCTTAAAAGCTTAAGTTGTTATGTGAAAATACTTGAATGGTTTTATATCTTTAAAAATACATAAAACCGTTATCACGAAAATTTGAAAATCAACACATAATCTACTTGAAATACACCATAGTGTATAATAGAGCATGACAAAATCTGCTAGAATTCAGAACCACAGCTACTTTTTAGTCTTTTTTCCATTCATGTGTGAGGTTGTCAAGCACAAGCTTTTGTATTGATGCCACAAAATCTGGTATATGTTGAATCACTGTTTAAGATTAAACCTTTTCATTTTTCACTGAACTGAACCTTTAGGTTTCAGAATTAGGGCTGGATCCTGAGAATTTGGGAACTTGATTTTGGATTAATTTTAAGATATAGATACAGACATTGATAATACCTTCTCTGTTGTCAGATAATCAATCCTGCTGAAACTTTTGGCGACATCGTTATTGATTATCCGTAAGCTATCAATTATCAAATGCTTGTTCAATATTACCCTCCTTCCATTCCCTCAACCCCACATTTCAAATTTTAATTTATTTAATATTTCCGTTTTCTATTCTCTGTAGTTATGTGGAATGTACCTCAGCAGCACTTCAAGCTTTGGCATCATTTCGGAAATCATATCCTGGGCATCGTCGTGAAGAAATAGAATGTTGTATTGAAAAAGCTGCTGCCTTTATTCAAAACATACAAGCCTCGGATGGTTCATGGTTTGCTCCTCCCTTTTGGGAAACCACTTTTTTCATAAGCCTTTCTATTGATATGATATATAATGTTCGGGTGTTGTTATGGTACCCTGGATTTTTTATAGGGTACTAATACCTTGGATGATTTGTCAAATATCTATTGGTTTTTGTTTCTTATAATAAATGCTTGAAATCTATAAAGTAAAAATAACGATCAATAAATGTTAGACAAATCAGCCAGAGTACTGGTACCCTAGAAAGAAAAGATAGGTACCGGAATAATGCCCATAATTTTCAAGTTCTTTAACTTATGTATGCATGCATATCAAGTTTGCTCTACTCATTTTTCTGTCTGCTTCTGCTTGGAATGGAACTTTCTTAGTTAGTAGACCTTTAACCACTCAAACTGCTAAACAGGTATGGTTGTTGGGGGGTTTGCTTCACTTATGGCACTTGGTTTGGTGTAAAAGGGCTGGTAGCTGCTGGAAAGAATTTCAGCAATTGCTCAAGCGTCCGTAAAGCTTGTGAATTTCTGCTGTCTAAGCAGCTCCCTTCTGGTGGATGGGGAGAGAGTTATCTGTCTTGTCAAAACAAGGTAAAGTTTGCTGTGTCTAATGTCAATGTCAATTTTTTTTTTCTGTGAAAAAATCCATGATAAGCACCTGCTTGCCACAGTCTCTTCTGGCCAGTGCTTGTTTTTTATGATACCTTCGAATATGTGCTCATGTGCGTGCAAAGACATGATTGCAAAGATTTGAAGCATATTGATGTAAAGGAGTGTGCGTAATGAGAGTGGATCTACATCAAGAAACCAACGTATTTGCACTAGTGATAATAGCAAGAATACTAATCCCTGAAAGAATCCATTGTTGAACTTGCCTGCTTGGGCACTTCACTCTCTTTGGTAGTTAACACTAAGTTGTGAATAGGGTTGAAATTCTCTCTTGAACAATAACCTAGCTACCAACCTCCAATACGTCAATGTCGGCCTAGTTGGCGTGAGTGGCATCAAATGAAGGGCTTGACATGAAGAAAGTTGTCAACTAGTGACATTCATATCTGTGCAGTTGGTTATCACTGGGCTGTCCAACCACACTACGAAATAAATTCGATAAGAGGATTCGGAGTTTCACAATTCTTTTTATATACTGAGGGAAATGCAGTATCATCTCTAATTTTCTGGATAAGACATAATATGTACGTATATTTGCCCCAAGAGAGGTGGAATCAAGTGTGTTAGGCTTGAAGAAAAAAATATCAAGGGAAAGCATCATTCAAGAAGATAAACAAAATTGGTACAGGTGGTTCCAGAGAATATACTTTTGCATTTAGTTTTTTAAATTAAAACTGAGTGAGAATACTGGATTACTTTTAGCAATCTATATGCTGAGATTTCTGTAGAGTTATTTTCCAGCAATATGTTTCTTTGTTCAGGTGTATTCAAAACTGGAAGGCAACAAGTCTCATGTAGTAAACACTGGGTGGGCTATACTGGCTCTCATTGATGCTGGACAGGTATAAAGCAAGTTTTGCTACTTTTGTAATGCTGCCATTATATTGATTAGTTTATTATTGCACAAAACCCGTTTTTTATTCATCGTAGGATAGTTAATCATTTTGACAGTTTTAATTAAAGAAAGGACCATTCTTCTTCTTAATGTAATTGCTTAGAGATAGTCTGAACTGTTTTGATGCATGTATTTCATTTCATACCCATGCCCTGAATAAATTCATATTATAATATAGTTATATAATTTACTAATACTGTAATTAATTTTATATCATGTTAATTTCATATTGTAATTAATTTTACTGATCAGTTTTTCAAATTTCAATTTAGATTCTTTCCTTTCTGAGAGGTGAGAATAACTTGGTTGGAGTTTAATGATAATATATTTTAATGCATCATAAGAATGATAATATATCCTTCTTCTCTACCTCCAATTGGTGGTTGATGACTTGTAGTTGCTATTATGTTCATGCCAGATATGATGTCAGCACCATGCTTTTGTGGGTGGAGGAGGGAGGTGGAGTTTGGCTGCTCTCCCGCTTGCCCCTCTCCTTGGTTTTTATTTTAACCTCTCTCCCCACCGCACTTAAGTAACAAAAATGTGAAAAACAAACTTCTCTTTCCTGAAGTTATGAGGGAACTCTAAATGATATTAAGAATATTATGAGAAACGAAAAGAATATATTTGGTATATTATAATAATTGAGTTGTACCATATCTATCATTTATGTATTCAATCGTTATTCAATTGCTATCAGAAAGAATAAATAGATCTGAAATTTGATTATTTAATGTTTTAGATATCTACAACTAATGTAATATTTGAATTAAGTTTTAACTTCTCATAGAAAAACCATCATTTTAATGGTTATTAAAAAATCTGTTGTATTTATTTTAGAAATCTTGAAAATCTCTAGAGATGACCATTCTGTGTTTGTTTTAATGTTTGTGGTTCTGAATTATAATGATAACATTGCCAATTGCGTCTCCATGCAGTGTTTCTATCCTAGTCATATGATTTGACATTTGAAGTTAATTAAGTTTTCCCATAAATAATTGACTACTTTGTCAATGCGTTATGCACATCTGATTACGTCGTTATATAATATCTAATCTAATGTCTTATTCTGCCGGAGAAATGCAGGATGGGAAAATGATATCTAATTGTACTTGTTTTCTATTTGTGAATTAATTTAACTCATCCATTCGTTTCCTAATACTGAGACAGGCTAAGAGAGATCCTGCACCATTGCACCGTGCAGCTATATATTTGATAAATTCGCAAATGGAGAACGGTGACTTTCCGCAAGAGGTACTGAAGACGGATCCATATGTTTATGTTACCTGTTGACCCGTGTATAGTCTACATCAGAAGTGTTTAAACCATTTGAGTCGTCTTGCTTTTCCATCATTTCAGGAAATAATGGGAGTCTTCAATAAGAATTGCATGATCACTTACGCTGCATACAGAAATATATTCCCCATCTGGGCGTTGGGAGAATACCGATGTCATGTATTGCAGGCTCGTTAATCTCGCTCTGGTTTGGGTGCCGTTGGAATTATTTCTACCTGTCTTTTTCCATGGTTTTCTTCCTTGAAGTTTATGATTAATGATTAATTAGTCAGCTAAACAGAAATCAAACATACAATATGAGAAAGGAAGTGATTTTTCTATTACTCACAAGCGCCTCTCTTGCTTCCTCTGCTCCAGAGGAACTAAATATATAGATAATGCTAAATTACAAAAATAACAACTTCCAACTATTGATTATGTGCATAAAATCATTCTGTATTGTGAAACTCAGCAATTCAACTTCTTGAATTCACCAAACTGTGCATGTGGGGGGGTTTTTTGCACTTGCACATGTGGTTCATTTTGTATTAGTATGCACGTTTTTGATGAGTTTCAAAGTACAAAGAGTTTTCTTGCACTTAACTCAGCTGGAGGATTTTTGTAATTTAGCCTATAGAAAAATGTCTGTCACACCTCTTTTGGCACAAAATAACACAATTTTGTCTTTTTAACCATTGATTGAAATAGTTGTTTACAAATCAATGGCCGAAAAAGAAAGTTGTATTTTCTCTTCTTTTTTTAAATGTAAGGATGCCTGCGTTGTATTATTCGTAAATATATTGGTAGCTTTTAGGTTAGATGCACACAAAACTTGACTAACAGTGTGCCTGATAAATTTGAAAATGGAAAAGTAGAAAATGAGATGACTTTATTTTGTGTTTTAAAAAAGCGCCTAACATACAATATGAGAACAGAAGTGGTTATCATCAAGTATGAAGAAATGATAATCTACCAAATATTGCATTGAAGAAATATCCCTATTGGTTTTGTAATAAAAAAAAGAAAGATTTCCATTGCTTCATGTATTTATATTTTGGCATGTGATGAATAAACTAATAAAGATTACTATTTGAGTTGATCCATATGGACTTCCAAAGTTGGACATTCGAGTGGGGTTATTTGTAATCTCATGTATTTTTTTCACTCACCATTTTTACCTAGACCTAATTTAAGTTTTTTTTAATTAAAATTATTTGCTTTTAATGAATCAAGCCTATTTACATTGTAATTACTCGACAAATATAGACCATTTGAATTTAGAAAGAATATATTTAAACATTTTTAAAAAATTTTGTCGTCATTAAATTTTCTTTTTTTTTATTTGAGCAAAAGGCAAAGAATTAATTTAGTTATTTATTACAAGTAAGGATTAAAAAACTAGAGTTCTAAAAATTAGACTAAATCCAGTCTATTAACCTATTTGGTCAAGTCTCCAGAATCATTATACATTAGAACAGTTAAAGCACACAAAAACTGGCCAACTCGTGTGAATCAGACGGCTAGTTGGCCGATTTAACATGAAAAGCAAGACTAATTTTGAAAGTGACATAAGCTCTCTGTAAGAATCGAACTTGTGTGAAGAAGATGGCAACCAAGAGAATATCTTATTTGTAATATTATCATTCTTTACTAATATATTATAATAGTTGGCTTGAAAAATTACTGTTTCGAATCCTGTTACTTTAGTTTCAATGGAGTTACTTTATCACCTAACCATTACTAGTTATTAGTTAGTTGGTTCATATTATATCTTATATAATTAATTAATAATATTGAATTGTTTTTTTTATTTTCTAGACAAATATATATGTGTACACTTGATTTAGTATTAATAAATTTATACATATCAATATTTCATCAAATTAAAAAATATTTAGCATATTAATAAATAAGTAGATTTAGTAAAAAAATATATTTATTAAAATACTATAATTTTAATAATTAATAAATCTTCAAAAACATCAAGAGAATGAAAATAAAATAAATGTTTAAGATAAATTAAAGATGATACAAATAACAAATATATAATATATTATATAAATATAAATACAGATATTTATAAAATAAAAATTTATACATACTAAATTTTTAATATATTTAAATATAAATATATCGATTCGATCATAATTTAACTACAATTAAACTATTAAACTGTGAATTACTTCCTTCAATAATTTAATGATCAGTCTGATTTTTATAACATTGTAAAAAACTTTTCGGTCGTGTTATTTTATTCAGTTAAGTTTTTAATTTTTAATAAGAAAATAAAATGGGAGATGGTAACGCAAGGGGGAATTGGATGGGTTGATCATGATCATCATGCCCGAAGCCCCAAACCCAAACCCAAACTGGAACGGACGGCCGAAACGCTCCCCAAATTCAAATTTCTAGATAGGGCGCGAAATTTAAAGATTCAAGCCACGAGCGACAAGGGGACAATAGCAACAATTCTTTTTCTCTTTCTAACTCCAAAAAGGCAAAAACAAGCACGCGCTCTCTCTCCTTCTTCCTTGTTTCTTTCTCTCTATTTGCGTGCGTTGGGGTGAACCCGAGAGAGCTTTGAGATTCGCTCTGTTTCAATTATTTTAAATATTTCTTCTTCCAATTTCCATATTCTGGTTTCTTTGTTTACATTCTGATTGTGATGCCCTCCAAAATTCCAAATAAAATTGCGCTCACAGCTCATCCATTGTTTGGTGTTAGTAGGTGAGGTGCAAGTGTAGAAGAAGAAGCATTGGCAATGGCCTAAATTTATGCAAGTAAGTTTACTGGCTTTGAATGTTTTGTTTCACAAAATCAGAAATCCAACTCGTTATTCGCTTTGCTTCATTTCTAATTCTTGTATCTTGTTTGATTATCGGAAGAAGACAAACATAACATGTTGGAGCATTACTCAGATGCAGATGTAGGGATCATCCTTTTCCGTTATGAGCGGGAGTAAGTCATTCCTCAAGATGAACAAGTCACACTGCGCGCAAGGGAAAGTGAGGGTAAAAGCGCAACAGGTGATGTTTGAGCTAAAATATAAAGTTGTTGTTGCGTTGAACAAGCTTGCCGATCGAGATACTCACCAAATAGGGATGGATGAGCTTGAGAAAGCAGCCCAGAGTTTAACCCCTGATGGGATCTCCCCATTTCTGTCTTGCATTTTGGACACTGATTCGGAGCAAAAGAGCGCAGTGAGGAAGGAATGTATTAGGCTGATGGGCACAATGGCCAGATTTTACGACGCTCTCATTGTGCCGCATCTTCCCAAGATGGTTGCCAGCATTGTTAAGCGGCTCAGAGACCCCGATTCCATTGTCAGGGATGCCTGCGTGGAAACAGTTGGTGTTTTGGCCTCCAAGTTGGTTAATCGTGCTCGTGGGGGTCGAGCTGAGAGTGACAAGGTTTTTCTTGTATTAGTCAGGCCGCTTTTTGAAGCTCTTGGGGAACAAAATAAGCAGGTGCAGTCAGGTTCTGCATTTTGCCTGGCAAGGATCATTGACAATACACATGATCCTCCCGTTTCTGTTTTGCACAAGATGTTGACTAGGACTGTAAAGTTGCTCAAAAGTCCGCATTTTATGGCAAAACCAGCCCTGGTTGAGTTGAACAGAAGCATTATCCAGGTTTGTTTTTATTGGAGCATACAGGAGGTTTTCTTTCTTTCTTTATTTCTTTCTTTCTTTCTTTCTTTCTTTTTAACGTACATTACTTTTCATGATTCTGGCGTCACGACTTTTTCTTTTTTTTTTTTTCTATCCTACTTAAATATGACATTCGAATCAATGGCTCCATCTCCATGTTTGAGGAAGTCTTCTTCTTGCTTACTATATATCTTGTCAGTTGATGCCTGAATTGACATATGCTGTAGAGATATGTAGATTTTTGTTTAGCTATATGGTATGTCAAGTTATGCACTATTTCCAATCTGATATTTCTTTTCTCTCCTGTGATTTTCAAATCAGAAAGGCAACCTTTCAAGGATTTTTACTCTAATTGTAGGTTGACTATTATTACAGTAGCACTGACAATGGTAATACGGTTTAGGGATTTATGTTCAGAACTTCAGATGTTTTTACAATCATGCTTTTGACAATGATGCATTCAGAAGTGTGTTTATATTAGTTCAATCAAGCCTATTAGATTAAAAGAACAAATCTATTGGAAGTGTCTTTTCAGGAGCAGCTACAATCATATGTGATCTTGGAGGTGTAAATATTATTCTTTCTTAACACAGAATAAGTTTGCAACAACTATATGGTTTGTGATTTCAGTGATCAGTTTAGCATTCTAATTTCATTGGCACTCAATAATATGTGGCACGATGACAGTGATTTTGCTGTTAATTTTATCAAAAAAATTAGCTAACATATGTTCTAAAATTAGTTTTTTCCTTCTAAAATTGACAGTGTTTCCATTTAGAAGTTAATTATTGCATCTAATCTAGTGCACTATGACAACTGACAAGTGCTTTCTCATTATACTAGCTTTTATATCTGTATTTTTTTTTCAGGCTGGAGGCGCTCCAACAGAAAATATTATGTCCACAGCTATTGCTAGTATCCAAGAGGCCCTAAAAGATAGTGACTGGACAACACGCAAAGCAGCTTCAGTAGCATTAGGAGAAATTGGTTTGAGTGGTGGTTCTTTCTTGGGGTGTTTAAGGGCTTCTTGTATTCATTCTCTTGAGTCATGTCGATTTGACAAGGTGATTTTCAGTCGAATATTTATATTTATAAAATGCATGTTTCTTGTGAATTTATTAGATAATTCCTCCAATTGCTTATAGGTGAAACCAGTCAGGGATGCTATTTTGCAAGCCCTGAAGTATTGGAAAAGTCTTCCAGGCCCCAATACTCCTGAGCCTTCTGAAACAGGATCCTCCTTCAAAGGTTATGTGATGCTACCTGTTAGTTTACTTTGGCTTTGAAGATTGATTTTGCAGTAAATAAGAATTCTTGATATGTTACTGTGTGAATTATAGCAGGAAAGTCTAGTTCTTGGCACAATAAACTTTGAGTCATATTGTTTACAATTGTTCAATTACTGGATCCTCAATGGATGTTATTGTTAGAAAATGCATTGCTAGATTACATAACCTTTTAAAAGACACAAGGTGTAAAGCAGTTGTCTAATCAAACTATTGATATAGACATATAGTAGCAACAATTAATAGTATTTATTATTATTATTATTATTTTGCATATAGCTGTAGTACTGTACTATTGTACTATATTCCTTATCTTTTATAAACCTGGAACACTTGAGGATTTGTTAACCCAACTCAACAAGATCCTTTTGTTCTTTCCATCATCAAAAATCATTTTTAGGCATAGTCATATGACTCATATCATAAGATGGATTGATTATTCTCGAATCCGTAATCCAGAATAAAGATATCCTTGTACTCTAGGCCAAAAGATATTTGGCTTATAAGGCGATTCAAATAAGCCGAATCCTGTAGGGATACTCTTGGTTCACAAAAAAAAGAAAGATATCCTTGTCAATGTTATAAGTCCCAATCAGATAGTAATTATGTTTTTTTTTATTATCATCCAAGCTAACCTCCAGCACATGCCTAACATCATCACCATTCAAGCTATGTCAACACCAAATGGACTCCTATTTAGAACCGGATAGAAATCAAGGAACTCCAACATTCCAATGCCTTTGGCTAAATGTAGTGGGTTTTTCACAGTCTTTGCTCTTGTACAAAATGGCCATTCCCTTGGTGTTTCTTTGTGCCCAATGAGCACCCTCCAATACTTATGTTTACCTAGCCAAGCAATGGTAAGGTGTTTAAATGAGCTTGAGTTAAGCTTGTTAGCACTAACTGGTTCCATTAATGGATTTTTGGGTGACTTAACCCATTCCCTAAGAAATGGGTCAAACAAGTTTGGAGGAAGGCTGAGTTTTGAACTTGGCGACTCATGGGATGAATTCCTGTGCATAAAATAGCTGGTCTGCCCCCCAAAAGCATTGTGATTGAACTTGACCCATAGCCATTGATATCAAATGGCTAAGAAAGGTAGATGTCAGGATCTAGTGGGGTCCAATTCACGAGATCCTTTATAAATAGTGAGCTTAAACAATATTGCCCCAAACTGCACCTTTGGGATTGTGTAAAGACTTCTGTATCTCATTGGTCCTCAAGGCATATATAAAGATATTTTTCATCCAAAAAAGAATAAAAAAGGATAGAAAGAACAAAGCATCAACTTGTGAATACTTTAATTTATTATCTATATGAATGCTTTATAATGTAAAAGCATGGACCAAGGAAAAGGAACTTCTTACTCAAATAGGTACTCATTTTCACTCATTTTGTTGCTATTATAGAGTGTATGCTTGTATGTGTGTATTATTTTGATTCCTAAATTTTATATCCTAGAGTTTTTTAAGTTGTCCAATAAAATTGTTAAAGATATAAAATCATTCTTGAGCCTCCACCTAATAACATATATTTTTTTGAGAGTTGATTTTGACGTGGTATTAGAGTCTCTATAACTTCTAATGAGGGTTGGCTTAACTGGTAGGATCGAAATACGTATTCTAAAATGTTTTGGATTCAAATCCTACTGGAGTCTCTTATTGGTAGGCAATTTGTAAATACCACTGTAAGCTTTCGTTGAGACTTATGACATGTCCTAACCTTAGAATGGGTTAGTCTCCCTTCCCCCTAAACTTTTGTTTACAAAAAAAAAAAAAAAGGCCTCTATCACTTAAGCGGTCAGGAGTGTGGTCCTTTTCACTGCATTCTTCATAATACCTTAACAAGGCATTTGTTTTGCAGAATATCTTTTCATTCTTGAAATCTTTATATGGTATGATGGATTCTTATGTTTGATACAAGATTTCATAAAATATCATCGTGTATAAATGATTTTTGGGAATGATTTTTGCCTGACATTCCCACATTTCATTCTTATTGGAGGAGGTGGACATGCTACATCTTATGCATAAGACTATTTTGTTATGTGAAATGTCTAAAATGCCTACTCCATTGCTAATCCATCACCATATCATTGTTGAGAATCGTCGTTGATCCTCAAAATTAGGCCATCATTTGCCATTTCCAATTGCCAAAATTGGCCACCTTGGTCGACAACAATTAGAGTCATTCTCAAGAATGTTTTGATTAACCAAATGTGGCAATCATTTTTCCTAGGAATACCATTTAAAGAAAGGCTATTCCCAAGAATATTTTTAGAAAACTTAAACCAAATGCATATATAAAACTATTCCTTGTCCTTCGACTAATAGCTTAAGGTTTTAGAAGATGTGATTCTTCACAAACATGGCCAAATAGGGTTGTCAGTTTATCTTATTAAAACATCAATGTTGATTGCTAGAGATACAAAAATTTATAGGAAAAAGAAGAAGATCTCTCCTTAGGTACATTCTTGCAAAATAAAAAACTTTTGGACTTCTTTCTTGTTTAATGGAAGTTATTGATGTTCTTTAGTCATGTTAATGTTCCACTTATACAAGGGGGTTTATCGCATTAAACTATGTTAACATTTAAAATTTGGTGGTAGGGTGAGGGATACCTATAAATTTTGCCACAATCTCTAGGAGATGAACTAAGAGAAAAATCAGCTCCCACTTTTCATTAGGAAAATAAAGCCATAAAAGTAGTTTAACCTTGTTTTCTCATTTCATTTTGTGAGTATAAGAAGACGTAACCGGAACAACACGTCAGAAACCTTCTTGGTTATCAGAATCTAAGGTTGTGGGTCAGCTCCTATTCTTTCATGCAAAATGAACACTGGCTATTTATTGAATAACTTAATCATTTCTTAGGTTGTTACGGGTTTATGAATTTTTGGCTAGAGATTCTGCTCCCAAATATATGTTTCTCAAGTTTCTTGAAAAACTTTCCATGTCACTCCATTTTATAGTGCTAGATTTGTAGCTCATACTTGTGTCAGCATAACCATCAACTTTGTCAACTGGTCCACCCATCAATTCCCATTTGATGTGTAATTTTTCTTTAAATATATTTTATTCTTTTGAAATAGGATATGAAACATTTTATTGATTCTGAGTTGAACAGACCAAACTATATAACCTTACATGTATCAGTTCAAACCTCATGATTCCAAGAAATTTGATTTTCCTTTCCTTTCTTCCAGATATTTCCTCATTAAGCATTGCCTTAAAATCTGAGATGAAGTAAATGTTTCCACCATTGGATTTGTCAAACAACTTCCGTTCAGTCCACATACCAATTTATAGTAGGTCAAAATTTGTAACGAGGCAAATAGACCAATGGTTAGATTTACGGTTTAGTAGGACTAATAATTGATCTCTGACCTGCTTGTTACATGTTTACATCACCATAAGTGATTGAACTGTCATTCATATTTAGGAATACATTACCCTTGATCAATTTATCAGCTTTTGTCTCCCTTTGTGACATGACTACACAGTATTACATCCTCATCCACAAAAATCAATGAATATGATGAATTGAAGATTAAGAATTATAATTTTAACATCTTATAATTTTTGGCCTTATTCTACATCCTTATTCTAATTACAGTATGATAGGAACCAGATATCAAGATAGTAATAAACTGGAAAACTTGTATTAATTCACTGGAATTCACTTTCCCTAACACTGCTCAAAACAAGGGACAATGCTATAATGGTTAATTGCAAGCAATAAAAGAGGAAAATATGCTAAAATAAAAATGATAGTGCAAACGCTTCGAGGGGTATGCAAGCCTCCTACTCTACTTCTTTCCACTCAATTCTTTTCTACCTCTCCCACTACCTTTTCACTCTCCTTATACCATTCCTCCAACTGAATCCTCTCTCTCCATTGCCATGTGTCCCCTTTTGTTATGCTCGAAGCCCATTAGTGTAAATGGGTCCACAAGTGAATATTCTTTTATGATTTTCTCTTCCTTGCTCTTGGGTATTGATCCATTACTCCTTTTATTTCTCCTAGTGTAGACCTTAGTAATCAGTAGTCTATCAATACTGCCCCCCAAGAGTCTCACCTTGTCCTTAAGGTGAAGGTTTAATAAGTGTCTTATAGCAATTGAAAGAGAACCCCCGCTGGGGTCCTATTGTTTGAAGCATAATGACCAAGTTATGCTTGAAGTATAAAAGCTTCCACCATAGTCCCACTAACCTCCTCTAATTCCCATAACCCCTGCACTTATGGTCAAGATGGCAACTGTAGCTACACCAAGGTGTGTCTGAAACACATTTCTTTCAGTTATATCCAGAGAAGCCTCATAGAAGTCTTTCCATTTGGGGGAACTTTAGTAGACATATCTGCTGCCTTTTTGACATTGGAGACTTCAGCTGGACAGATCTTGAATTCACAATACTTAAAGAGCAGCAATGGTAATGGTTGGCTTTGAGAGGAGTCTGAAAATTCTTTGCTGTTATTTTCAGCATAATTCTGTTACCTTCAGGACAATTCTATTGATGCTTGCTCTAATGAAGCCAATACAGGTATCAATGTAGTGAGTGGCATCTCTACACTCTTGCAATTTCTCCCAACCACACCATTCCAACCCCAACACAACATTAGTTCTTCCCGGGTCAAACACGAAATAGTAAGTGCCTCTATTCGCCTCTAATGCTCTGTTTTCTATGGCATTTTTGGGCCCAAAACAGAGTGTTATTGCCTCTGCAATTCCACTAGTATACATGGAACGCGAGTCTCCAATTCCTAGAACTTTAACCAACAATGCTATCTCTTTTTTATATACCTTAGCCATTTCATCATTGGGCTTCGCTTTGCTACTGTTCCTTTCTGTAAATTTAATGTTGTCCTCCTTAAAGAGCCAATCTAGCCCATCCCTCATTCTTTCTTTAGCCTTGAGCTTAGATATAATTTCATTCAGTTGACTCTTAGACATTTTGGCTGGATATAGAGTTGAAAGATCATGTGCCAATGTTGACCGACTCTGCCAACCATTTTGAGTTAATTGGATGCCAAACTGAACACCACGTAGAGCTGCTGTTGAGACTGCTGCAACTGTTATGGTAATACAAAGACTAATTGGTTGATGATGAACAGCTTCCGCATGGACAGCTAAGCTACCAGCTTGTTTTTGAGGGACAACATTTGCTGTCTGTTCAAGCCCATTAAGTCCTTGTTCTTTATTTGTTTCAGCCCTTCATTTTATGCATAATTAATAAGTAATTCATCCTTATACTCACAAAAAATAAACCCTTAACCTGTTCCTCCTTAATATTTTGGGACTGGGCCATTAGGCTACAAAAAGAAACCCTAAATTCTGTTTCTGCCTTGTCTTCTTCCTCCTCATTCTACACGCAACTGGAGCTTTCCTGTGTAGTATCGAAATCCCATAACCCTTGAACCAGAGAAGCTAGCATGGGTGGTGGGTCTAGTTTAAAGTCTTCAGCAGCTCCATTGGAGTGTGGCCCAAAGTTTAATAAGGTGGTTTGAGAGGCCTGATTCTGTATTGCAGCACTTCTTTCCTTCTGAATTAGACCCAATCTCCCCTCCTTTACAGCTCATTTCCTTTCTTCATTCAGTTGGGCTTGGCCCAATTGTTTTAGAGTGGGGTTCATCTTGTACCCAGTCACTTTTGCCATAGCTTCTCTCTCATCCACGATGGTTCCTCCCAGCTCTATATATCTTCTTCCATGCCTCTTCAGGAGGGCTAGCAACAGATGCAGCTCAGATGCGAACGACCCACCAACCACCGTCCAAGACTCTAAATCTGGTGGCTCTAGTGACGATTAAGGCCTAGTTGGTTTGCACACAGTCTGGAGCTCTGTTTTGTGTGCTCTGAACAGAGGTTGGATGATGTTGGGTGTTGCTGAAAATTCTGCCATGATATCAAGCTAGGTCTTTGCATATTGTTGGGCAACATTGGGCATGCGAAAATGGTGGTTAGTGGGGGGGTCGAGCGACACAGAGAATGGAACGTCTCTTGTGTTCTTGTCTCCTCTGTTTTTACCCTAACATCTTTTTTGCAGCTGGACATGACCTTTTTATTGTCTTTGATAACTGTTTTTGTCGAATAGAGACTAAGCATTGGCTAGAATCGCTGGATGATAGCATCCTGGAACATCGTCTAGGTTCGGTGAGGAGTGCGCGCCTCCTACCAGTAGAACCAGTTAAGTGCACGACCTTCCAAGGCTTCGACAGTTGCCCACAGCTTCTTGTCATCACCCACGGCGTTGAGACAAAAGTTTTGCTCTATTTTATTTACCTAGATGTGCATGTCCTTACTAGAAAACATGGTGATCTTGCCAGCAATTATGCTGCTCTTGCCAGAGTCTATGGAAGTTTGCAACCTTCGGCCCCGATCCTGTTTGGATGGTTCATTTGGTTTCAAATGTCTTTCCCTTGCTTCCTTTCTCCCCTGTCCTTAGTTCCGATTGCTCTTTAAGTGGCTCAGAATTTCTACTTCTAATGAGATGCATAATCTCTGCATGGTTCTTTTCTACCTGCTTGAGCCATTCTTCTCGTGCTTTGCGCTCTTTGTCTTTATTCCTCCAATGCTCAAACATATTCTGTACATTTTCAATTTAAGTCTCCATGTTTTTTTCCATGGCTTCTAGTCTAGCTTCCATTTTCAAACCTAGTATTCACAGCTCCTAGATCGGCAGCTCTGATACCAAATTGGTAGGAACCAGATATCAAGATAGTAATAAACTGGAAAACTTGTATTAATTCACTGGAATTCACTCTCCCTAACACTGCTCAAAACAAGTGACAGTGCTGGAATGGTTAATTACAAGCAATAAAAGAGGAAAATGTGCCAAAATAGATATGATAGTGTAGATGCTTCGAAGGGTCTGCAAGCCTCCCCACTCTGCTCCTTTCCACTCAATTCTTTTCTACCTGTCCCATTACCTTCTCACTCTCCTTATACCACTCCTCTAACTGAATCCTCTCTTTCCATTGCCATGTGTCCCCTTCTATTATGCTCAGAGCTTGCTAGTGTTAATGGGTCCACAGGTAAATATTCTTTTATGATTTCCTTCTCCTTGCTCTTGGGTGTTGATCCACTACTCCCTTTATTTCTCCTAGTGTAGACCTTAGTAATAAAGAGTCTATCAATACTGCCCCCTAATTCAAATAGAAAGAAGTCAGTGGTAATGTTCAAGCCTTTGTACTATCAGCTCCACCTCTTTACACATGCCCTTGCATTTGATCTGGTGTCCATCACCAACCTCCACCACATATTCAGGAGTTTCAGTAATGGGTAAGTTGAGTTCATTCACTAAGCTCCTGTCAATGAAATTGCATGAGGCCTCACAATCAATAAGCACAATCATCTTCCTCCCTTGGATTTCTCCCCAGAGCATAAGTGATTTCTTTGAAGTCATCCTCATAATACTGTTCAGGGACAGTTGTAAGGCTCTGTTCATTGATAGGATACCAAAACCAAAATACTAATAATACTGAAATAGAATTTCTATTAATGAATATCACAATATTTTCCTCTTCTAATACTGAAGTATATTAGCTTTAGACACAGGAAATTACAAGGTCTCTCTCCAAAACAGAAAACAAGAAAAGAAAATGGATAAACACATAAGCAGCACTTCGGGGGACTACACCTCCTAATTCCATCCATTCACTCAATTTTTGCCTACCCTGCACTGGCTATCTTTTCACCTTATATTTTGCTCACCCACAACCGAATTTTCCCTTTTTCCTACTACTCTTTGCCAGCTCATCCTGAATATTTTTTTTTATTTCCTATTTTGTCCCTTTTCTACTTCTCATCCCTTTCCCTGGCATACCCCTCAATGGTAGAGGTCTATCAATACTCCCCCCAAAAGATTCACCTTGTCCTCAAGGTGAAGGTGTTCCACTGAGGTCCCATTGCTTGAAGCATAACGGCCTCCCCCTCTGTTCCTTGGAAACCTTAGTTGCACTTGCACCGCTAACTTCCACTAGTGTCTCCTCCATGAACTCCACTTTTGGCACGGCCTGAGGCAAGGGCTTTGAGCACGCAAATGTTAGTGTGGCAGCCATTTCCTGTCATTGGTTAGTAGCAGCATGAATAGGAACAACTGAGTTGATCAATTCTGCAGCAATGTCTTGAAAAATAATATCAAGTGTTGATCTAAATGCCCAAGCTAGATGTTGGTGGATCAGCTCAAACACGAGGTCATCATTAGAGCATTGAATTTTGAAACGTTGACATAAAAAATCTAGCACATTAGTAGGGTCAATAGCACCAAGGGCTCCAAGAAAATTTGCACAAACTAACTTCAATTGCTGCCCAATGGTCCTTGAGCTTTCTGCACATCTTCTTAGTAATAAGGTAATCAAATAGCTCAAGACATTCAAATCAAAACCAGCTTCAACAGTGATTAGAGTTGTAACATCCTTCCATCTCAAGTTTAATGGATTTTGAAACTCACACACTACCATGTACCTCACATTTAGGATCTCATGATGAGAACCTAAGATTCCATTCAACATCTTAGCATGCTTCAATGCTTTTCTCCAAAGCATGTTATGGAGCAATTTTCTGTCTATACTGTTAAGAAAGCTAACAAATTGATGCTTTAAATCTCTAGTGATAGCTTTAGCAATGCCTTCAATAATTTGAGGCACTCTTGTTAATCTTTTACTTATCCTATTTGAATCACCACCCTCTATAAAGTATACAAGTTCATCTTGAAGTGCCGGTGCTGCGGCCCCAAATATTTCCTGGTTATCAGAACTAGTCAGTGCATGGTAAAAAAGAGGGCAACAAGTAACTGTTGGTCATCTGTTTGATGCAGAGCAAAAGCAAGCACTTTTGGCAACCTGTTAACTACCAAAGGCACCATATCAGTGTTCAAACACTCAACCAACTCAAATAAGGAGTCAGCTGCTTGATTATTGTCTAGCTGAAACTGCTCCAGCTTTGGAAGAACGAAAGCAATCCAATTCTTGACAAGTTCTTCAGTCTCAACACCAAAAACTGCTTCCACAAGTTTCCTCACTAAGATTGGACAGCTAGCTAGTATCTCAAAGAGGAAATCATATAATTCAATATGAATATGTATACCTTTAAGGTGAATATAGCAAGATTTAGCATCTGGTGGTTCAGGGGGCAGTGAAGGTTTGGTTGGATTACACGAGTTGTGGGCCCCTATTTTGTGTGCGAAAAAATAGGGTGTGGATATGATGGTTGTGGCTACAAATCCTGCAGAGATGCTTCGTATAACTCTGCCTGGGTAGTCTTTCTCACATCTTTCCACGGTGCTTCTACCATCAATAGATCTAAATATGGCCCTAGGTATCCTTGTAGCTGTTCTCCCTCCCTTAAAGAACTGATTGGATTGTGGCCCAAGTTCTGTTTTGGGCTTCTCATTAATAGTCTTCCCTCCATTAACTTCAGATTCATACCCTAGATTTTTTTATGCTGCATTGAACATTCTCTTCGGACTGCATTTGGTTCAACAATTTTTATGGCAACTGTTGTAGTGTTTTCCATGGTTTGAGTCTCTCTAAGGAGGTTTTCTCCTTTTTGGACTGAACTCATCCCTCCTTTTCCCCCATGTCCAGTGCCTTTCCTCCCTTTGTAAGCCATAGCCTCCATGTTTGCCCCAGCTCATCAGCTCTAGGTCTGAATTCAACCTATCTTTTTTGCCCAACGATACCCCTGCCCATCGACACCACTACCTACAAATGTTATTACCCATCGACACCACCAAAGTACCTCGACCACCACTCTCGCAGCGCCCATTAGTGCCACTGTCGATGTCATTATCCTTCTTGCTACAGTGCCCACCCAAGCCAATGTCCTCAGCCTTGAAGCAGGCACAACATTCACCCTTAAACTTAGACATCTTTTTTTTCTGTCGTGCTTTCACAAGGCTAGCCTTAGTATTAGGAATTTTCACCTCTAATTTATTAGATGATGCGGATCCAGCTTTAATTTTAAGTTTGGGCCTTACTAAAGTGGTTTTAATAGAATTGATTCTTGTGAGTATAGTTGAATTCTCTAGTATTGTGCCCAATCATTTTGTCACCCAATTCTCCTCCTCACAAACTCGGACTTGATCTATTAGATTATAAGAATCCATTTTTATTTCTGAATAAAACCCATTCCTCGGCCTAATATGAGATTCCAACCTCTTTGTTTTAGCAGCCCACCTCTTTTCTTCACTATTCTAGGCCAGGCCCATTAGGTTAGGTGGAGGACCCAATGTATTCTTTTCCGGTTCTGCCTCTCCACCTTCCTTCTCTACGTCATCTTCATCAGCGTTTTGCAGCAAGCCCAAGGTCCCCACCACACTAGCTTGACGAACGCTTTGCGGCATCTCTTCGCAACTGGTCTTGACCTTTCCGTTCTCTTTGATGGCTGTTTTTGCAGAATGGAGACTGAACAAAGGCTAAAATCGCTCGGCAACCACTTCTCGAAACACTGCCCAGGTTAGGTGAGGAGTGCGTGCCTCCCGCTAGTAGAACCAGTTAAGCGTCCGTCCTTCTAAAACTGCTATGGCCACCGAAAGCTTTTTATCGTCGCCCAGGATATTAAGAAGAAAGTTTCGCTCTATTCCGTTTAGCCAGTTGTGCACGTCCTCACCGAAAAACATGGTGATCTCACTAGTAACCATGGAAGTCTTCAATCATCGTCTTCGGATGTCTGTTTGGATGCTTTGATTCGACCCTACAGTTGCTCCACCAGTAGCCTTGCCTTCCAGACTCTTTTTCGATTTCCTCTGTCTTGCTCCAAATTTTTCTTCCATAGCTGGCTTGCTGTTACGTTTCTGGAGTAGTTGCAGTATCTCTTCGTGCCTCTCATCGATGCGTTTAAGTCGAGCTTCTCGAGCCTGTAGCTTTTCTTGGTCCTCCTTCTTCCAGTGTTCAAAATCTCTCATCAAAATCTCTCATCAGTTCATTGATCTTCGTCTCCATTTTGGTACGCACCATAGTTCTCGTATTGAGAGCTCTGCTACTAATTGATAGATACCAAAAGCAAAATATTAAGAATACTAAAATAGAATCTTTATTATTAAATATTATAAGAACTCCTATTCTGATACTGAAGTATATCAGTTTCAGACACAGAAAATTACAAGGTCACTCTCCAAAATAGAAAACAAAAAAAGAAAATAGATAAACACATAAGCAACACTTTGAGGGGCTGAACCTCCCAATTCCATCCATTCACTCAATTTTTGCCTACCCTGTACTTGTTATCTTTTCTCCTTATATTCTGCTAATCCGCAACCGAATTTTCCTTCTTTCCCACTGCTCCTTGCCAGCTCAGCCTGAATATTTTCTTTTATTTCTCATTCTGTTCCTCTTTTACTTCTCATCCCCTTCCCTGGCACACCCCTCAATGGTAGAGTTCACAGTCAACAGAAAGGTTGTTTTGGTTAACCAACTTCCTGAGTCACAAATTATGTTTTAGAACTCTTGGTTGGTATGCACTTTGTTGAACTCAGTTGTCTGGGATTATAGTAAACAATAGTTTTTTTTTTAACGTGATAGAAAATTCTTTCTCATATATAAGATGCCTTTTTATGGTTGGGCTAGAGTAGTCTTCTGGCTGCTATTTTGTTAGGACTTAGGAATAAGCTGCTTCTCCAATTTTCATTGACATTTTCATTGCTTTATTATGATGCACCCTACTGACTGCCATCCTTTTATTCATTGGCATGCTTTTTTATTTCTTCTTGTTTATCTTGACTTCTACTTTTGTGGTCCACAGAAAATATCTGCAGAGGTGACTCTGTTGATCTTAGTAGTACTACTGAATCTGGTCAGAGGGATGTTAAGCTCCAGAAAGTTAGCATAAAATCAACACTGGGAAGGATACCTTTGTCTGTTAGAAAAGCATCTCAAAATTATGTTGGAAATCCTCACCATCTCAAACCAGATGATTGGCATGTTGAAATTGCAGTCCCTAGAACCCATGCGGTAGTGGATTTTCAGAATGAAGAATCTGAGAGTAGTTCTGTTACTAAGCCATTAAAAACAATGAGTGCTGATGTTACAAGCATTGCATATGAATGTGTGCCTATGGATGACAAACAGGAGTGCTCTTCTGTCTCTAATTTTGCCACTGATAATTATGAGACCAAGTTTTTAACTGCTTCTCATGACTGCTTTGGAAAGAGTGGATTACAGAAGGCATTTGCAAGAAGCCAAGAGTTTGATGAGGAAATAAGTTGTAATGAACAAGTGTACACCATAAAGATGCAGCATCCTAGAAGTTCTGATTCTACAGTCACTGAGCGAAGTCCCCATACTACACATGAATGTTGTGTGAAAATGGCAAATGAAATGATTTATATTCAAAATCAACTTTCAGATATTGAAACCAAACAGGCAAACTTGATGCATCAATTACAGGTATTTTATATATATATATATAATTCTAAGTTTCTGAACTCTGGTGCTGCTAATCATTTTCCTACATGCGGTGATTTCTTTAACATGGGCTTCTTTAAGAGTTGTTGGCTTCATATGATTATCTCACTCGCCTACTAATAACAAAATCAAGAAAATGAACATCTATTTGCTTTATCAGGAGGAAGTAAAGAAAGTTTATATGAATTCTGTAATTTTTGGCTCATGCATGCATTGCACGCATATATTGCAATACTGGACTTGAATGTTTCTTGTTATGCATCACATGGTATATGATATATCTTTAACATAGTATACTGCCAAATCTTTTAACAGATGTTTACAACTGGCATAATGGATAACCTTTCTACTATCCAATCAAAAATGGTAGGCTTAGAGAATGTACTTGATAGATTAATTCAAGATCCTGTACATGGAGGAAGATATTCTTATTCAGAAAACTCCAAATTTGTGAGGCAGAGCCAAAATGTGGCTTCTCCCAGGTTCTCCATATGCACTCCAAGGCCATCTGTAGATATTAATAATAAGCAGCCAGGCTTGTTGTCAGATAAAAATTCTGAAACTTTGGAGAAAAAAGCATTTTCAAGGAGCCAAACAATGAATCTTGCTGGAGAGAGTGGAGATATGTGGACAAGTTACAAGGTAAAGATAGCCAGAAATTTTACAGAGAAGGATATTTTGAACAGCTCCAGGCAGGATACACAGAGCATAGGTTCTGAGAGTAATACTAACTACAGGAAATGTGTGAAACGTCTTTTATGTGAAGGGGACCTAAACTCTGCATATATGAAAGCTCTGTGTTGCAGTGATGAACTTTTTCTGGTTGAGCTTCTGAATAAAACTGGTCCTGTTCTAGAAAGTTTATCAGCGAAGACTGCCAATGTTCTTTTTAGTACTTTATCGTCATATCTTCTTGAAGGAAGATTTATGAATACCATCATCCGCTGGTTGCAGCAGGCAAGTTCACTTACTCTACTAATTGTAGCACAGCTATCTATTGAATATCATTTCACTTGTCTCCCTTGTCCTATCATAAATAAAATCTACTTGATGTCATTCAATGGTGTAAAATCCTAGTTTTTTACACTGATATTTCTTACCTTATATCCACCTGACTAAGTTTTAGTTTCCTTAAGTAGCTTCATTGAAATGAATAAAGTGTATCTAAGAATCATTTAGCTAATACTTAAAGAAACAATAAAGCATGAAACATTGTGGCTTCATGCCATGCCTTAAATTTGTAACAGTATGGACTGTCTTTTCAGTTTATCTTTAAAATTTTTATTCAATAGCTCTTAAATTTGTACAGACCTCAATGATCTTCTGATGCTTATTTTTGCTTTTGTGCCGTACGAAGAATATGGTGTGGTGAAACGTAAACAGGACACCTAAACAAGCCTGGGTTATCGAATTCTATGATACATGTTATGTAGGATACTTTGGTAGGCTGGAAAAAGATATAGTAAAAGAAAAAATGAATGAGGTGCTCATAAAATTACTAATTACTATTAAATTGAATACAAAATGTCAGACAAGCAACTATGCATCTGGGATGGGAGGGAACATGTTAAAAAGAAAACAAAAAGAAAATAATTAGGAATTTTCTTTTTTCAATGTCAAAATTTTCTGAGTCTAATTCTTGAGACATAAATGGCATCTTCTGCATAAGCAAAATGGTCATGAGTCATATAATATAATTTCTATATCTCTATGTTAAGGTATTCTCACCTACCAATAGCAAGCTAATAAGTCAGGCACTTTTGTCTTTAAGAATTTATAAGTTCTGATGTAGTAAGTAGTACCAAATAACCTTGGGGGAGTACATCTGATCATTTATGGTGGTCTTACTTATTTTAGGTTGTTGAAATGAGCACTATCCGTGGACCAAATTGCATTGCTCTCTCTATTGAAGCCAAGGAACAGCTTCTATCTGCAGTTCAGGACGCTGTGAATCTGAATATCTTCAGTCATGCAGAAAGACAGTCTGCTGCTGAATTAGCAATGAAATTACAACATATATGGGGTGAGATTACTGAAAGCTAATAATATTTGTGTATTTACTTCAAAAGCATCAATTACTCATGCATCTAGCCTTTTTCTGTTGGGAGTGAGATCCCACTCCTGGTTGAAATTGAAAAGCTAGTTATAGTTCTATGTATTTATCTCAATGTTAGTAAGTGAACTTTGGGTTTTAGTAAATAATTTATTGCTGGTAATTCTTGAATGAATGATTTATGAAGTTTTCTTTTGCTGATTGGTAGCAGTGTACGTTGTGTTTATTAGTCTCTTGTGTTTATGCATGTATATATCTTTCGAAGTATATTCCCTTTACAACTTCACAAAATTTATTAGTAAAGGTTTGCATAATTACAGCATTATCTCTCCCCCCCACCCCCCCTCTTTGGTAATAGTATTGCATCCATTTTATGCCTCGAAAGGAAGTTCTACAACACAAGTCTTCCCTTTGTCAGTTACTCGTTTTTCTTATTTTGAGTAAAGTTGCTTTATGGCAAAGATCTAACTAAGTTTGCTTCCAGTTTTGAAGTTATATGATTAACATTGAGTCAACAACCCAAACTCTAATGTGTATGTAAGCAAATAAGTGGAAATTGGATGGAGCTTAAGTTTTCAATGTTTACGGATGCTGAATCCGATCTAAGATTGGGCATCTTATGCTATGTTTGGATGAGGGATTAAGGTGGAAAAATGAGAAAAGGAAAAAATTTATCATAAGTTTCTTTCTTGTTTAAAAGTTTTAGAAAAGAAAGAAAAAAAAATAAGAATTTTTAAGTTAACTTTTAAAATCTTTCTTTAATAATTTTTGTTAATGTTTTAAAAATTTTTTAATTTGGAAGAATTAAAACATCTAAATAAGAGAAGGAGAATTGTTTAATTAGTTTTTTATTTTCTTTTTTCTCTCTCTTTATTTCTTTTAAATTCTTTTTGTTTTTATATTTTTCAAACTTTTAAATATAGTCTTATGGAAATTTATTACGTGTGCGGTAATAATATAATTATCGTCTTCGTAACACCGTTGTTATATAGTACACTTGTTTGATAGGGGTGTTCAAATTTGTCTATTTGATTTGCAGTTTTGAGACTCTAAACAGGAGTTTATATTTAGTGAAAGTGATTTTAAATTTTTTTCAAGATGTTTGGCCACTGAAAACTGCACTTTTGTGGCAGAAAAAATTGATTATCCTTGCAAGAGAAATTTGTAGCTTCTTCATCTACTTATTTTTAATGCACCTGCAAAAGTTACTAAAGCAATCTTATTTTTTTTTCCCTCTAAGATTACATTATATCCCTTTTGATAATTTTATCTTTAAAAGTAATTTTACTTTACACTATTCAAACAAAACAATTCTTTTAAACTAACTTTTGAAATATTATTTCTACACACAAATTAATTTTTTAAAATTAATTCTTTTAACATCAATTCTTTGAAAAGTAATTTTATTAAAATTTAAATCAAATGGGCATTAAATGCATGATCAGGAACATTAATATTTTTAAAAAAATTATTTTATTTTTTAAAAGTTATTTCAGTAAAATTTTGATTATAAATTGTTTTGATTATAAAATAATTTATACCATGTTTGATAACAATTTTTTTAAGAAAAATTTGTTTTTTTTAAAAAATTATTTTTAATAAGATTTTAATTATAAGTTATTTTGACTATAAAATAAGTTAATTTTGTATTTAGATTAATTTATTATGTGATCAAAATAGTTTATAATTAAAATTTTATTGAGAGAATCTTTAAAAAAAATAATTTTTTTCTGAAAAAAATTATTTCTAAACATGCCATTAATCGTAAATGGATGAACTAGATTAAATTGAATCCAAGTATTAGGTTTTTTTGGTACTAGTTTGGCACAGTTTTATGCTTAGTATGACGACTTGATTTAATTTGTTTGGTTTTTTAGAAAAACGTTTTTTGTACGGTTCAATTTTGTATGATGCCTTGATTTAATTTGTATGGTAGTTGCTAAATAAAAAAAATTAAAAAGTTTGGAATATCTTGTGAGTTTAAAATGTATTTAATATTTTTATTTATTAATTAAAAAATTATTAGACTGAGGGTTCAAGAAAAGATAAAAAATTTATTGATTTAATCGGTTACAGCACTCATGATTCGTTTTTTTTAATCAGTTTAATGCTTTACTATTTTCTTGCGTTAAGTTTCCCTGTGGCCCTAACAATTTCCCACTGAAAATATTTTCAAATCTATAAAGTGTTTTTCTTAGACACTTTGTTTGGAATTATTAAAAAGTAGAATTAATTTAATTTGACTTAAGTTAAAGTACTTTAATTTAAAAATTATTTTTATACTTAAAAATTGTTCTCAAATTAAATCAATTCTTATTTTATAATCTTGCAAACAAATAATTTCATTGATAAATCAAATTAATTCTTTAAATTTTTTATTTTAAATATATTCAGAAAAAATTAATTGTGTCAAGGGTTTCCAATAATATCAAGATATTTGCATATAAACATGAAATAATTATTCAGGATCGTTTTCTTTATCTCAAAATATTCTTAAATATTCTCATCTTATATCCATTATAAAGAGCTATTGATTTGACGCACTACAAGCAATTCGCGTGCAGAGGCGGGTAATTAGAGAAAGTTTGACGAGAACTCTCAAATATCTAACAGCAACCTGATGTTTCAAAGCTGGACGAAATACGAATGGAGAATTAGTCGAGCTACGAAATTGCCTTCCCTGTAAACATTTTATGCAAATTTTAGATGACATCCATACTGGTACAGCTTCAACTTCTACATGAAGCTAACTTAAAATCATAATCATTTGAGGGCTCACTCCTGCTTTCTTCTCTTCTGCCTCATCACTTTTAATTTGGTGTTTTTCCCTCTCTTGGAGTGCCTCTGCTGCTATTTGCAACCTCATAAATGGTTATACTGCCCCTGCCACTGCCACTTTGAAGCATTTGCTCTTCCTCATATTCCCTCTTTGACTGAATATTTTCAAGTATTTCAACAACCTGGCTCATTGAGAGGTCTGCCTTTAGGGTTTTGGCTAAGATATTGGCATGCCAAATGGGCCAACTTTCCAGTTGAATATTGTCCTTCAATTCTAGGGTCTAAAATTTTCAGTAGCTTTTTATTATGATTCAATAGTGAGCGTGCCCACTCAACCAAATTGTGCTCTCGGCTGGGCCTGCTCTTGTCTCATGCTTTCCTTCCAATAAGCATTTCAAGTAGCACCACCGTATTAACCAAAAAAAAAAAATGTAGCACCCCCCCAAAACCATACACATCACTTCGAGCTGTCGAATGCCCTGTTCAGATTGACAAAATTCTTATATCACAAATGCAGTCCAGCAACTTATCTATTGTAATTGATGCACATGTTGAATAATTGGCTTGGTCCTATCACTTTACAGGAATACGCTACGATATAAAAACATTGTTTCCCCATACCTTCATATGGTATCCTATGACATCATGAAAGAAAGTTTATAATGTCAAAAAAAAACTTAATTCTAATATGTCATCTAGGTAGTTAAAGGCAAAAGGCGCCCTTAAGGTGCTAGTGAGTTTTAACTTCTTGAGACAAGAGGCACAAAAAAATGTACACCTAAGTAAAGAAAGGTGTGAGCAGTAGAAAAAGTAAAAAACAGTAATATATTTGATTATTTTGTATTAATTTGCCACATAAATTAACTTTTCAAACATAACATCTATAGTAAAAATAAAGATTAAGATATTCAATTTACAAAACCCTAATTGCTTGCTACTAAGAGTCCTAAAGTTCGTAAGTTGGATGGTTATTTTTTCAACATTATGGTTGTTTTACCCCTTTAGCATCATAGTTAGCAAGTTGGACGGTTGAGCTTTTTGGGTTTTTATACTTGCCAATAAATAGTTAAAGGTGTCTCGCTCGAAGCAGAAAGACGCACCTAAGGTGTCAAAGGTGTGCACCTCACTAAAAGGGAAACACCTCAACCAGCATGAGGCACTCACCCCTTCTGGCACCCTCTCCTTGGCACACCTTTGACTAGGACAGAAATTTAGCATGTTGAAATTCAGATACCTGTGTCCTCCTTAAAATATAGAGGTTGAAGAAATTAAGAGGATCTCCATTGAATACCTCTCCAATTTTATATTGCAATGCATGGACGGTTCTATTTCCAACAACAAAGTGCAAAAACCGGCTAGGACATGTCTTACAATAGGTATTTATGTTAACTTACAATTCCGTTAATTGCATAACATAATAAGAGATTAAATGCACTTTTTGCTTCTCATTTAAAAATTGTTGATGTTTGGGAATCTTTAGAAAATGAAGATGAGGGACAAAAAAGTTCAGCATAAATTGTTTCAAATAACTCACCCGTCATGACATACTCTGGAGCAGCATATCCATATGTGCCCATAACCCGTGTTGAAACATGGGTTTGGTCTCCCATAGGCCCATCTTTGCAAGACCAAAGTCTGAAAGCTTTTCATTGAAATCCTGCAGCTTTATACCTCAGTGATAAATAGATATAACCTAGACAAATTTCACTTGATTTACAGTAGCATGCAAGATAACATTAAAAAAAATAAAATTGAAACCATGATATTGGAAGACTTGTAATGATATGGAGTAGGAGAATCTTCTTTTTGTTTTTTGGACAAAAGAAGAAATTTTGCTTAGAGAAGGAAAGTAGAAAAATACATAAGTGGAGGATAAGAAATCCTCCAAAAAGAAAGAAGAATACACAAAAACCACACAAGTCAAGTTTGCCAATCTCTTTGCCTATCTGTCAGAAACCTCTCTAAAGAAACCATTAGTTGAGCATTATAAGGATGCTAAAATAAAATCACTTTATGTCCAGTCTTTAAAACAATTTAAGTGTCCAGTAAGGCAGGTTTAATAATCAGGATTGATATTTGTGGAAGCTGAAAATAGTCTTTTCTTTTTTGAAATCAGTAGAAGCTGAAAATAGCTTTCAAATGTTGAAAAGAATAAGCCACTTTTAGAAAGCTAAAAAATTAAGCTTCTAGAAAAAAAAAAAGCAATAAAATTGAGTTTCCAACATTTTATATAAATATCAGAAGGCAACAAACCGCTTCAAGCAAGATATTTGATGTCTTGAAGTCACGATATATGATGGGCCTTTCTGCATCATGAAGAAAAGCAAGCCCTTTTGCAGCATTTAGAGCAATCTTCATTCTTTTTGACCAAGTCAGTGTTGAGCCCACTCCTACAATCAATAAACATTGGGGATGGTTAGTAGTGAAAAGTAGTGGTAGCTTCCCTGCCAATATTTTTTATTTTTCGTAATTGCATTGATCTATGCAATGCACTTAAGCAATTGAACGGTGAGAATGATGATATTTATCCAAGACTTCGATACAAAGGGGAGTTGTGGTAATAAAATGGGATGCTAATTACATGAATTGATGATAAAACCTGAAGGTTTATTTCACAGTTTGCAGTTTAAATCTCAGAGGGAATTCAAAACGGGAAAGTTTTTTCCAACATCTAGTTTGGGAATATAACTCATCATTCTATGGGCCATATAGCTATATGCAGCCCCCTGATCGACAATACAATCTCCTTTTATCTGTTCCTAGAAGAAAACAATATTATCAGCATGCCAAAGAGTAGAAAGTGGCAGATGGCAAAAGTAAGTACCATCAGAATCATGGAGAAGATCTTAGGATCAAAATATTGAAGGTGTGTTAAAATTTTGGACTGTCATTGGCCCCAAGCAAACTACAAGTTGAGAAACAACCACCTATGTAGGAGGGAGGGAGAGTGATACGAATACAAATGAATTGAATGGTCCCTAGCTTAAAAGATCCTTTGATATTATTCCTCAAAACAATGAATTAATGACTCATTCAGCTCCTCTAGGTCCTATTTATACAAGTTTAACTAACTAACTATCACACACAAAAAAAAAAAAACTAACTAATCAACCAACTAACTAACTATTACTTATTTCAATTCATATTGATAGCCACCTCTTCAATCACTACCTTGTCCTCAAGGTTGATGTAAAAACAAAACATCAGATTATAAGGATTGAAAAGTATGCATGCTAAGAAAACTTAAATTTGCAGCCACGCACACAGAAGAATTCCAGTATTGCTGGCAAGTTGTAAAGCAACTAAAATGTAACTCCTCATAAGTTATCCCATAAACAATGAAGATGACCACGTGTGGCCTTCTCTGATGAAAGTAATTTTCAACGATTGGGTAGTCCACATCTGTCACCCACCCTTTCACAATGCTTTCCCTGGTTTGGAATAATGTTATGCCATTTTCGTATAAATGGGGTAATTCTCCTTTGCCTCCCCTCAATTCATTTCATCAGAAATGATTTTTCCAAAGGTAGTCAAAGTCAGAAGGCAACCTTAAGGCATTAAGGGGGTTTTAATGCCTTGAGAAGAGTGGCGTCGAAAAGCACATGCCTCACTGCAAAAAGGCCTTAACATTAAAAAAAGAATAAAACGGTAAAATATTTTACCAGATTAGATTAATTTATCATATAAATTAACTATTCAAGCATAACATGCATTGTAAAAATAAAAGATCAAAATGTTCAATTTACAAAAACCCTAAGCTGTTTGCTGCTAAGAGTCCCAAAGACCAACAACTAGTTTTTTTTTTTTTTAACTTTAACTATTTTACCCCCTTTAGCATCACAGTTAGCAAGTTAGAAGGCTGGGCTTTTTGGGATTTTTTTTTTTTATAATTACCAATAGGGCACTAAAGGCATGCCTCATTTGAACCAAAAGGTGGCCTAGAAGGGTGGCGTACACCATTTTGAAGCTCAAGGCAGGCTACCCGCTATTAATCCTTACGGTGCCCAAATGAAAAAGCATTAACATACTTAAGCAACGCTTTTAGATGAAGAGATAAATATGTAAGCTAATAGAAAGATAAAACACAACCTCCCTAGTACACATCCAATTACAAGTAATATGTTAATTATACTAATACAATATTAGTATATAGCGTAACTCCGATTCACAAATCAAGTACATCTTCTATTTCATCTGTAGCTTACTGCGAAAAAGATGTTTTTCCAAGCTCCCACTTGCCATGTATTCATAGACCAATAACCGGTGTTCATCCTCACAGCAGTATCCAATGAGCTTCACAAGATTAGGGTGACTGAATTTACCTAAATAGTTAACTTCAGCCTGCAAAATGAACAAAGTTGGCTGGTTTTATCCTCTTTACTGCTACTTGTATCAAGTCTTTCAAGCCACTCTAACTATCACTGTCATTATTCCAACTTGAAAATGAATTTGATTATCAGGAATCTTGGTAACAATGATCCATTATTTTCTCTTTTCAAGTTATGCTTTGAAATAAACTAATATAGAAATAAACTCTTCACCCCATCCCACTCTTTTTTGTCTTGAAATACCACATTAGCAACTTCTCATTTGTACATATGGGGGGTAAAATTTTCTTGAAAAGTGGCTGAACTATGTCCACACGACTTACAGCAGCATGAAAGTTGAGCCACTAGTGACAGACAAGGCTTCCTTTCAAAAGTCAGAACAAAATTTTATATGTACCATTCTAATTATTAATGTTTTTAAACTGGGCTGAATTCCAATGCTATCCAACCCGCCAGTTTCATCATTAGGATTAGATTGAATCAAGTTCAAGTTAAAACAACATCCCTATTTCATTGACTTTTCAAAATAAAATTTTACTTTTGTAACCAGAACAAAAGGTAAATTGGAAAAAATGAGAAAAAAAAAGGGAGGGGGGGGGGCGCAGGGGGCAAAAAATCCTGGTGTAAGAATAAGTTACCAGCCATTCCCTATCGCCTTGAAATCCTTCACGATTAAGCTCCTTACTGGCCACTTGAGTGGTGTCATAACCTGGCCTCACATTACCATCTATGACTCCTTTATATACAACTCCAAAACCACCCTCTCCCAAAATTAAGTCTGGACGGAAGTGCTTGGTGGCCAGCCTCAATGTCAACATTATAGTCAGGACTTTGGCTGAGATCTTTGATATTCATGGAAGCTAATGGACTAAATGGAGTGTTGCTTGTTGTGCTCCTATCTTGCTTAGTTGTTGCTGATACAGCAGATTCATGTCCTGCCTCAATTGCAATAATAGAGTATGTGTTAGAAGTGATAACACGCAATTACATCTCTTTCTTTCTCTCCAGAATGCCTACAACAGTTCAACTACAGCTACAAGAAATAACCACATTCTACACTGGCTACCTGAAATCCTAATTTTCTTTTGTTGAATTATAAAAGGGAAGAACTCACTCAAGTATAAAAATGTAAAAGCGTGTCAATTGACCACTAATCCTAGCCTAGGGTTTACTATGTCTTGGAAGAATCTACTTTTTAAAAATAAGCCATGTTTTGCTTACTTAGACCGACTTTGTTACCAGTAGGTTTTGTGACAGAATGCTGCTTTTGTTCTTCAATGCTGAAGCAAATCCCCATGAATCTGAATCTGAATCTAAATCGAACAGCACATACATTTCATCGTCCCTTCGCTTTGCTTGGCCTGCAGTGAATCACATCACATTGTACATCGTATTCACCGCACTCTGCTCTCATCTCATCAGTTCAACTCCAAAGTCCAAACACAAGATGACAAGGTTCGTCGATGGGTGAGAAACAAACCAACTCCCGATCATAACCAATAAATAGATAAACAAATTCCTTTTTTCTTCCTTCCTCCAAGGAATTGGGATTTGAACAGAGAAAATGGTTTTGGAATTTCAACAGAGAAACACAAGCTACTGACAGAATCATTCAATTCAAAGCTCAATGGATGGGCGCCAAATTAAGCGCTTCCGATCTTCTTCGTTTAATCAAGACTCAACAGTAAGACAACTACTTTATTCTTCCACACTATTTGCAGCTTTTGCATCGAAATTAAACTCAGAAATGTATTGCAATTTTTTTTATAAATTTGAATATTTATATTATATATTTATTAACTTCTACATCAATTTTTAAAAATTTATAATATATAAAACAAAAAGAATGGTTTAAATTTACTCTGTGAAATTTAATTATGTTTGACATTTGACTTTATAAATAATATTTATGTAAATATTAAATATTATAATATATTTATTATCTCATGATTTTAATTCTAAAAAAAAAAGTTTATAGGTTGCCTCTCCTTCTCCACCAAACTTGCAGATAAATCTTTGTCTTACTAAATTTCAGTTTGCTTATTTGCATGGCTTGAGAGATGCAAATTTAAAGACTATATACTTCTCAATAGCTCATATCATGAAGATGTTACCAATAATAAGATGGAGAGTTTAAATTTATTTAGTGAAAGTACAAAATGCTTTATATATTATTATTTTATTATATATTGGCATACATATGATTAAAAAAATTTGATTTTTAAAATAATTATTGTCATTACGAAACTCTTTTAATACAGGTACGATTAGAAATTAAATATTGTTTAACCATGATGATATTTGAAGGCATGCCTACTGCTTACAGATGCTTGTATAGTTGTATCACAATCACAGATATAGGACATTTATTTTATATGTGGCAGACAGAAGGAGAATCCGTGGAACTGCATCACACATGGTAGCCAGGCGACAGGTACAGCCACTAGTTGATAGAGGCGAGGTTGAGGCATCTGGCTTTAATTATGCATGCAGGACTCGGCGACGATACTCTCCTAGAGCCCATATGGGAAAGATGTTTCGATACGATGAGTAGTTCAGGGTACAGTTCCTCATAAATACTCCAGTGATCTCCTGTACGTACATGTTGGCCATAAGATTATACACTGACGAGAGAAATAAGATCCAATGCATATAACTACTAACTCTGTTCCTCTTCACTTACCTGCTGCGGGAAGTCTCCGTCTTCCATTTGTGAATTGATTAGTAACCTTATTCCACGGTGTATGGGTGTTGGATCTATCTCAGCCTTTTCTCAGCAAAACATTTATGGTTAGCACAGTCTACAATATATGAAGAAACTTTGTTCTTCCATTTAATTCAGAACTTTCGAGAGTTTACTTAACTGCAAGCTCAATAATGTATGATTATACAAAATTACCAGTGAAAAACATAAAAAGAGTTTTGTTTACTAACCTGCCCTGCGTCAATAAGGGACAACAAAGCCCATGAACTTTGAACTAAGTTTGCACCGTTGCCTTCTAGATTTGTATATACCTGTTTGACAAGGAAGACATGCAAGTGGAATTCTGTAATTCTCTTCTTTTTCTTCATAGTTTGGTGTGCTATTCAAAGCAAAATGAATGTTATATACCTTGTTTTGGCTTGACAAGTAACTCTCTCCCCACCCGCCATTAGGCAGCTGCTTTGACAACAAAAATTTACAAGCTTTGCGTAGGGCAGGACTGTTATGGTAGTTCTTTCCAGAGACTGTTAGTCCCTCTACAGCAAACCAGGTACCATAGGTATAGCAAATCCCCCAACAACCATACCTGTATAAGTGCTTATCTATAGTAAATAATGAACCTTGTCTTTTATTGAACCAAATAAGTGAACTAAAAATATGTGGCACTAAACTAATATAAATAGCATATTGTAAGTCAGCTAGTGTGTCTTAGATTAGATAGTAAGAAAGATATGTATCAGTTCGAATGGTAAATGCTAGGACAGTTCGAATGGTAAAAGCTAGGACCTACAACTGTACAGTAGATTGCAAAAGTAGAGATAGGGTATAATGCATAAGATAAAAATTAAATCATTAGCACCAGAGAAAAAGAAAGAAGATACAATACCATGAGCCGTCAGGATTTTGCGTGTTTTCAATGTAACGGATTGCTTTAGAAATGCAGTGATCTATTTCCTTTCTTCTGTGCTTTTGGTATAGCTTTCTAAAGAGAGCCAAGCCTTGCATTGCTGATCCTGTGCACTCCACATACCTATTTCACAACATGGCACACAGTAAGTGGGAAGAATTGGCGAATATAGTACATCGACAACGTTAACATGATTGTCAGTGTAATCTTACTCCGTCTCAATAACAGTGTCTTCAAAGAATTCTGTTGGATTGAATTTCTGCAGCAAACGTGAGTTCTCTCACTCAGTTAAGGCAATGTCGTTAAATTTTTGGGTTGATGAATCAGGATGCCCATGCCCATATATTTTCTTACCTCTAACCAACGGTAGGCTCTTTGAGGCTCCCAAGCTGGGAAACCGCCATTGTTGCTCTGTAGTTGAACCAGATACGTGAGAGTTGCATCTCGTTACACATAGAAACGACAGGGACAATGGTAACTAGAAAACCATACTTGTAGAGAGAGGATGACATTAACAGCATCGTAGAACCGCTCTGTTTCCATTTTTTCCCCAGCTAGATCAGTTGACATTTGTGAGAGTAGGAGTGCAGCCTGTAGTGTAGATAGATTTGGTTGGCAAATGTCAAATTCTAGTCAGTGTTGAAAACCATCCTGATAATAAAAAAGAAATAAATTCATAGAATTTTGTGTGAACCTTCAGTCCTTCTGCCGTGCAGTCAGAGACTTGCCAACCGTGGTCGTGCAGTGAGAATGTCCACGATCCTTTGGATATGTGTCGGTACATTGCATTGAAGTCCCCAGATGGGTTGTCGCGGACCTTAAAATTAAGATGGCATTAACCATTAAGTATGGCTATCAAGTGAAGGAAAAGGAATAATAAGTGACAAGTTATAACCTGAGAAGCCTTCACAAAGTCGTGTGCTTTCCGAAGTGTAGGCCCGTACTCTTCATTCAGATTACAAGAAAGGATTGCTTGTATAGCAAATGCTGCATCCCACATCTGACAACCAAAACTCTGCATTAAAATGAACTAACAAGCAGTGAGCAACATTCTTCAAATTAAACTGCTATTTGGAGGAGGCTCTAATCATTAAAAAGGTAATGCTAATTAACCTGGATTTTCAAGCCATCTTCTGCGAGCCAGAAGTGATCAGGGATTCTGGCTAAATGAAGTTTGTATGCCTCTGAGTTGGGGTCTTCAACCCATCGGGCAATCAAACATAACACCTGCCATTTCCATTAATTCAGTAGTGACAAATTGTTCTTAAAAATAAATGACATTATTTAATGGTTAAGCATGTTATTTACCTTCTCTACACATCCAATGCAAAGGTATCTACTGTTCTCATCCTCATAACGTACATGATTTATTGCGATTTCTAGCGCCTTCTCTCTCAGCATGGAAAAGGGCCAGCAATTTAGAAAACGCTCTCCCACGTGATGAAGAAATGCCCATAAGCATATCTTGAATCAGAGGATGTGGGTAGTAGAGATCCTCCTGAAATTGCATGCAGTGTTGAGTTTCATGTCAGATGCATGAAAATATCTTCCTCTCTTTCCTTGCGTAGTAGAACATGTCACCAAAATTTCCCCAAAGGATCATTATATGAAACTGAAACTGAAACTTGTATTTGACATGGGGCACAAAACAATCAAATTAATAATTAATAATATTAATTGAAGATAAAGATTCCATGGACCGTAGCAACAGTGTTTCGGGCTTTATTCCAGTTGATTTGATCATAAGGCTCGTTGTACAGTTCTTCTCTTATTGAGATGATTAATCCAGTGATGGGGCCCACGAACCTCTTTCCATATAAATATGACATGGGCATGTAAACCAAACGACACTGGCACATCATTTTCCCTGGATATTATTTGGCGAAGGTCACAGAGGAGACACAAGCAAACGATGGAAGAAATTAAGAAAGGGAGCTCAGAAAACCTGGATGAATAGGGGTGAATTTGGGCAGAAGCCAGAACTCTGGTGGAAGTGGATTGCAGCCTGACCACTCATAAGCTCCAAGTACCTATAGTAGATCAAATATATTACATGTGATGTGTGCATATTATGATTATGATATACACTTGTCTCTAATATTAATGTATTATTATTTACCGTGACCCAGAACTTTCCCCACGATGGAATAGCCACTAAACCACCATGGTCAAGGATCCATTTTCTGCCTCTGGCCATTGCCCTGTCTTCACCATCTTCAGGTCCTTCTCCAAGTATCCTCAAGGCAATATAGCTCAACGCTGACCCAAACATTGTGCTGTGACCCTCTATATGGAATCCCCAGCCTCCATCTTCGTTCTGTCTCATGTCATGAGAAAACACCGACGCGACCATTAATTTAATTCGCTTATAACTAAATTACATGGATCTCAATTATTGTTTTGCTTCCCTTCCACGATCCCTTCTTATTTACACTGAAAAGCATTTTAGAAAAATACCTGATGATTATACAAATACCGAATAGTTTCTTTCTTGTGTTCTGGCCCTAAAACAGCATCAAGGGATCCCGTAATATAGAGTGCCATTACCTGCGCACATGGTAATAACATGAATATATAGGCATATGTTCACAAAAGCATACTTCTGTTTGCATAATGACTCGAGTTCCAACTCGGGTACATGCTAATAAGTAGGTAGGGGCCAGCGGCAGAGCTAAAAAGAAAAATAACACTTTATATAAAGGCGTCCAAAGTAAAGAATTTTTATTTTTTTGATAAGAGATTACATCCAAAGTGTATTTTTAAAAAATTTAGGGGAAACATTCTCCCTCACAATGCACTAGGAACCACCCTGCTGTTGAGTAGTTATTATTTATTAACTCTTCATTGACTATTTTAATTATATTTTTTAAAATTGTAATTAAATATGAAATAAAAAAGAAATAATTAATTAAAATTTTAATTGAATAAAATATTATTTCATTGAAAATAATTTAAAAATTATAATTAAAATCAATTGGTAAAAAGTATAAATAGACAATTTGGAGTACCAATAAGTTAATCCTAATTTCATAGATTGGACAATTATTTAAGTTATATAGTATCTTTAATCAAATTAAAAAATTAACCACTACCAAATTATATATAATTTTTAATCTACAAAAGAATAATGTTACTGGCATTTACAACTGGTACAAAAGGTAGAAATATGTATGTTAAATAATTGAGTGCTGCATAGAGCGAAAATATGATATATGTTTATCAAAATTACGTATTATAAATTTATATTTACACTTATAATCTAATATTTACTGTTAGTTGTTTAATTTGTTGGACAAACATGAATCAAGAATTTTTATTTTCTTAAACATTGAGAGTGAGAAGTGAAGATGGAGATATGGTTACATCATATCTATATATGTTGTTTTATTGTCAACTAACGTTTTACTTTAATATTTTAGTTTCTTTTCTTTTTTTTATGAAGTATTTGAATGAATTTTTTTGGTAATAGTATTTATTTTACAAATAAAAGATTATTCATCAAAAGAATAATAAAATTTAAAATGACTAGCAATTACAAGAGATGTTACCTAACATATATATATATATATATATATATATATATATATATGAAATAATTTTGATCAATATATGATATACTTTCATTATATAAATTTATGTAAGCGTAACAAATATTACCCCTTGCAAGTTAAATATAAAAAGAAAAGTTAATAATTAGAACAGATAAGATGATGTTATAAAACCATAATAACTCTAGCCGCACACAGAGCTCAGGCCTCCCGTACCCAAACCAAAAAAAAAAACCTCAGGCCTCAAGCTCTTCAAAAAATATATTACAATTTAAGTTACACCTTAGTACAACTACAACTACAAGTCTTTTGTTTTTTTGGGGTCAACCAACTACAAGTCTTCAAGGGCTGTAATTATACCAGAATAATAATTAGAGTAGATCTGGAGAAGTGCTCACCAAAGGTTGAAGGAAAAAACAAAGGGCCAGCAGATTCAGCAGGCCAGTGGCCATCATGGGCCTGAATGGAGGAATAGAAACTGATAGCCCTTCTAATTGTAGTAATCAATGCTTCAGCCGCCACGTCCTCTCCGTCTCTCACTTTTACTGCAGGTGGAATGGGGCCGCATGGGTTCTCCTTTCTGAGCTGCGAATCCCATTATTACAAGCATGCCATGTGATTACTAAAAAGTCACAAAGGAGAACTACTACTTCACAAAAAGATATATATATTCCTACTTTTCCTATTTAATTGTCTAGAATTTTGCTATTCCATTATCCCCACAGTCCAAAACAACGTCAATTTGGGAACCTTTTTCTTTCTTTCTTTATCAAGGTGGTGTTAAGATTTTTATCAAGGAAATTTACACTGCATGATATCATTGCTTTCACAAAAAAAAATTTTAATTATTTGTATGTTTTATTCTTGTATAGTTATAGTAAGACGAGCCTCTAAATTTTAAGAATAAACACACATTTCTCTCTTTATATTTTACTTATTTCATAAGTGTTTCAATCTCAATTGGTTAGATTCCAAGTTCCAACCCGTATAGCAGTTTTTTAAGATGCAATAATGTGAAATATAAATCATTGCAGTTAATTTATGTTTTAAATGGCACACTTAAATAATTTAGTACCACATATATAAATACTTCACATTTTAAATTTCATTGAAATAATGAGTAATACTAATGTACGAGAGAGGATTAATTACTTCCATTGCATAACCCTAAAATGTTATCAATAAAAAAAAAATCTATATAAGTGTTGGAAATATATGTGTGATTGAGTTTTTTTTTTTCTCTTTTCTTTTGCTTCTATTTATTTATTATTCGAATAAAATAATATTCAAATGAATATGACTCATATAGGTAGTATGCATTATTTCATAAACATTGTCAAAAAAAAATTCTATATCCTTCTAATTTATTAAGCTAATAATTTTTTTAATTATTAAATGAAGTAAATTTTAAATATTTTATATATTTTTAAAATATTAAATATTTTATTTTTTATTTAATACTTATTTTATTATGTGTTAAAAAGATTATTAAAAAAAACTTTTAGGAAGATATAGCAAAATTCTAAAAAAAATAATTAAAATTTTTAACAAAATTTATTTAGATTTAAGTGTGAATATTATATCTATAGATTGAAGTAATAAATACTACTTATTTATTCAAAAGTCAACAAATAGGTCAAATCATTCTATTAAAAATTATAACTATATAACATTTTCTATCAATATAATAATTATTCTAATTATAATTATTCTACATAATAGCTGGTATCCGTTTTTAATTTTATTTTGATTCTTGAAATTATATTTTATAAAAAATGTCATATTATTATTATTTTTTATTTAAAAATATTAATTTTATAAAATTAATTTAAATGGTTGGAGGCCTAGAAGGATTCTCCTACTTTAAATTTAAAAAAAAAAACGTTTGGCAGTTTTTTAGTTATTGATTATGAGTACGTGAAAAACATTATTTGTTCAACATTAAAAAAAAAAAGAGAGAAAGGGGAAAAAAAGGATATAAATATATATATATATATATGAATCAGATTCGAATAGTGGGTGGAGGTACCTGCATTCTCATGAGAAGGTCGGCGCTTTGTTTAATGGAAAATCGATTTTTTTTGAATTCCTGCTGTAACCTTTCGATCTCAGCACGTTCTTGCGGAGTTCCGGCATTTGGATCAAACACCCAGTGTTGACGTCCGATGAAATTGTTCACGGAAATCAACCCCGCTCCTCCTTCCGCTATCTTCAACTTCCACATTATGAATTTTTTGTCTTTCTTCCTCTCTCGATCACTGATCTCTTTGCCTTAATTAGTTGAACCAAACCAAAATTAACAATAAATATTAATATCCTTCCTTCCAATACAGTCACAACGTAACTGATCACACGTATAAATTCAACAAACATAATATATATATATAAACCAGAGAAGACGGATACGTGGGCAGAAATACATATTAAAGCTCAGCAGAGAGAGGCAGAGGTGTATGTTGACTGATGAACTTTGATAGTATAATTGAGAAAAGAAATCAACATCCGTATTAGTAACTTGCCTCAGAAACTATTTTTGAAAAAGTGAAGGATTGGATTAACGAAGGTTTCCTCACCTACAACAGAAACTTGCCTGTTGCTGCCACGGCCGGAGAGGAGAGACCAGACAGGGGTATATATAGGTATATAGCTACAAAGTTACGAGGTGGCGCAGTTTGATAAATCAAGTATGTGGATATAATAATTAATTAATGCCAACACCTGGATAGCCATTATATAAAATCCGATAGGGACTCTTGTATACTTGGAGTCGGTTCGACTTACTTTCCTTAAATGGAAGTTTGGTACGTGAATAAAAAATTTATAGATGAATTGTGTATAAAATTTGTATACATGCTTAATAAATCTAAACTTAAAATTTATTAAAAAAATTTTACTATTATTTTTACTTCATATCAAATTTACCAATAAAATGGGCTAACAAATAATAAATTTTGAGATGGAAAGCAGGGCCTCATGAGTCGATAACAACGAGTCAAGAGTTGTCCAGTTTGGAGTGATTTGTCAACTTGTGTTGAAATTAGGGTTCATTTGGATAAATTTTTTGAAAATAATATTTTTTATATATTTATTTTTAGTTTATTTTTTTAAAAAAAAATAATTTTATATTTAGATATAATATTTAAAAATTATTTTTAAATAATAAAAGAAATTTTAAGTTTATTTGAATAAAAAAAAAAAATAAAAATATTTTATTTATATTAAAATTACTAAAAAAAATTTAAATATAAGATATGATGAGTTATGATGTATAAGATATGATTAAATTGACTAGCATAATAGTAACAGTATAGTTTTTAAATATATCATGGTAACATTATCATGAAAAATAAGATGTGGAGTAATAAAAATATATCTAATTATGTATCAAAATACTTAACATGTTAATGATGTTATTTTATTTTATTTTTTTTCAAGTAGTATGGTCATTGAGGTTAAAATTTGATTTAAAATATTAAAATATCATAATTAAAAGTTATTTTATTTAAAATATAATTCACAAAACTACCTAAAAAAATATATAATATAATTTTTTATGAAAGTAAATTATATTAAAAATGACATCTCTTTTTATTTTTTTAAATTAAAAATCACTAATTTAAAAAAAATAATAACTTTTTAAATTTTTTTTATTTTTTTAAAGTTATATTTAAATATATTTAAAAAATAAATATATTCAAACGTACTCTTAATTTGATTTGATACTTTAAAAAAAAGGATATCAGAGCCTCGGAGTAAAGACGCGCTGGTGACCGCCCACCAATAATCTTCTGTAGGATTAAATTTAATGAAGGCAGAATTCGGCCCGGTTCTGAGTTTTCTAAATCCGTTGACTTCACTTCAGCACTCCCTTGGCCTTTTCTAAATCTAATATTAACGCGACATGTACAATAGCCTGGTTGGAATTTATTGCGCTCCTTATCTTTTTAGCAACTACTTTTATATCATACAGTTAATTTTTAAATATAATTAGAGATTAAAAAAGAAAATCATTTATTAAAATTATTATTATTGATATAAAATATAAATATGCTCCTTTAATTTTAAGTAAATTATACATTCTTTTAATTAAAAAAAACTAATAAATACTTGAATTATATAATTTATAATAATTATTTTTTATCTAATATTTTATCAAATTTAACTATTGATCTTATCACATATAATATATACGTGACTTATTAACTTTTTTTTATTTTTTTTATAAAATAACATGTAAAAGTGATAATAAAATTAAATTTTATATTAACTTAAATGTATAATTTCTTTATTTTATGACTTATTTTTGTAAAAAATATAAAAATAATATTAATAGTTGACGTAAATATTACGTGTGACTGAATTATCAATTGAATTTAATAAAATATTAAAAAAAATTAATTATTATTAATTACATAATTTAAGTTTATAATAATAATTATTTTTAATTAAGAGAGTATAAATGTAACCGATCAAAAATTAAAAGAGTGTGTAAATATTTTATTATTATTATTATTATAAATACTTTTATTTTTATTAATATAAAATCACGAATAATTCAAAGGTTTTGGACTAAATGCAAGTCGCAAAATACTAAAAATATATGGTTAAACTTTCTCCAATAATATATGATATTAGAATGTTGTTATGATACTTAAATTTTTGTTAAAGTATTAATATTTAAAATGATTTGTTAATATTTATTAATTATTATTTTTTAGAATAAAAAATTATTAAGGGTAGGTACTAATTCGTGATACTTAGGATTTATTACGAATTATAACTTTTAATATTTTGTCAAAAAATTTATAACATTAAAATGTCACTTTTATATTCTTATAAAAATTAAATTTATAATTTTTATATACAAAAATTATAAATTTTAATATTAAAAAATAACAATTAAAATTTCATACTTTATAAATTTATATATTTTAAAAAAAAATTTAACAAAAATATATCAATACATAATTTTTATTGAATAATATTATACAATTAAAAAAATTAATCAGAAGTTTTAAAACATTTAACTAAAATTATAAGTAATTATTAAATAAAATAAAATAATAAAAAATTATTTATTTATTTAAAAATTAATAAATATATTAAATTATTTAATTAAAAACTTTAATTAAAAAATTATTAGAACTTAATTTTTTTTTAATTTAATCTTATTCTTTAAAAAAAAATTTATATTATCACCGATAAGGATGTGACTGATGTGACCTTGACGGTGACAAACAACTTATATCTGTCATCCCTAATATTCAAAGGCTGTATTACAGTCATTTATTTGAGTTTGGTTGGCGTTTACCTACTCAAATCATGATTCAATTTTTTGGGATAACTACTGCTTACATATATTTATAAAATATTAATAGTTTAATTAATTCTTAAGTATTTAATAATTAAATTTAATTTTGATTTAAATATAATTATAAAATATTAAATCATTAAAAATATTAGATTAAAATAATAATAAAATTTAATTTTAATTTATTATAATATAAAAAATTTTATACTATTATTTAATTATGAGTTATAAATTATTAAAAAAATATTTATTAAAATAATAATTATTTAAAAATTTAAATACTTAATAATATATCAATAAATAATAATATAAAAAAATTTTACATTATAATAAATTAAAATTAAAATTAATAAATATTATTAAAAAATTAAATATAAAATAATATGTAATTAAATGATAGTATAAAAAATTTTATATTAAAATTAAAATTAAATTCTTAATACTTATTGAATGAATTTTATGAATTTTAATTTTTTAAAAAAATTAATAATTAATAAATATTTCATTACATATAAATAATATTAATGCCTTTGGAAAATTTAAAGTATCATAATATCATTCTTTTTACATATTTCTTTGTATTTTTTATAGCATAAGCATTTTTTGTTATTTTGTGATAAAAAAATTAAAATTAAGTTTATATTTTTAAAAAGTTATAATCTAGTGAAAATAAATATATTAAATAACATTTTTTAACTACACATTTAAATTTAAATTTTATAAATACTATTTGAATAACATAAATTATATTACTACAAGATTTATTTTTCAACAAAATTAAGGCTTGGGAGATTTTGAAGAAAAAATGAGAGAAAGAAAAGATTTATCATAATTATTTTTTTTATTTAAAAATTTTATAAAAGAATGAGAATGAAATAAAAATTTTAAATAATTTTTATTTATTAATTTTTATAAATATTTTAAAATTCTTCAAATTTTAAAATTTTCAAAAATTTTATAATATTTAAATAAAAAAATTAATCAATTAATCTTTCATTATCTTCTTTTTTTTATTTTTTAAATTTTTTTTTTTTTTTAAAATTATTTCTTTCAAATTCCTAAACATAACATAAATATATATAAAATTTAAATTTATAAAATTTAATTCAACCGCATAATTAAAGAAACGAACGGATGGATGTAACGAGAACGACGTGTCAGACCATTTATGAAGATGAACAAGTCTGAACAGTCCACCGCTTTGTGTTTGATTTCTATCCATGAAAAACATCAAGTAATAGAATACGAGTTTCAAGTTTATATATATATATATAATCTTTAATTTCATTTTAATATAATAATTAAAAATTAATCAATTTAATGAAAAAATATTATAAAGAATTTGAATTAAATAAATAAAAAATAATTATATGTATATATTTAATAAAAATATAAAAATTAATTTTATTTATTAAATTTATTTCTTCTAAAAGGATAAAATTACGTATCTTTTAGTAAAATAATTATTTAATATGTTCATAAAATATTAACAATTTACTAATATATTATAGATATGATGTATGATAGATATACTTAAACGATTTAATTCATACTCACATAACTAAATAACAATTATATCAATGCGAAATGAAAATAGAAAGGATCAAGACATATCTCCTGTCATTGCTCTGCTCTCAATTGCTTCAAGATTTCGGTTATAATGGCTCTTCTAAGCTCTCTCTCTCACTATTTAGATGGTATTCATAACTGAATGTGAAAGTGAGCTTAGGGACCAAAATCATGAGTGCACACCTCTTAAATAGCCTTTGCCCATCACAGAAGTGGTTGTGGACGTGCAAAATGTAGTGGACAGTTTCAGACCGTTAATAAATAAGTGGAATGAAGATGTGGAATGAACGTAGACCAACTCTTGACTTATTCTTCGGTTTGTTATCGAAGATTACGTGAGGAATTCAAAACCATTCAAACATTCTCTGGCTTGATCCACATATTCTATCATATACTACAGTGAAAAACAAAATGTATGAATCATAGTGATAAATCCTCTAAAAGTGAGTATTATCTTCCATGTATCACAATGCATTATGTCTCTCAAGCCAATATGACTTAATGAATAAACCTTATGTTTATTCTAGGTCCAAAATTCAATAATATTTCTCAAAATGAATAAATGAATATGTGCACAAAAATGAAATGAGAAAACATCACAAATAGAGTTTCATTAAAATAACATCATTCTTACAACAAAAATCACATAAAGGAACCAAGTCCCATTCTATCTATATGACCTTTAAATTTCAACGGTGACATGCCTTTAGTTAAAGGATCAGCAATCATCAATTCAATGCTTATATGTTTAATAACCACTGTTTTATCCTTAACACTCTCTCTTATGGCTTGATACTTGATGTCGATGTGCTTGCTTCGACTACCGCTTTTGTTGTTCTTAGCCATAAAAACAGCAGTTGAATTATCACAATATATCCTAACTGACCTAGAAATTGAATTAATAATTCTAAGTCCTGAAATAAAACCCTTCATCCATACACCATGTGAGATAGCCTCAAAATAAGATACGAACTCAGCTTCCATAGTAGAAGTAGCAGTTAGAGTCTGCTTTGCACTTCTCTAAGATACAGCTCCACGGGCTAGCATAAAGATATATCCTGAAGTCGATTTTCGCGAATCAATACAGCCAGCGTAGTCTGAATCAGAGTAGCCAGTCACTTCCAAATTATCAATTCGTCTGTACATAAGCATGTACTCTTTAGTCCCTTAAATGTATTTCAATACTTTCTTTGCAGCTCTCTAGTGATTTATACTTGGATTACTCTAATATCTCCCTAACATTCTAATAGCAAATGCAATGTTAGGTCTTGTGCAGACCTGAGCATACATCAAGCTTCCTACAATTGAAGTATAAGGAATGTTCTTCATTTGTTCCCGCTCAAGATCATTCTTCAGGCACCGGTCCAAATCGAATCTGTCATCCTTCACAATGGGAGCTATACTTGGTGAACAATCCTTTATCCGAAATCTCTCCAAAACTTTGTTGATATAGGTCTCCTGAGACAAACCTAGAATACCTCAAAATCTGTCTCTATGTATCTTGATGCCAATGACATAAGACGCATCTCCCATATCCTTAATGTCAAAGTTTTCAGAGAGGAATTGTTTCACCTCATATAGCAAACCTTTATCATTGGTTGTAAGTAAAATGTCATCCACATATAGAAAAAGGAAACAAATCTTGCTCCCACTACCTTTCTGATATATACATTGATCCACAATGTTCTCCACAAAACCAAATGAAGAGATAATATCATGAAATTTTAAATACCATTGACGAGAGGCCTGTTTCAATCCATATATGGATTTCTTAAGCTTGCAGACCAAATGCTCACCTTTATTAGAGGAAAATCCTTCTGGTTGTTTCATGTAAACCTCTTCCTCCAGATCTCCATTGAGAAAGGTCGTTTTCACATCTATTTGTTGCAACTCTAAGTCAAAATGCGCAACTAATACCAGAATGATACGAAGAGAATCTTTCTTAGATACAGGAGAAAAGGTTTCTTTGTAGTCAATTCCTTCCTTTTGAGTGAATCCTTTTAGCAACGAGTCTTGCTTTATATCTCTCAATGTTGCCCAATGAGTCTTTCTTTGTTTTGAAGACCCATTTACATCTAATGACTTTTGCACCATTAGGCAACTCAACAAGATCCCAGACTCTGTTAGATGCCATAGAATTCATCTTATAGCATCGTACCATAAATTTGATTCTTTACAACTCATGGCTTGTGAAAACGTTACAAGATCATTTTCGGCTCCAATATTATAGTCAGATTCCTGTAGATACACAATATAATCACTGGGTATCGCTGATTTTCTTGTTCTAGTATAGATCTCCTTAATATTGTATCATTATCTACTTGAAGAACTTGTTATTCAACTGGTTGATCAATAATTTCTTGTTCCTCATCAACAACTTGATCTACTGGATTAATATCAGCAGGTTGTAGATCTTCAATGGCTGGTTGTTCAACATTCGGTTGAACTGAAAGGGTATTGTTAACAACAACCAATCTTATACTCGAGGTATAAGGTTGAGTATTTGAATAATCTTTTCCAGAAACAAGGTTTCTGAATTGATCGCTCCCACTAATCAAGTTATTTTCAAGAAATTTAGCATTTCTTAATTCTACAATCCTAATAGTATGAGATGGACAATAAAATTTATATCCCTTAGACCTTTTAGCATATCCAACGAAATATCCACTAATGGTCCTTGGGTCCAGCTTCTTTTCTTATGGGTTGTAGATTCTAACTTCAGACAACCATCCCCAAATTTGTACATGTTGCAAACTCGGTTTTCAACCTTTAAATAACTCAAATGGCATCTTTGGGACAGTCTTAGTTAGGACTCGGTTTAATATGTACACTGCCATCTTAAGTGCTTCAATCCACAAGGACTTAGGAAGCTTGGAGCTACTAAGCATACTTCGCACCATATCCAGTAATGTTCGATTTCTTCTTTCTGCTACACCATTATGATTTGGAGAACCAAGCATGGTGTATTAGGCAACTATCCCATGCTCTTCAAGAAACTTTACAAATGGACTAGGTGCTTGTCCATCTTCAATGTATCTATCATAATATTCTCCACCTCTATCTGATGTCATGATCTTAATTTGTTTACCGCATTGTTTTTCTACTTCGGATTTAAATACCTTAAAGGCATCTGATGCTTCATGCTTATTATAAAGCATGTAGAGATACATGTACGGTGAGTAATCATCTATAAAAGAGATGAAATATTTCTGACCATATGCGTCTATATCTGGACAACAAATGTATGTATGTATGATTTCTAACAGTTCTGTACTCCTATTGGCACATTTCTTTGACTTGTTGGTCTGCTTTCCCTTTATGCAGTCTACACAAGTCTCAAAATCAGTAAAATCTAAAGTACTAAATACTCCATCATTTACCAATCTTTTAATTCTCTGAATGGAGATATGTTCTAACCTCTGGTGCCATAACATAGAGGACTTTTCATTCATAACACATCGTTTTGTACTAATGTTAACATGTATAGCATCATAAGCAGTATCATTTTATAAATCAATAGGAAAAAAGACCATTAGATAAAGTATCATTCCTAACTAGATTAGATTTATAAAATAAACTGAAAGATGTCTCATAAAACATAAAGGAATAACCCAAAGGTACAAGTTTTGAAACTAAAATCAAGTTCTTAGAGAAACTTTGAACATAAAAAGTCTTTCCTAAATTCAAAATAAAACCACTACTTAAAGCTAAACTGTATGTTCCTACAGCCTCCACATGTGAACTCATCTTGCCTCCTGAATAGATGTACTGTTCACTTCCCACTGGCTTCCTTAGGTTTTGCATACCCTGTAAGGTGTACGAAACATGGATTGTAGAACCAGAATCAATCCACCATGTGTTATCATTAGCATTAACCATATTATATTCATAACAAACAAATGAGATTGACATACATTTCTTATCAAGTCATTGCTGGAATTTGGTGCATCCTTTCTTCATGTGCCATTTCTTTTTACAGAAGAAACACTTGGATTCCTTCTTAATCTCATTTTGAGGTGTTATTTTACCTTTCCCCTTCTTCTTGACTTGGTTATGATCCTTCCTCTCAGTTGTCATAAATGCACCCTCTCCCAATTCCATTAGTAGCCTTCCCTCCTCCTAAACACAAATGGTCAAAAGTTTATTGATTAACCATATATCCTTATGTGTGTTGTAGGATATCTTGAAAGGTCCATATTGCTGTGAAAGAGTGTTCAGAATATAGTACACAAGAAAAGAGTCAGACATATCAACCTTAAGTACCTTCAGTTGAGCTGCAATGTCCCTCATCTGCATGATATGCTCATGCACACCTCTTATAGTAGTGAGCCTCAGGGATGAAAACCTCATAATCAGGATGCTGGCAAGTACCTTATTTAAAGACACAAGTTGTTCATCAATAGCCTTAGAAGTGGCTTAATTTTGTCACGCTGATCGACAGAACCACGAATGCCAGCATAGATTTTGGTCTTTATGAACATAACTGAGAGACGATTAGATTGCTCCTACTTTTCATACAGATCAACCTCATATGGAGTGCTGGTCTTAGTGATAGGAGGTGGTTCGTCTTTCTTAATTGCATAATCAATGTCTATCAACCCCAATTGAAGAAGAATTCTCTCTCTCCAAACTTTATAATTATCACCCCTCAATTCGGGAATGTCACATTTCATATCAGAGAAATTCGTAAGTTGTATGACTGCATAATATTAAACATATATGCTTATAATTAAAATTTGAGACTAATAAATCATATATCATGTTCTACCAATGTAAATCATGTTTGAAATTTATGAATCTACTGACATAAAACTTGATTGTGGGCTAGAGTTCTAATTCAATTAGATCCATACATAACTTTATGATAAAGCTATCAAATTATGCCTAATTCCTATGAGTAAATTAAGAATATAATTTGATATTCTATCCTAATTAATCATACAAAATATAATAAAGATTCATGTGAAATAAAATTTATTATATTACATATGATCAACTACAAGTAATGTCATTATGTGATCCTAGAACTCATAATATATAATTTCAACTAATTTAAAGATGTTGTGGCTACTCTCTAATTAATTAAAATTATATGGATTACTTAACATTAATTAATTCTTAGGCCATATTATTGCAATAAACCATAAAACAATATTACTTATAAGCAATGCCCTTTTCTCTATGTGATCCTGAAATTCCTAATATATAATTTAATTAATTAAAAATATTGTGTCTAATATCTAATTAATCAAAATATACGAATCATTAAACATTTGATTTCATGCATAAAATATCCATAAAATTGCATGCATCAATATATAAAACAAATTAAAGAATACATACAAATTACGCACAAAATTTAAACACAAATGCCAAATTTTTTGTCTGCTCAAGATGACAAAATTTTGGTCCTGCCATTGCTTTGTTATCAATTGCTTAAAAATTTCGGTTATAATGGCTCTTCTAAGCCCTTTCCCTCACTATTTAGATGGTGTTCGTAACTAAATATGAAAGTGAGCTTAGGGACCAAAACCATAAGTGCACACCCCTTAAATAGCTTCTACCCATCACAGAGGCGGTTGGGGATGTGCGAAATATAGTGGGCAGTTTATGAACGTTACTAAAGAAGTAGAATGAGGATGTGAAATGAATGTGAACCAACTCTTGACTTATTCTTCGATTTGTTACCGAAGATTACGTGAGGAATTCAAAATCATTCAAACATGATATTATTATATTCTACTAATACTATTTGAATTAAAAATTCCTACTAATTTGACTTGAAATCTAACTTATTAGAATTTATAATAATAAATAATTATATTAAAATAAAGAAACTTATATATATTATATTATTCTTTTACGCAGATTAACTAAGAATAAATATTTATAATTTACAGACTATAATTTGGATATTCAAAATAAATTCTATTAGTAATTAAGTATTTGAAAGAAATATATATTAAATATTAAACAGAATTGAAATATTTGAATTAAAAATAAATATATAATTCTAAATTAACAGAATGATACATATTTATAATTTTATGAAAAGATAATATAATTTTTGTTAAAATTATAATTTTTTTATTATTTATAAATTAAATAAGTAAAGTCAAATTATCCATGTTTATTAAATATAGCTTTATTATTCTCTCTATTCATTCAATTCAGATTTTTTATAATCTTTTTTCATTAAATTAGTTGATTTTTGACCATTAAATTAAAATAAAATTAAGAGCTAAATGGCAATATAAAAGTAAAACTCTTATATTGATATAAATTAATTCCTCCCATATATATATATATATTATATATATATATATATATATGTATGTATGACTCATCATCTTTGGGTAAAGTTCTGTTGCACCTAACATATTTATCAAATTGAATCAAATACTTCCATCTTTTATAAATTCATTAATTTATTTTTTAATATATGAACATAGATTATTTAAATAAAAATAATATTTATATCATTCTTTAAATCCTACTTTTCTTTATTATGATAAGATTGGAGTTTAATCCACAAGTGTATGATTCAGTAACTAGTAAGTTAAAATCTTATAATAGAATAAGTTTATATTAGAGAACATTTTGTGAAAAATGATAACTTAAATAAGATTATAACTTATAAGATAAAAAAAACAAAAAAAAAAGATAAGACAGATTGAAGCATTTTTTTACATATAGACAAACATTAATCAGTAACATCAACATTTATAATTGTTTTTTTTTGTTTTTGATCATTGGAAACTATATAAGACGGGCAACTTATTATCTTTCTCTTATAAATTTCATCGTACTCGATCATTATAATAGAATTTAAAAGCATGACCTATAAACTTTGTTTGACATTTTCTTGTGGTTTTATTCCCCTTTTTGGAGGGTGAATACAGTAATTTGAATATGTGACATCAACATTTCTTTTTAAAAAAAAAAATTATCAGAGACTATATAAGACGGGTTGCTCATTCTCTTAATTTCTCTTATGGATGTTATCCTACTAATTAATTTATAATAAATTTAAACATGTTACTTATAAATTTCAACACTCAATGTTTAGAATTATCAACAATTATAGTTGTCACATACTATTTGAAACACTTACTATATTTTGTTTGACATTTTCTTTTGGTTTTCTTCCCCTTTTTGGGGGTTGATTACAGTACGTAATTTGCATATGACTGCTGATATTTTTGCTACGAAACAAAATATAACAACTTTCAAAGACAAATTAGTAGGCATGCTTTGCATGATGCTCCTGAAGTCATACTCCTCACATAGGCATGCCTTTCATTCTTCAATATTCTTTAAGCTTCTTCCTTTTCTTGACTAATAAAATATCATATTAAGATTCTTCGTTTACATGCATGCCTTTTCTTTCCTGCTCGCATTCATCATGACTTTTATTAATTAGTATAAATGTATATCTTTCTAGTGAAGGAAAAATCTAGGAAGAGAGGAAGTTATATATCTCATTTTAAAACCAGAACATATCATAAGATTCATCCATAATTTATAGTAATATTTACATATCGCTTATAAAAAAAATCCTAACAAATTAAAAATTAAATTTAACACCTTTAAAATTATAAATTTATTCATTAGTATATAAGCCAAAAACTAAGATAACTTAGTTAATAAATTTTTTAACAAAGATGGATTTGAAAGAGATTTTAGATCCAATTTTTTAGGGTCAATTGTAATTTTTTTTCCAAAGTTATTATTATCTTTAATATATTTTATTTTCAATTAATGTAATTGTTTGTTTAGCAACTTAATTAAGTATCATTCATTACAATTCTTCTAAGGAACCTTTGTGAAAAGCAATCTTGTTAAAATTAAATTAGACAATAAATTAATAAATTTTTTAGTTTATATTTAATTGGTTCAATTATTTACATTGATAGATAGAATCAAATACGTCAATTTATATTTGATAATATAAAATTTATAAAAATATTTATAAAATATAAAAATATTATTTTTTAAATTATAACAAGTCAGTTTAATTAATTTTGGCAAATTTAAATTAATGTAATCATAAATTCAATCGTAGAACTAAATTATAACTGAGCTGATTGTGCAATTCTCGATTGAAACGTTAATCCAGAGAAATTCTAACAATGCTGATTGAAAGAAAAAATGTGACAGTCTGCATAGTTAACAAAAGATACACAATCTTTGTCTTTTTGTATGATTATTTGATTTGATCCATGTAATCCTTTTTCCTGTTGCACAGTGGCGGAGCTTCACCAAAAAGTTGGGGGAAACAAAACATAACAACAATAAATGTAACAATCTAACAAAGGCTAAATTAAAAGTATTACAGATTATGGAGTTGAATGAGAAAATTAACAAATCTTGTAACAATCTAACAGAGGCTAAAATAAAAATAACAGAGGCTATGAAGTTAAATGAGAAAACTAACGAATCTTGTTGACATTTATCTTGAGTAAAAGCAAAAAGATTATATAAATTCAACAGAGAAACACAAGCTACTGACAGAATCATTCAATTCAAAGCTCAATGGATGGGCGCCAAAAGCGCCAAATTAAGCGCTTCCGATCTTCTTCGTTTAATCAAGACTCAACAGTAAGACAACTACTTTATTCTTCCACACTATTTGCAGCTTTTGCATCGAAATTAAACTCAGAAATGTATTGCAATTTTTTTTATAAATTTGAATATTTATATTATATATTTATTAACTTCCACATCAATTTTTAAAAATTTATTATAATATATAAAACAAAAAGAATGGTTTAAATTTGTTCTGTGAAATTTAATTTGTTTGACATTTGACTTTAATAAATAATATTTATGTAAATATTAAATATTATGATATATTTATTATCTCATGATTTTGATTCTCAAAAAGAAAAGTTTATAGGTTGCCTCTCCTCCACCAAACTTGCAGATAAATCTTTGTCTTACTAAAATTTCAGTTTGCTTATTTGCATCGCTTGAGAGATGCAAATTTAAAGACTATATACTTCTCAATAGCTCATATCACGAAGATGTTACCAATAATAAGATGGAGAGTTTAAATTTATTTAGTGAAAGTACAAAATGCTTTACATATTATTATTTTATTATATATTGGCATACATATGATTAAAAAAATTTATTTTTAAAATAATTATTTTCATTACGAAACTCTTTTAATACAGGTACGATTAGAAATTAAATATTGTTTAACATGATGATATTTGAAGGCATGCTACTGCTTACAGATGCTTGTATAGTTGTATCACAATCACAGATATAGGACATTTATTTTATATGTGGCAAACAGTAGGAGAATCCATATGGGTAGCTAGGCGACAGGCACAGCCACTAGTTGATAGAGGTGAGGTTGAGGCATCTGGCTTTAATTATGCATGCAGGACTCGGCGACGATACTCTCCTAGAGCCCATATGGGAAAGATGTTTCGATACGATGAGTAGTTCAGGGTACAGTTCCTCATAAATACTCCAGTGATCTCCTGTACGTACATGTTGGCCATAAGATTATACACTGACGAGAGAAATAAGATCCAATGCATATAACTACTAACTCTGTTTCCTCTTCACTTACCTGCTGCGGGAAGTCTCCGTCTTCCATTTGTGAATTGATTAGTAACCTTATTCCACGGTGTATGGGTGTTGGATCTATCTCAGCCTTTTCTCAGCAAAACATTTATGGTTAGCACAGTCTACATATATGCAGAAACTTTGTTCTTCCATTTTAATTCAGAACTTTCTAGCTTACTTAACTGCAAGCTCAATAATGTATGATTATACAAAATTACCAGTGAAAAACATAAAAAGAGTTTTGTTTACTAACCTGCCCTGCGACAATAAGGGACAACAAAGCCCATGAACTTTGAACTAAGTTTGCACCGTTGCCTTCTAGATTTGTATATACCTGTTTGACGAGGAAGACATGCAAGTGGAATTCTGTAATTCTCTTCTTTTTCTTCACAGTTTGGTGTGCTATTCAAAGCAAAATGAATGTTATATACCTTGTTTTGGCTTGACAAGTAACTCTCTCCCCACCCGCCATTAGGCAGCTGCTTTGACAACAAAAATTTACAAGCTTTGCGTAGGGCAGGACTGTTATGGAAGTTCTTTCCACAGGCTGTTAGTCCCTCTACAGCAAACCAGGTACCATAGGTATAGCAAATCCCCCAACAACCATACCTGTATAAGTGCTTATCTATAGTAAATAATGAACCTTGTCTTTTATTGAACCAAATAAGTGAACTAAAAATATGCGGCACTAAACTAATATAAATAGCATATTGTAAGTCATCTAGTGTGTCTTAGATTAGATAGTGAGAAAGATATGTATCAGTTCGAATGGTAAAAGCTAGGACCTACAACTGTACAGTAGATTGCAAAAGTAGAGATAGGGTACAATGCATATGATAAAAATTAAATCATTAGCACCAGAGAAAAAGAGAGAAGATACAATACCATGAGCCGTCAGGATTTTGCGTGTTTTCAATGTAACGGATTGCTTTAGAAATGCAGTGATCTATTTCCTTTCTTCTGTGCTTTTGGTATAGCTTTCTAAAGCGAGCCAAGCCTTGCATTGCTGATCCTGTGCACTCCACATACCTATTTCACAACATGGCACACAGTAAGTGGGAAGAATTGGCGAATATAGTACATCGACAACGTTAACATGATTGTCAGTGTAATCTTACTCCGTCTCAATAAGAGTGTCTTCAAAGAATTCGGTTGGATTGAATTTCTGCAGCAAACGTGAGTTCTCTCACTCAGTTAAACTCACTCAGTTAAGGCAATGTCGTTAAATTTTTGGGTTGATGAATCAGGATGCCCATGCCCATATATTTTCTTACCTCTAACCAACGGTAGGCTCTTTGAGACTCCCAAGCTGGGAAACCGCCATTGTTGCTCTGTAGTTGAACCAGATACGTGAGAGTTGCATCTCGTTACACATAGAAACGACAGGGACAATGTAACTAGAAAACCATACTTGTAGAGAGAGGATGACATTAACAGCATCGTAGAACCGCCCTGTTTCCATTTTTTCCCCAACTAGATCAGTTGACATTTGTGAGAGTCGGAGTGCAGCCTGTAGCGTAGATAGATTTGGTTGGCAAATGTCAAATTCTAGTCAGTGTTGAAAACCATCCTGATAATAAAAAAGAAATAAATTGATAGAATTTTGTGTGAACCTTCAGTCCTTCTGCCGTGCAGTCAGAGACTTGCCAACCGTGGTCGTGCATTGAGAATGTCCACGATCCTTTGGATATGTGTCGGTACATTGCATTGAAGTCCCCAGATGGGTTGTCGCGGACCTTAAAATTAAGATGGCATTAACCATTAAGTATGGCTATCAAGTGAAGGAAAAGGAATATTAAGTGACAAGTTATAACCTGAGAAGCCTTCACAAAGTCGTGTGCTTTCCGAAGTGTAGGCCCGTACTCTTCACTCAGATTACAAGAAAGGATTGCCTGTATAGCAAATGCTGCATCCCACATCTGAGAACCAAAACTCTGCATTAAAATGAACTAACAAGCAGTGAGCAACATTCTTCAAATTAAACTGCTATTTGGAGGAGGCTCTAATCATTAAAAAGGTAATGCTAATTAACCTGGATTTTCAAGCCATCTTCTGCGAGCCAGAAGTAATCAGGGATTCTGGCTAAATGAAGTTTGTATGCCTCTGAGTTGGGGTCTTCAACCCATCGGGCAATCAAACATAACACCTGCCATTTCCATTAATTCAGTAATGACAAATTGTGCTTATTAATAAATGACATTATTTAATGGTTAAGCTTGTTATTTACCTTCTCTACACTTCCAATGCAAAGGTATCTACTGTTCTCATCCTCATAACGTACATGATTTATTGCGATTTCTAGCGCCTTCTCTCTCAGCATGGAAAAGGGCCAGCAATTTAGAAAACGCTCTCCCACGTGATGAAGAAATGCCCATAACATATCTTGAATCAGAGGATGTGGGTAGTAGAGATCCTCCTGAAAATGCATGCAGTGTTGAGTTTCATATGTCAGATGCATGAAAATATCTTCCTCTCTTTCCTTGCGTAGTAGAACATGTCACTAAAATTTCCCCAAAGGATCATTATATGAAACTGAAACTGAAACTGAAACTTGTACTTGGCATGGGGCACAAAACAATCAAATTAATAATTAATAATATTAATTAAAGATAAAGATTCCATGGACCTTAGCAACAGTGTTTCGGGCTTTATTCCAGTTGATTTGATCATAAGGCTCGTTGTACAGTTCTTCTCTTATTGAGATGATTAATCCAGTGATGGGGCCCACGAACCTCTTTCCATATAAAAATGACATGGGCATGTAAACCAAACGACAGTAGCACAACATTTTCCCTGCATATTATTTGGCGAAGGTCACAGAGAAGAGACACAAGCAAACGATGGAAGAAATTAAGAAAGGGAGCTCGGAAAACCTGGATGAATAGGGGTGAAGTTGGGCAGAAGCCAAAACTCTGGTGGAAGTGGATTGCAGCCTGACCACTCATAAGCTCCAAGTACCTATAGCAGATCAAATATATTGCATGTGATGTGTGCATATTATGATTATGATATACACTTGTCTCTAATATTAATGTATTATACTATTATTTACCGTGACCCAGAACTTTCCCCATGATGGAATAGCCACTAAACCACCATGGTCAAGGATCCATTTTCTGCCTCTGGCCATTGCCCTGTCTTCACCATCTTCAGGTCCTTCTCCAAGTATCCTCAAGGCAATATAGCTCAACGCTGACCCAAACATTGTGCTGTGACCCTCTATATGGAATCCCCAGCCTCCATCTTCGTTCTGTCTCATGTCATGAGAAAACACCGACGCGACCATTAATTTAATTCGCTTATAACTAAATTACATGGATCCCAATTATTGTTTTGCTTCCCTTCCACGATCCCTTCTTATTTACACTGAAAAGCATTTTAGAAAAATACCTGATGATTATACAAATACCGAATAGTTTCTTTCTTGTGTTCTGGCCCTAAAACAGCATTAAGGGATCCCGTAATATAGAGTGCCATTACCTGCGCACATGGTAATAACATGAATATATAGGCATATGTTCACAAAAGCATACTTCCGTTTACATAATGACTCGAGTTCCAACTCGGGTACATGCTAATAAGTAGGTAGGGGCCAGCGGCAGTGCTAAAAAGAAAAATAACACTTTACATAAAGGCGTCCAAAGTAAAGAATTTCTATTTTTTTGATAAGAGATTACATCCAAAGTGGATTTTTAGAAAATTTAGGGGAAACATTCTCCCTCACAATGCACTAGGAACCACCCTGCTGTTGAGTAGTTATTATTTATTAACTCTTCATTGACTATTTTAATTATATTTTTTAAAATTGTAATTAAATATGAAATAAAAAAGAAATAATTAATTAAAATTTTAATTGAATAAAATATTATTTCATTGAAAATAATTTAAAAAATTATAATTAAAATAAATTGGTAAAAAGTATAAATAGACAATTTGGAGTACCAATAAGTTAATCCTAATTTCATAGATTGGACAATTATTTAAGTTATATTGTATCTTTAATCAAATTAAAAAATTAACCACTACCAAATTATATATAATTTTTAATCTACAAAAGAATAATGTTACTGACATTTACAACTGGTACAAAAGGTAGAAATATGTATGTTAAATAATTGAGTGCTGCATAGAGCGAAAATATGATATATGTTTATCAAAATTACGTATTATAATTTATATTTACACTTATAATCTAATATTTACTGTTAGTTGTTTAATTTTTTGGACAAACATGAATCAAGAATTTTTATTTTCTTAAACATTGAGAGTGAAAAGTGAAGATGGAGATATGGTTACATCATATCTATATATGTTGTTTTATTGTCAACTAACGTTTTACTTTAATATTTTAGTTTCTTTTCTTTTTTATGAAGTATTTGAATGAATTTTTTTTGGTAATAGTATTTATTTTACAAATAAAAGATTATTCATCAAAAGAATAAAAAAATTTAAAATGACAAGCAATTACAAGAGATGTTACCTAACATATATATATATATATGAAATAATTTTGATCAATATATGATATACTTTCATTATATAAATTTATGTAAGCGTAACAAATATTACCCCTTGCAAGTTAATATAAAAAGAAAAGTTAATAATTAGAAAATATAAGATGATGTTATAAAACCATAATAACTCTAGCCGCACACAGAGCTCAGGCCTCCCGTACCCGAAACAAAAAAAAAACTTCAGGCCTCAAGCTCTTCAAAAAAAATTACAATTTAAGTTACACCTTAGTACAACTACAACTACAAGTCTTTTGTTTTTTTGGGTCAACCAACTACAAGTCTTCAAGGGCTGTAATTATACCAGAATAATAATTAGAGTAGATCTGGAGAAGTGCTCACCAAAGGTTGAAGGAAAAACAAAGGGCCAGCAGATTCAGCAGGCCAGTGGCCATCATGGGCCTGAATGGAGGAATAGAAACTGATAGCCCTTCTAATTGTAGTAATCAATGCTTCAGCCGCCACGTCCTCTCCGTCTCTCACTTTTACTGCAGGTGGAATGGGGCCGCATGGGTTCTCCTTTCTGAGCTGCGAATCCCATTATTACAAGCATGCCATGTGATTACTAAAAGGTCACAAAGGAGAACTACTACTTCACAAAAAGATATATATATTCTACTTTTCCTATTTAATTGTCTAGAATTTTGCTATTCCATTATCCCCACAGTCCAAAACAACGTCAATTTGGGAACCTTTTTCTTTCTTTCTTTATCAAGGTGGTGTTAAGATTTTTATCAAGGAAATTTACACTGCATGATATCATTGCTTTCACAAAAAAAAATTTTAATTATTTGTATGTTTTATTCTTGTATAGTTATGGTAAGACGAGTCTCTAAATTTTAAGAATAAACACACATTTCTCTCTTTATATTTTACTTATTTCATAAGTGTTTCAATCTCAATTGGTTAGATTCCAAGTTCCAACCGTATAGCAGTTTTTTAAGATGCAATAATGTGAAATATAAATCATTGCAGTTAATTTATGTTTTAAATGGCACACTTAAATAATTTAGTACCACATATATAAATACTTCACATTTTAAATTTCATTGAAATAATGAGTAATACTAATGTACGAGAGAGGATTAATTACTTCCATTGCATAACCCTAAATTGTTATCAATAAAAAAAAATCTATATAAGTGTTGGAAATATATGTGTTATTGAGTTTTTTTTCCCTTTCCATTTGTTTCTATTTATTTATTATTCGAATAAAATAATATTCAAATAAATATGACTCATATAGATAGTATGCATTATTTCATAAACATTGTCAAAAAAAATTATATATCCTTCTAATTTATTAACCTAATAATTTTTTTAATTATTAAATGAAGTAAGTTTTAAATATTTTTTATATTTTTAAAATATTAAATATTTTATTTTTTATTTAATACTTATTTTATTCAATGTTAAAAAGATTATTAGAAAAAACTTTTAGGAAGATATAGCAAAATTCTAAAAATAAAATCAAAATTTCTAACAAAATTTATTTAGATTTAAGTGTGGATATTATATCGATAGATTGAAGTAATAAATACTACTTATTTATTCAAGAGTCAACAAACATGTCAAATCACTCTGTCAAAAATTATAATTATATAACATTTTTCATTAACATAATAAATTTTTTAATTATTAAATGAAAAAATACTGAATTTATTTTATATTTTTAAGTCATTAAATGTTTTTATATTTATATTTAATATTTATTTTATTAAATATTAATAAGATATTAAGAGAATTGTAAGGAGAATAGCATTACTCTTATACGAAAGCTTACCATAATATAGGAACTAACAATATAATTTAAGCAAAAAAATTATAGACCTGTGTGTTGCACAAATGATATCAATTACTTGATCAAAATATATACATAGGAGATTCTCTTCTTTTGTGCATTGTTTTACTCCATCAAAATATTTTAAAATGAAAGTATAACATAATTTTCTTTTAAATAGAAATATTAATTACTTGATCATAAATTTATTTCTATTTAAAGTTTTAAAATTTGGTATGCAAGTCATACAAAATAATTAGATGTATTCAAAAATTATATTATGCAAGTATTTGAAATGTTATACTAGTATTAAATTATTGATCGATCTCCACTCCTGTCTCTCTCTCAATATATTTATACATAATAGCTGGTATTCGTTTTTAATTTTATTTTGATTCTTGAAATTATATTTTATAAAAAATATCATATTAGTATTATTTTTAATTTAAAAATATTAATTTTATAAATCGATTTAAATGGTTTGAGGCTTAGAAGGATACTCCTACTTTAAATTAAAAAAAAAAAACGTTTGGCAGTTTTTTAGTTATTGATTGTGAGTACGTGAAAAACATTATTTGTTCAACATTAAAAAAAAAAGAGAAAAGGGCAAAAAAGGATATAAATATATATATATATATATATATATATATATATGAATCAGATTCAAATAGTGGGTGGAGGCACCTGCATTCTCATGAGAAGGTCAGCGCTTTGTCTAATGGAAAATCGATTTTTTTTGAATTCCTGCTGTAACCTTTCGATCTCAGCACGTTCTTGCGGAGTTCCGGCATTTGGATCAAACACCCAGTGTTGACGTCCGATGAAATTGTTCACGGAAATCAACCCCGCTCCTCCTTCCGCTATCTTCAACTTCCACATTATGAATTTTTTTGTCTTTCTTCCTCTCTCGATCACTGATCTCTTTGCCTTAATTAGTTGAACCAAACCAAAATTAACAATAAATATTAATATCCTTCCTTCCAATACAGTCACAACGTAACTGATCACACGTATAAATTCAACAAACATAATATATATATATAAACCAGAGAAGACGGATACGTGGGCAGAAATACATATTAAAGCTCAGCAGAGAGAGGCAGAGGTGTATGTTGACTGATGAACTTTGATAGTATAATTGAGAAAAGAAATCAACATCCGTATTAGTAACTTGCCTCAGAAACTATTTTTGAAAAAAGTGAAGGATTGGATTAACGAAGGTTTCCTCACCTACAACAGAAACTTGCCTGTTGCTGCCACGGCCGGAGAGGAGAGACCAGACAGGGGTATATATAGGTATATAGCTATAAAGTTACGGGGTGGATATAATAATTAATTAATCCCAACACCTAGATAGATATTATATAAAGTCCGATAACGACTCTAGTATACTTGGAGTCGGTTCGACTTACTTTCGTTAAATGTAAGTTTGGCATGTGAATAAAAATTTAAGTAAAAAATTTATAGATGAATTGTGTATAATATTTGTATACAGGCTTAATAAATCTAAACTTAAAATTTATTAAAAAAAATTTACTATTATTTTTACCTCATACCAAATTTACCAATAAAATGGGCTAACAAATAATAAATTTAGAAATGGAAAGCCGGGCCTCATCAGACCATAACAACGAGTCAAGAGTTTTCGAGTTTGGAGTGATTTGCCAACTTGTATTGAAATTAGGATTCGTTTGGATAAATTTTTTGAAAAAAAGTATTTTTTTATATTTATTTTTAATATATTTTTTTAAAAAAATAATTTTATATTTAAATATAATATTTAAAAAATATTTTTAAATAATAAAAGAACTTTTAAGTTTATTTAAATAAAAAAAATAAAATATTTTATTTATATTAAAATTATTAAAAAAGATATCTAAATATAATATTAATAAGTTATAATATATAAGATATGATTAAATAGATTGGTATAATAGTAGCAATGTAATTTTTAAATATGTCACAGTAATATTGTTATGAAAAATAAGACGTGAGATAATAAAAAATATGTCTAATTATGTGTCAAAAGGCTTAACAATATGTTACTGATGTTATTCTATTATACTTTCTTTAAATAATATAGTCATTGAAGTTAGAATTCGATTTAAGGTATTAAGACACCATAATTAAAAGTTATATTGTTTAAAATGTAATTTATAAAACTATTTAAAAAAAATATGAAATATAATTTTTTATAAATATAAATGATATTTTTATCATAAAATTATATTAAAAATTATTTTTTTACTTTTTTTTAAGTTAAAGGTCACTAATTTTTAAAAAAATAATAAATAAATTTTTTTAATTTTTTTAATTTTTTAAAAAGTTATATTTAAATATATTTAAAAATATATAAAAATATTTTTTAAAATATTTTTTAAAAAAATAAATATATTCAAACGTACTCTTAATTTGATTTGATGACTTTAAAGAAAAGGACATGAGAGCCTCGGAGTAAAGGCTGGATGGTGACCGCCCACCAACAATCGTTTGTAGGATTAAATTTAATGAAGGCAGACTTCGGCCCGGTTCTAAGTTTTCTAAATCTGCTGACTTCAGCACTCCCTCGGCCTTTTCTAAGTCTAATATTAACACGACATGTACAATAGACTAGTTGGAATTTACTGCACTCCTTGTCTTTTTAGTGATTACTTTTATGTCATACAATTAATTTTTTAAATATAATTAGAGATTAAAAAATAAAATTATTTATAAAAAATATTATTATTATTAATATAAAATATAAAAATATTTTTTTTATTTTAAATGAGTTATATATATATATTTTTAAATAAAAAAATAATTAATAAATATTTAAAATATATAATTTATAATAATTATTTTTTTATTTAATATTTTATCAAATTTAATTAATAATCTTATTACATGTAATGTGTACGTAATTTATTTATATTTTTTAATTTTTTTTATAAAATAATATATAAAAATAATAATTAAATTAAATTTTATATCAATTTAAATGTATAATTTCTTTATTTAATTATTTATTTTTGTAAAAAAATATAAAAATAATGTTAATAATTGACGTAAATATCATATGTGATTAAATTATTAATAAAATTTAATAAAATATTAAAAAAATTAATTATTACTAGTTATATAACTTAAGTATGTAATAATTATTATTTTTAATTAAAAGAATATAAATATAACTGATAAAAAATTAAAAAGAGTGTGTAAATATTTTATTATTATTATTATTATAAATACTTTCATTTTTATTAATATAAAATCACGAATAATTCAAAGGTTTTGGACTAAATGCAAGACACAAAATACTAAAAATACATGGTTAACCTTTCTCCGATAATATATGATATTAGAATGTTGTTATGATATTTTAATTTTTGTTAAAATATTAATATTTAAAATGATTTGTTAATATTTATTAATTATTATTTTTAGAATAAAAACTTATTAAACGTAGGTACTAATCCGTGATACTTAGGATTTATTACGAATTACAACTTTTTATATTTTGTCAAAAAAATTTATAACATAAAAATGTCACTTTTATAATCTTATAAAAAATAAATTTATAATTTTTATATACAAAAATTATAAATTTTAATATTAAAAAATAACAATTAAAATTTCATACTTTATAGATTTATATATTTTAAAAAAAATTCTAGAAAAAATATACCAATACATAATTTTTATTGAATAATATTACATAATTTAAAAAATTAATCAGAAGTTTTTAAAGCATTTAACTAAAATTATAAGTAATTATTAAATAAAATAAAATAATAAAAATTATTTATTTATTTAAAAATTAATTAATATATTAAATTATTTAATTAAAAATTATTAGAACCTAATTTATTTTTATTTAATTTTATACTTTAAAAACCTTATTATACTATCATTAATAAGGATGTGACTGATGTGACCCTGACAGTGACAAACAACTTCTATCTGTCATCGTAATATTCAAAGGTTGTATTACAGTCTTTTATTTCAGTTTGGCTGGCGTTTACCTATTCAAATCATGATTTAATTTTTTGGGATAACTCTTGTTTACATATATTTATAAAATATTAATAATTTAATTAATTATTAAGTATTTAATAATTAAATTTAATTTTAATTTAAATATAATTATAAATTATTAAATTATTAAAAATATTTAATTAAAATATTAACGATTTTAGTTTTAATTTACTGTAATATAAAAAATTTTATAATATCATTTAATTATTAAATTATTAAAAAAATATTTATTAAAATAATAATTATTTATAAATTTAAATATTTAATTATATATTAATAAATAATATATAAAAAAATTATATTAATAATTAATTAAAATTAAATTTAATAAATATTATTAAAAAAATTAAATATAAAATAATATGTGATTAGATGATAATATAAAAAATTTTATTTTAAAATTAAATTAAATTCTTAATATTTATGGAATGAATTTTATGAATTTTAAATTTTTTTAAAAAATTAATAATTAATAAATGTTTCATTACATATAAATAATATTAATACCTTTGAAAAATTTAAAATATCATAATATCATCCTTTTTACATATTTCTTTGTACTTTTTATAGCATAAACAGCATTTTGTTATTTTGTGATCAAAAAATTAAAACTAAGTTTATATTTTAAAAAAATTATAATCTAGTGAAAATAAATATACTAAATAACATTTTTTAACTATACATTTAAATTTAAATTTTATAAATACTATTTGAATAACGTAAATTATATTACTGAAAATTTTATTTTTTAACAAAATTAAGGCTTGGGAGATTTTAGAAAAAAAATAAGAGAATGAAGAGATTTATCACAATTATTTTTTTTATTTAAAATTTTTATAAAAAAATAAAAAAGAAATAAAAATTTTTAAATAATTTTTATTTATTAATTTTTATAAATATTTTAAAATTCTTTTAATTTTAAAAATTTTAAAATATTTATAATATTTAAATAAAAAAATAAAAATTAATTAATTAATTTTTTATTATCTTCTTTTTATAAATTTTTTTTATTTATTTTAAATCATTTCTTCTAAAGTCTTAAACATAATATAAATGTATATAAAATTTAAATTTATAAAATTTAATTCAACCGCATAATTAAAGAAACGAACGGATGGATGTAACGAGAACGACGTGTCAGACAATTTATGAAGATGAACAAGTCTGAACAGTCCACCACTTTGTGTTTGATTTCTATCCGTGAAAAATATCAAGTAATAGAATACGAGTTTCAAGTATATATATATATATATATATATATATTATATATATATATATATATATATATATATGAGGGAGGGTAGGGATGTAATTACATCATATATAAATAAGTATTAGATACTTATATTATTTAATAATATTTTATAAAATACGAATTAAATTAATTTAATTATTAAGTTATGTATTATTATTTTAATAATTATGTATGTTAAATTTAAGATAAATTAGATATTTATAAATATATAATTTAATAGTTAAAATTTTTTATATTTAAAAAAATACATTATATATTAAAATAAAATGATGTGATAAAGTATTAATTAATTTTTAAATTATATGAAATTTTATAAATTTGATCTATTTCATAAGAACTTTTAATCTAATAATTAGATTGATAAAATTTAATATTCGTAAAAAATTATTAAACAATATAAGCGTCTAAAGACATACACTTGATATAATAATTAAAAATTAATCAATTTAATGAAAAAGATTATAAAGAGTTTGAATTAAATAAATAAAAAATAAAGATATATATATTTAATAAAAATATAAAAATTAATTTTATTCATTAAATTTATTTCTTCTAAAAGGATAAAATTACGTATCTTTTAGTAAAATAATTATTTAATCTGTTCATAAAATATTAACAATTTACTAATATATTATAGATATTATTATATTCTAATAATATTATTTGAATTAAAAATTCCTACTAATTTAACTTGATATCTAACTTATTAGAATTTATAATAATAAATAATTATATTAAAATAAATAAACTTATATATATTATATTATTCTTTTACGTAGATTAACTAAGAATAAATATTTATAATTTATAGACTATACATTTGGATATTCAAAATAAATTCTATTAGTAATTAAAAATTTGAAAGAAGTATATATTAAATATTAAACAGAATTGAAATATTTGAATTAAAAAATAAATATATAATTCTAAATTAACAGAATGATACATATTTATAATTTTATGAAAAGATAATATAAATTTTTGAAAAATTATAATTTTTTATTATTTTATAAATTAAATAAGTAAAGTCAAATTATTCATGCTTATTAAATATAGATTTATCATTCTCTCTATTCATTTAATTCAAATTTTTTATAGTCTTTTTCATTAAATTAGTTAATTTTTGACCATTAAATTAAAATAAAATTAAGAGCTAAATGATAATATAAAAGTAAAACTCTTATATTGATATAAATTAATTCCTCCCATATATATATATATATATATATATATATATATATGACTCATCATCTTTGGATAAAGTTCTGTTGCACCTAACATATTTATCAAATTGAATCAAATACTTCTATCTTTTATAAATTCATTAATTTATTTTTTAATATATGAATATAGATTATTTAAATAAAAATAATATTTATATCATTCTTTAAATCCTACTTTTCTTTATTATGATAAGATTGGAGTTTAATCTACAAGTGTATGATTCAGTAACTAGTAAGTTAAAATCTTATAATAGAATAAGTTTATATTAGAGAACATTTTATGAAAAATGATAACTTAAATAAGATTATAACTTATAAGATAAAAAAAACAAAAAAAAAATATAAGACTGATTGAAGCATTTTTTTAAATATAGACAAACATTAATCAGTAACATCAACATTTATAATTGTTTTCTTTTTATTTTTAATCATTGGAAACTATATAAGACGGGCAACTCACTATCTTTCTCTTATAAATTTTATCGTGCTCGATCATTATAATAGAATTTAAAAGTATGACCTATAAACTTTGTTTGACATTTTCTTGTGGTTTTCTTCCCCTTTTTTGAGGATGAGTACAGTAATTTGCATATGTGACATCAACATTTCTTTTTTTTATTTTAAAATTATCAGAGACTATATAAGACGGGTTGCTCATTCTCTTAATTTCTCTTATGGATGTTATCCTACTAATTAATTTATAATAAATTTAAACATGCTACTTATAAATTTCAACACTCAATGTTTAGAATTATCAACAATTATAGTTGTCACATACTATTTAAAACACTTATTATATTTTGTTTGACATTTTCTTTTGGTTTTCTTCCCCTTTTTGGGGGGTGATTACAGTACGTAATTTGCATATGACTGCTGATATTTTGCTACGAAACAAAATATAACAACTTTTCAAAGACAAATTAGTAGGCATGCTTTGCATGATGCTCCTGAAGTCATACTCCTCACATAGGCATGCCTTTCATTCTTCAATATTCTTTAAGCTTCTTCCTTTTCTTGACTAATAAAATATTATATTAAGATTCTTCGTTTACATGCATGCCTTTTCTTTCCTGCTTGCATTCATCATAACTTTTATTAATTAGTATAAATATATATCTTTATAGTGAAAGAAAAATCTAGAAAGAGAGGAAGTTATATGTCTCATTTTAAGATGAGAACATACCATAAGATTCAATGAAGATTTATAGTAATATTTACATATCACTTATAAAAAAAATCCTAACAAATTAAAAATTAAATTTAACATCTTTAAAATTATAAATTTATTCATTAGTACATAAGCCAAAAACTAAGATAACTTAGTTAATAAGTTTTGTAACAAAGATGGATTTGAAAGAGATTTTAGATCCAATTTTTTAGGGTCAATTGTAATTTTTTTTTCCAAATTTATTATTATCTGTAATATATTTTTATTTTCAATTAATGTAATTGTTTGTTTAGCACCTTAATTAAGTATCATTCATTACAATTCTTCCAAGGAACCTTGTCTACTTTGTGGGAAGCAATCTTGTTAAAATTAAATTAGACAATAAATTGATAAATTTTTTAGTTTATATTTAATTGATTCAATTATTTACATTGATAGATAGAATCAAATACGTTAATTTATATTTGATAACATAAAATTTATAAAAATATTTATAAAATATAAAAATATTATTTTTTAAATTATAACAGGTCAGTTTAATTAATTTTAACAAATTTAAATTAATGTAATCATAAATTCAATCATAGAACTAAATTATAACTGAGCTGATTGTTCATTTCTCGATTGAAACGTTAATCCAGAGAAATTCTAACAATGCTGATTGAAAGAAAAAATGTGACAGTCTGCATAGTTAACAAAAGATACACAATCTTTTTATTTTTGTATGATTATTTGATTTGATCCATGTAATCTTTTTTTCCTGTTGCACAGTGGCGGAGCTTTACCAACAAGTTGGGGGAAACAAACATAGCAACAATAAATGTAACAATCTAACAAAGGCTAAAATAAAAGTATTATAGATTATGGAGTTGAATGAGAAAATTAACAAATCTTGTAACAATCTAACAGAGGATAAAATAAAAATAACAGAGGTTATGAAGTTGAATGAGAAAATTAACGAATTTTGTGGACATATATCTTGAGTAAAAGCAAAAAGATTACATATTGCTATATTCTCTCAAATTCTAACTGTCCAATTTAATACACCCATAATATGTTTAGTTTTAAATCAAATAGAATAAAGAATAGAGAGTATTTCTTCTATGGATCATATTAAATAAACAATGAAAGAATATACATCTGGAAATTGCAACTCTTATACGGTTTCACTTTTATGTTTACTCCAAGACAAATAATAGGTGGTAAAGGTGTAAAAGCTAGCTAAATAAGAAACATTGAATAAAAGTAAAAAATGTGTTCAGCCTCAAAAAGAAAAAAGTACTAAAACTTTAGAGATTGAAAATTTAAAAATTTGAGAAGAAAGAGAGACTACAGAAAAAATAAAGTTACAAAGATTATTTCTGCTCATTTGCCACATCTTTAAGGGTCCACTTTTTATTTATTTTAATATGAACCTTAAAAAAAATTTTAAGAATTTTTAAGAAGTTTGGGGAAGCCGTGGCTCTCCCTGTCATGAAAAAGCAGCTCCGCCCTACAAACAGAAAGAATGCAGTCTGGTCATGAATGTAACGTGACACGCAATGCTTTTCATTCTAATGATTTGCGGAGCCAAGTTTTAACCATTTCCCACACTGCCTTTTTTTTAATTATAAATATAATTTTTACTTTTGTTTAATTTTTTAATATGATTAAAATTTGAATTCAAATAAAAAAATAAAAATAATGAAAACTACTTTTTATTTGGTCTAGATGTTAATATGATTGCATTTACAGAGTCAACAAGATCTTTTAAGTTTGTGGCTGTAATTAATACATGCAATGTAATATTAGAATTTCTTTTGGGTAAATCCGTAAATGTAATATTAGAATATTATGCGTGACGTAGTGATAAAAAAAATGAAAATAGTTAGTTTCTACTTTCTTGGAGTGCGGAAATGACTTTTGATTTTAGGATTTGCTTCGGCAGGGAGACGAGAGTGATGGCTCGCCCTTATTAATATATTAGAAATAAAATAATTTTATATTTTTTTATATATTTATTTTTAATAATAATAAAATATAATTCTTTTTATTATAAAAAATAATATATTAAAAAAATATAAAATTATGATATAAAAATAAATATAATTATATTAAAAAATATAAGAAAGACCTTTACGTAAAAGTAAAGTTATGACTATTTGGTGTTGATTGCATCAATCTATTGTTATGACTTGTGGTGTTTATTAAAAGACAAAAAGCGTGATGACGGCACTTCAATTAGATTCGTGCATCGCGAAAATAAATTAATTCTAGAACTTCCGGTAAACCCATTAAAATTTGAAACTGAAGATTGAAGAAAGCACGAAACCGAAATGGTGACGTGCAGACGACGTCATTGTAATTCAACGCGCACCATGTCGCGATGCGCGGAACTCCGCCTTCGCTGTGGAAATGGTGGATTTTCAAAGGCAGGAACGGTTGACTCCCACTCGCACCGCTGGAAATGTTATAAGGAGGAACTGAATTTGAAGGAGCAGCCTATATGTATTATATATCTATGTGTATAAAATAGTACGGATAAAAACCTTTTTTTAACAACTTTGAAAATTTAATATTACGACTATTATTTATTATCAATTATATATTATAATGAGCTTGCAAAAAAAATTATATATTATTAATAAAACTGTCTTTAATATTACATAATATTCTTATATTTTAATTTATTTTAAATTTTTTTACTTGAATAATTTTTTTACACTTAATTTAAATAATTTTCATTATAATATCATGTGATTTTGTTTTTATAAAATTACTTTTTGTGTGTGATTTTGTCAAGTTGTTTGTTGCTCTCTCTCATCTAATTTTTCACATTTGAATAACTTCTCTTCGATATTTAATTTGAGTAATTTTTATTATAATACTATATGACTTTTATTTTGTGAAATTATTCTCTGTGTGCTTTTGTCAAGTTGTTGATTGTTTCCTATCTTATACTTGCCTACTTTTTTGGATTTAAATAATTTTATTTTGACATATAATTTGAGTAAATTTTATTATAATATTATATAACTTTTTTTGTAAAGTTATTATCTGTATATGCTTTTGTCAAGTTACTAGTTTTTCTTTCTCTTTCCTACCTAAGTTTTTATATTTAAATAATTTTTTTATACTTAATTTGAATAATTCTCGTATTAATACCATGTGACTCTTTTTATGTGTGCTTTGGTAAATTTATAAAAAATAAAAAATCTTCTAATTTCATGGAAGCATAGTACAGTTTTTATATAAACTTAGATTAAGCACAGTTTTTATTTTTAAGCTACAGTTGCTCAAACAGTGGATAATTGCTTCACATAGGACTGAGTATGCCATGTTTAATGGTTACATAACTATATATAGCAAATCAAAATCCATATATTATTCATTAGTGAGATTCAATGCACTCGTGGTGTCTAAAGTTGCTGAAATTCTAAAAATTAATAAAATATGTAAAAGTTGAAACATGATTAGAAGGAGTCGAACATAAGATACTAACTTAAATTTATCATAAATAATAACACGTGGAAATATAAGATATAGTAAGTAAAAAAGTATGTGGCTTGGCCAAAGACGTGTTTAATCTTTTCAACAGAATTCCTAATTTCATATCAACAAAAAGAGTTCATTACTTTTGATTAGTATAGATATTTTTAACATGTTCTTACGTAATATTTTGTATATAAGAATGATGATTTTATTTTATGTATATTTTATAAAATAGGATATTTTTATATTTGTTTGTAAAAAAAATTTTAGAATGGTGATTCTATTCTATTTATTATTTTATAAAACTAACGTGACATTTGATACGTAAGAATCATGATTCGATTTCATGCCTATTTAATGAAATTAGGCATTTTTATATTTATTTGTAAAAAAAATTATGTGATGGTGATTCCACTCTATAAAATCAATAATGAAGCATGAAATCTATTACTTCTTAAGAAGTGAGATTGAAATTCTATACTCCATAAAATTTTATAAAATTATATCTATTGTCCTTCTTATATTTTTTTTTGTAACAAAGAATTGTCCTTCTCGATGCTTTTCAATTTATTGTGTAATTTTTTATAGTTAAATTTTATATATTTAATTACTTATTAATCTTAATGGCATTTTAATCTATCATTATAATTTTTAGTTTCGATATAAATGTTTTATTTTTAATTTAAAAACTTGTTTATATATAAAAATAAATGTGAAGTATTTACTTGATGTGATAACATTATTCTTTTATATTTTATAATATGATAATATTTATTCTAATCAAATTATAAAAAAAATTCAACATTATTGTTAATGTTTAAAAGATTTTTTTTATAAGATGTATTTATGTCCTTTACATTAACTTTAATTCCATTCTATAGTGATTTTATGTACCAAAAGCAGAATAGTTTAAAAGATAATCCGTTCCAAAAGTTACCAGACTAGAAAGCAGAAATGATCATTTTATTCTTAATCCATTTTGATTCTAGAGAATTATCATTCTATGTACCAAGTATTACCTAAGAATTGAGTATAGAATCAATTCTCTCCTATAAATGTGGGATTGAGATTCCATACCCTATGAAATGAGATTAAAATTGTTTAATCTTAATATGTCCTTAAAATTTTTATAAAATTATGCTTATTGTCTTTCTTATATTTTGTTTAGTAATAAAATATTCTCCTTTTTTCATTTCATTTTATGGTGTAATTTTTTAGTCAAATTTTATATATTTGATTATTTATCAAACTAGATAGTATTTTAGTTTATCAATATAATTTTTAGTTTCGACGTAAATCATTTGCTTTTTATTTAAAAATTTATTTATATATAAAAATAAATATAAAATATTTATTTAACGTGATAACATTATTCTTTTAAAATATGATAAAATTTATTCTAATCAAATTATAAAAAGATTAAAATTATACATTATTGTTAATTTTAAAGGATTTTTTAATTTATTGTAAAAAATATTTATATTATTTACATCAACTTTAATTTTATTTTATAGTGATTTTATGTATCAAATAGTAAAATAATTTAAAAAGACATTCTATTCTAAACGTTATCAAATTGTGAATTATAAATGACTATTTTATTACATTATTATTCCATTTCAATTCAATAAAATTATCATTTTGTATACAAAATATTATGTTAAGATACAATTAATAGTTTAGCACTTATTGTTCGTCTTATAATCTCTGAAAAAAAAAAATAGAGATCGAGTTCTCCATAGTTACATTTTGTCTTTATTCAAAAGCTAAGTATATGTAATATTTTAAGAGTTTAATTTTAATCTGTATTTAGTGTAAAAAATTTTACATTATCATTTAATCATGTATTATTAAATCATTAAAATAATTTTATTAAAATAATAATTATCTAAAAAGTTAAACACTCTCAGTGATATAATAACATATGATTGAATAATAATGTAAAAAATTTTATACTGACAATAAATTAAAATTAAATCTATATTTCAATTGCAAACTTTAACATTATATAACTATTAATTTTATTTTCATCTAATAATTTAAAATCACTTAATTTAATAATGAATGAGGATAATAAAAATTATATTTAATAATAAGATTTATCTTTAATGAAAAAAGATATTTTTATTTTGTTTATTAAATTTTAAAATAAATCAAATTATATATTATTTTTTTTAAAATAATAAGAATTATATATTTTAATAAAAATGTGTAAAATAATATCATTAAAATTGATAAATTATGTAAATAACATATTTCAATCATTAGATTAATAATCTATTACTACACCACTAAGTAATAACTAAAAAATATTAATAATATTAATTAATGTATAATGAAATATTGTTATTTATTATTATATTAGTAGTAATAATTTTAATTATTTAAATTTTATAACGTAATATAATAACTAGTACTATATTATAAAAAATAATTATATAATACTTAATACTGTATTATAGTAACTAATAATTTACATAAAATATTATCTTAAATATTTGTATAAGCATTATTAATATTTTTAAACATTATTTCAAATAATTAATAACTTATTAATATTCTATACCATTTATTTAGGTTTTTAAATTATAATTTTTATTATTTTATTAAAAATAAATATGCTAATTTATTTATTTTTTAATTTAATTAACATAATCAAAATATCTCTCTTTATCAAAGATAAATCCTATTATGAAAGGTGGTTTTTAATATTCTCTTTAGTAATTAAATTAAGTTATTTAAAACTATTAGATAAAAATAAAATTAATATTTATATATTGTGGCAACTGTTTTACTCTTGCGAGTGTAAATTGATTCTTTCCATATATGGAAAATGATCAGTTTACACCAATATAAGAGTTATATTCTTATACTAACATTTGACCCTCCATTTAATTTGAATCTAATGATAAAAGATCAATCAATTTTTTAATGAAGATAAATAATGTGATTTTATTCATTAAAATTTATTTATTATATAAAATAACAAAAATTATTTTTAATAAAAAAATTTATAATTGTTATTAACATGTATCATTTTATTAATTTTAAATTAAAAATTTATTTCGTAATTTAAGTTTGTTCAATTACATCTATGTTTAATATTTCTATCAAATTTTTAATTATTTATACATTTTTTTTGAAAGTTCAATTTTTTTGAATTATATTATAAAAATCTATACATTATACATATTTAATGTTAATATACGTATAAAAATATTATAATATAAGTTCCTTATTGTATAATCCACTTATTTATTATTACAAATTCTAATAAATTATAATATCAAGTTAAATTAATAGAGTATTACGAATGGGTGTTCGTTTGAGTGGAAGAGACTCGAATTTTTTTAAAAATCAACCTTAATAGTAAAAGTTTTGTTTTACATGAAGCAAATTTCCTTTAAAGGGATCACTGTTTTGACATTTGACAGTATTATAGGAGATTAGTTAAAAATAATTTTAATTAATAAAATTAATTTTTATACCTTCATTAAATAAATATCTCACTATTATATCTTTTCGTTTAATTTGGATTCTTAATCTCACTTTATTAGATTGAGTAATCCTCCAAAATTAAATTAAAACAAAATTAAGGGTTAAATATTGGTATAAAAATAAAATTTTTACACTAGTATAAGTTGATTTTCTACTCATATATATATATATATATATATATATATATATATATATATATGTATGTATGTATGTATATATGACAAATGTTAACTTACACTAATTCATGTGTAAGTTAGTATTTTACATTCTTTTATTTTGACAAAAGTACTGTTTTATCTTTTATACTCAACTTAAATGTCTATGTTGATTTTAGTTATTATATAGCTGATAACTAATCTTATAAATGAATAAATATTTTACTTTTTTAATAATTATTAATTTTATAATTTTTTTTCATAATAAATATCAACTTTAAAAATTAATTATGAGATTGATAGTGACTAAAATAAACATAATTATTTAAGTTAATTAAAAAAATAAAAAATATTTTTATCAAAACAAAATTATGAACGAGTATAGGATAACATTTCTTGTATGGCCTTAATTCACCGACCATTACGGTGCTCAATCGCATATATCCATTTTGTAACATAACATGGAATTGCCTTAACTCGTTTTCATCGCATGGGTAATGTTGAAAGTCGTAGTCCTTAATTTGACACATTTACACCATGAAACTGGCAGCTGGCTTACAAGGTATGACCGTATGCGTAGCACAATAAGGGGTAGAATAGTACAATTGTGCTACCCTTTTTTAATTCCTACACTCCAAAGTTTAAATTTACAGAATATATTATAGTGTAGCCGAATAAATAACAATTAATAAATTTTAAGTTTTACAAACACGTAGTTTAGTAACTAAAAAAAAAATGATCATTCCTTTAGTTCAACTAAAAAAGGGATTTTCTAAATTATAAAAAGGTCACACAAAAACACACAACAGTCACCTAAACTTCAAATTTAAAATACACAAAAGCTGGAAAAGAGTAGCTCAGTTGAAAAAATTAAGCTGATAAAACAAGACAAGATTGTTAGAACAACAAAAGCACAATGAGAACCCATGAACTGGGTAGGTTCAAAGGTTTTGTTTTTTCTCAATGTAACTTGATATTCACTTTAAAAATCTTACACAAATGCACTTAAATATAAAAATCAATATAGGAATGCCAATTAGCAAAATAAAATCTTATTTAGTACACTTTATAAACGATAGATGGTATAATATAATTAATGTAATTTATTTTTATATAATGTTTGGATAAGATATTGAATAATATAATATCTGATTAAAATAATTTTATTTAATATTAACTCTATAATAAATAAAGATCAAATTATTTTATCTTATATAATTTTATATAATTAAAATTAAATAAATTTATTTTAATTATATAAATTATTATCTAATATATTATTTAAATATAAATAATATTAATTAAATTATACTGTTCATTTTGTATACAATCTAAATAGAGTTCAAAAATAAAGAGACCAAAGAATGCGAGTTTGAAGATAATGCTTCTAGATATATTTGGTTAAACTAAAATGAATGCCTACATCAATCCGGATTCCGGAGATAGCACTGCTTTGTCAAATCTGGTAACTGTTGGAATGCTTATGACCTGTTCTGCCAGAGCTTCTTTTTTTTTTTTGGGGCAACAGTTCTGCCAGAGCTGGATCAACGAAGCTATGAACTCTTTAGCCCTCCAGAAATAGGGTATCCATGGAGCCCGTTATTGAATAACTTGTGTTCCATAAAGAATATTTTGCCGAGGCCATGAGGGATTAGGCCTCGGAACAACACTGATTAAAGAGGTGAAGAGAAAATATGTTTACATATATGGTGACCAAGAACAAGATGATGAACTAAAACAAAAAACAGACAAAACTATGTGTTTGCATAGTGTTGCTGGGCCTTGTGGCTTTGTATGACCCACTGTTGACAAAAAGAAAACGATAAACCTCTGGGAACAAAAAAAAAAGAAGAGAGCTAAAGCTTTGGATGAAAAAAAACAAGAAAGTAAAGAAAATATTAGTTATTATTCTTAAATAATACTTATTATAATATACAAATAATTTTTTTATTTCATGAATAAAAATAAAGTAATCATTTTGTTAATAATCGAAATATCAAATTTAAGTATTAGACCTGCTTTTTTTTTTTTCACAAACCGAAAATATTAATTAATGTATATATGCCCAAGTTAACCAAACAATAACACTCGACGGCAATAAAAAAATATATCACATAAGTTAGACTACAAGGCAAAAATAACTGAAGATGTGCACGCAATAATTAATGCATTAATGTTTAATTGTACATCTAACTTCCCAAACTACATATTTTTTATGTCAACCTCCAATTAATTAATTAATTATTCTCTGATAGCTATTGCTTACTTGTGCCATTAACAGACAGCAATCCAAGAATATACCAGTGGAGTTGTTTGTTTCTTGTACGGTTAAATATTGATTCTCTGCTTCCACCAGACGCGAGAGACTTATGAAAGATTAGGGATAATAATTAAATCCATCGACCTATGATTCATTTATATTTAAATTTAATTTAATTTATCTAATTATAATAATATTCATTTGGTATATTGTATAAAGGATGGATAATAGAGTATAATTAATAGTATTCACATTTAAACAAGATATTGGATAATAATTTATCCATTTAAAATAATTTTATTTAGCTTTTACTATAAGACTGTATAAGATAAAATAATTTGATTTATATCTATTATAAGATTAAGGCTAAATAAAATTATTTTGACTAGATATTATGCTCTCCAGTATCTTAACCAAATATTATATAAAGATGAATAATATTAAATATACTATACTACTCATCACTTATATAATGGATCAAATGGGATGGATTTGATTAGTTTTAATTAATAAATAGTTAATAGATCAATTAAAATATTTATTAGATCCAATGAATTTTCACAAGGTTTAAAAAATAGAATGTATTTGGACATATAAAGAGTCTAAATATATCTAATTGAGGATTAATAGATTCAATATCCATCCGTTAAAATGTGTTAGTGCATGTTTAGCACATATTATTTTTTAAGAAAAATCACTTTTTTTTTTCAAAAGCTCTTTCAGTAAAATTTTAATTATAAATTATTTTAATTACAAAATAAACTAATTCAAATACACACTTAAAGACTAACTTAAATAACCACTCTCCTATTCATGAGTAGTTATTATTTTTGTTTAAAAACATATGACTTAGTGTGTATTTAGATTATATTTTATAAACTTAATTTTATATGAACATGATTTTAATTAGAAGTTAATATAAAAATAATAAATATTCATCACTTCAGAACAATCAAACTTTTAAAATTGAAGACATTTAAAAAATAATACAAATGTTAAAAGCCTAAAACAAATAAGATAAAAAATAAATAAAAACTCGTTTAAATTTCTAAAATTTAAACTTGTTTGAGTGGATGTTTACCATTTAAGTGGTGTAAATGTCACCCAGTCATAGTTTGGTAATTCCTCCAGCAAGAATTAAAAGTTGATTTAATCTTTTTTTTAAAAAAATAAAAATAAAATGAGTCCTATCATAAACTATGCATATCTATGGGTCAAGTGTACAGTTGTATGGCGCAATGGTAGACTCCATAGGTCGAAGGTTGAACGTAAACGACCGGTGTGAATGAGGCTAGAAGGATGCATAGTTATTTTGGGCATTATTTTTCCTTTTATTTTACCTTATACGCTGTATATAATCAAAGGTCAACAACAATCCTCCCACACAGCTGGACGCGTCTGTAATGCAATATGCAAGTCATTCCTTACTCAAAACTGTTTCCCCCTCGTGTTTGCCTCCTACTTTCTTATCAAACGCCTATACTGCCATGAGCCATGAAGGTTCACATGCATGACACTCTCTGGGCTTAGCAAGGGTGTTGGCACTTGGCAAGCTGCTATTTAATGTGCTTAGCAAAGAAGACACTTTAAAATTGTTATTGTATCGGTGTTGAACACATATGAATATTTGATATTTTTTTGAACATTTTAACATACTTTTAGTTTGTATATCATCCAAGAGGAATTGTTGCGCGAGAGCGGTAGTTTGAAACGCGATAATAAAGTGAAAGAAATATTATAAAAATAATAATCGCATGGTCTGGCTTTGACTTCGACTTCACTAGCGCTCACAAGTTAAAGGGAATTCGGAGGTACATTATCAGAAATGAAATTAACATAGTACACTTGTGATCACTCGCTTCCATTCTCAATTCCCAGAAACCTTACATAAAAGTTGGCGGTAAATTCTTGCTTCCTGCCGGATGCAATTAATTAATAATTTGTATTAGAGTATGACATGTTAAATTTTCTTTTCTCTTGGAGTTTTGACAAAATTATCAATATGCGTCATCGATTTCTAGCCACCCAAGAGGCGAATATTCACCCAATATATATTTTAAATGTGCTTTTTAAGTTGGTGCATTTTTGTTTTTAAATCAACACCAATTACCGATGGGAGAGATAGAGTGAACTTCCAATGCGATCCAAACAGCTATAATTAATAAATAAAAGCAGGCAAAATATCCAAAGTCTTGAAGAACTACATTTTCTATCTATTTTTATATGTTGTAAAAGAAAATATTATTTTTGCTTAAAATATTTATCATTTGAAAATATTAAGAAAATATTAATTATTTTTTTTAACTTTATCTTTATCTTTTAATAAAAAAATTAATAAAGTAAGTGAAATCAAAGATGACAGAAAATATTAATGAAGTAAAAGAAAAAGTAATTTAGTCATATTAAATTATATTTATTTATAATTAAGATTATTTAATAATTTTTTTAATTTATGTACAATAACCTTAAATGATTAAAAAAAGTGAATAGAGTAAGTAATTATTCAAATATAAAAACAGGTAACAATTGTCAATAAAAAAAAAATTCAATGATAGAAATATAGAACACTAGATTTACAAAATTAAGAAAATGTATTTGTTATAATACAGGCTTGGACTGAAATAGAAATATTAGATGGTTAGATGAATGCCCATGGCAATATCGTCATTTTATTTTAGAACTTTCTAATGACAGACAACTTTTTTTTTTTTTCCAAGAGCGCTATATGTTACGAAAATCGTTTTATGAAATTATTCACGAATGATGGGGTTTTGAATAAGTAAATATCTTAAATAATAACACAGATCTCCCAATACAGAAATCAGGCAGGGAGTGAAAGATTAAATGAATGAGATTTGTTCGTAACGCATTTCGTAAATAATCCTTCGTGATGTTTATCATTTTCCCTTTCCAAAAGAGCAGCTCTTTAGGTACAGATCGCAGACATACAGGATTAGATTTATCATGCTTTTCTTGAATCCATATCATATAATTAATTAACCCGTTTATCATAAAATAAAAATTCACAATTACTAAGAAAATTCTAACAATAATAACCAGCTAGCTAGGAAGTGTGGCCTAAGCATACGGTCATAGTAATTTGTATGATCTATATATGATAATTAAATTATAGAAAATCATGCGAATCTTAATTATTAGCAAATGCTGGCTATAGCATATACATATATAGGTGCTCGGAGTGCATATTACCGATATACGTGTATCCAAGTACGGAGCAAGCTAATAATCAATATGGCAGAAGAGGTGAAGCACAGAGATTCTAGATGTCCAAGTAAGTAAGCTAGAGAAAGCTAGCCAAGAAAGAAAGCTCAAAGTCGACTCCATGTTTGGTGTGAGATGTAGAGTACTTGTTATAAGTTAATTTGAGGTCGAGTATAAGCCACAGAAGAAGGTGGTTGACTTGGGGGTACACACGCATGACACGCTACAACTTGAATCCAGTGGAGTATGTGCATCCATGCTACTCTGTGGCCAAATGGAAGAGTGCCTATGAACCATACATTCAGCTAGCTAACAATGGGATGACTGGCCCAAAACTGGATGACTAGCCAACTGCCATTGGCAATGGCTGACCTCCATTTAAGAGACAATCTTGTAGAGGATACAACCAATCAGCATCAAGTTATTTGTTAGCTAATGATTAGTTAGATTAGTTTGTTATTCATCTAGTATATATGTCTGAATACTCAACTAACGTAATCATCTTTTCACTCAACGCTATTCGTGATCATTCTCTCTCTTCTCTTTGTTCAACACCTTCTTCTTCCTCCATCACTTCCGCTGGTATCACAGCTCTCTAATTCCAGCAATGGAAAGCAATAGCAATTCAAACCCTGTTTTTTCCTCCTTGTCTGCCACATCCCAGTTTGTGTTGCAGACATTTTCGAACCTTGTTTCTTTCAAACTAAATGAAGACAATTTTCCTCCTTTGAGGCAACAAGCCATGCCTACGATTAAGGGTCATAAGTTGCACAAATATATCAATGGCCTAAACGCATCAGAGTAGTTCAATTCGGCACAAGATCGTGAAGCCGGCAATTACAATGAAGATTATTTGCAGTGGGAGCAACAAGATCAGTTATTGCTGTCGTCGTGGCTACTAACATCAATGTCATAAACACTAACAACTAGAATGGTGGGATGTGAGAATGCGTATCAGGTATGGCAGCGTCTTGAAACTTTTTTTTGCTTCACAAAGAGAGGCCAAGATTAAACAATTGAAGGTTTAGCTTAGGAGTATTAAGAAGGGAGGATCTTCTGTTAACACATACTTGTTACATAACAAAAAGATTGTTGATATGTTAACTGCTGTAGGTGAGTCAATCGATGATAATCATCATATTGAAGCTATATTTGATAGATTGGCCGAAGATATGATGGTTTTATAACCTCTGTTACATCAAGAAATGACCCTTATACTATCACAGAGATTGAAGCCTTAGTGATGGCTCAAGAGGAAAGATTAGAGGAATATAGAAGGAATAACAATGACATTGTTAATGCCCAGGCAAATGTTCTGACTTCACAACCACAATTTGGCAAAGAAAGGAATTATTCTTCGTATCATAAGTCTCCAGGTGGTTTTCAAGGATTTCACCAAGGCAGTGGTGGCAATCAAGGTGGCTTTAGAGGATCTGGTTATAGGGTTTCTTCATTTGTTAGAGGGAGATTTGGCCAAGGTGGACGACACTTCTCTGGCTATAAACCCCATTGTGAACTTTGTGGAAAGATTGCGCATCAAGCATGGTATAATTGCTTCCACAAGTTTGATCAACATTTTACTAGTCCCTTTAGTCAGCAACAACAGCAATCTTTCGCTAATTCCTATCCTGCATAAGTCATGTTGACAACACTAGAAACAATATTATATCCTGTCTGGTATCCAGATTCTAGAGCCTCAAATCATGTCACTCAATGATGCTAATAATTTGGTCTCAAAGGCTGTGTTCAGTGGATAAGAAGAGCGAGTCCATGTTGGAATGGTATAGGCCGATTGGACATTCTAATCTGGTCTGCACGGTAGGCTTAAGAAATAAAGAAGGGCCAATCAAGGACAAAGAAGAGCCTCAAAACCCATACAAGTTAAAAAGGAGGTACGGAGATATCAAATATTCTTTATGCTAAAATATCATAATGACATAAATCCTATTCTCAATCATTTAGCATGTATTTACAAATAATTCAGGGACAAATTTTTGGGTTACCTGACATATTGAGTGATCCCTGAATGCTTAAAGTGTCTATAACCACGATATTCATCTTGACATCAGAGAGGAACTCTTGTATGCAGAATCTAGAAGATGAGAATAAGAAGTGTGTGAAGTAAAGAAACTACTCTTATTCCCTGTATATATTAAAAACCTTTTTTGTGATTTTAATAGGACAACCACAATATATATTGTGTTTACAATATGCGTTAACCTATCCATTATAGACAATTCATACATAAAGTACCGATTCACGTATTACCACAGTTTATAATAAGTATACTACTTATAAAAGCTCCATAATAAAAGTGATCACAAATAGGTTAAATTAAAATATACTTAACAATGTTTGACATTTAATTAATTTGAGTTTTAAAAAATATATGACTATGCTAGTTTACATAGGATCAAAAGTTGAACATTGGGCACAACCTGGGACTTGTGAGGGGGCATTAGTTAAGACAAAAGCAAAAAATAAAATACGGTTGCTGACCAGGGCACCGAAGCTGTTGAGACCACTTGTGTAAAGCTTCACATGTTCCTCCACTTTCTCAAGACAAGGTACACACTATCACAATTGAACACTAATTATGCCATCCCTAATATCCTAACCCATTTTCTATTTTGTTGACAGGGAAGCCAAGCTGGTTGCAGCTTAGGATTTGGCATTACACCAAACATAGGTCCCGATTGGAGATATCACTCTCTTTTATACCATCTCACCTTGTTAGGATACCTCAACGTCCTCAACCACCATTAACTGGCGGGCTATCTGGAACCAAAAACTAGACTTCTAATAAGATTACAACCATCCAACTTCAACTGGAGAGGAAGGCCTTGTGTAATCAACAAGGCAAACTTTGCAAGCTGCTTCCTAGGTTATATATATATATATATATATATATATATATATATAGAGAGAGAGAGAGAGAGAGAGAGAGAGAGAGAGAAGGTTTCTAATAATATCATCTCATCCTTATAGGATTCATTATGTAGTGGCAATTATTGTCAACCGCCTACATTTCTAGTTAAGCAGTTATAGTTATTATGTGTACTTAGGCCTTGATGTATACGACATGTACTCAGTGAACATGTCACAGTTAGGCAGGTATCACTACTCAACATGTGTTTTGGAATGTTACTCATGAAGCTTTTAGAATTTTTAGGCCTCGATGTATTTTGTAGTCATCCATGTGTGTGTCTGTGTGACAATATATATATATATATATAAAACTATAGGACACATTTTTTACTTGTGTCATCCTTGATAGGTGGCTCATCTTGAACATTTATTTCATTTTTATTCTTTATGTCTTGAAGATTTATTAAGTATTAAAATTGTTGTCTCTTGATTAATATATCTTAACTAAATTTGCTTATTTAGATTAATATGCTAGAATATTTTTCTTTTTTTGAATGAAATGTTGGTGTATATAAGTTTGTATTAAAATTTAAAAATGATTTGTTCATTTTCAACTTGAATGTGCGAATGTACTTTGTATAGAAAATAATAATACAACTCATCCATATACAAATGTGTGAATGTTCATTTATTTGCCGAGTTAATGTTAACATTTAATTGAAAGAAACAAGAAAAATGAGACAAAAGATTTGAATCTAAAATCAAAGAGTTAAGATTTAACAGAAAAAAGAGAAGAAAGAGTGAATTTTGACAAAAAAAAAAGAGAGAGAGAAATAAAGAGTTGAGAAAAAAAGGAGGAATAATGAATTGAGAAAAAAAAAGAGAGAGATTAATAAAATATCTTAAATATTCTTAACTTTTTATTTTTAAAAATAAATAAATAGGATATTCTTGTCCAAATAAATATATATTATTACAACACTTTCTTTCTTTTGTGAAATGGGCCATCTGTATGTAAATATTGGTTGATGGAGTTATGATATACACCGACTTTACTTCTTTCATTTTAAAGATTACATGTGGAGTATTTTTGCCATCGACCACACAGGGATGATAATGGGGGCCAGGTAGAGGCAAGTTTTTGCCCAACTTGGCATCGCCCACCACCCATTAAAATATAATACAAAACCACCCCAACTCGTCCCGCGGGTTTTAGATATCAATATTTTGCCATCCCTCTCACCACATCATCCTGGCCTTCCGCTAACACGAGTTCCTCGGGCGCGAATTATTAGAATTAGATAGTAGATACTGCAATCAGTACATATCGTTTTCAATTTCTTATTCACTTGTTCTTCTGCAGCAAAGCCACATGCCTTGGCACCATAATCATTGGAACAATTATTGACTCTTGCCCTTTCAGCTGAGAATGCTCCTGACTTAATTGGTTAAATGTCTTCACCATCAACTTAACCACAAGAAACGCCCTCATTATGCTATTATATATTACACATAGATCAATGAGCATTTAAACGAGAAAAAAAAAACCAAATCCATAAACTAATTAAACCCCAGAACCAATCCGGCTGAGTTTATTGAAAGGGCACCCAGGCCTACTATAGAGAGCCAACCGCACGTAGTTCTTCATAGTCCTCATGAGTTAGGACCAGTAACTTCGTTCCAAAGATGGCATGTTACCACGAGATTCAGCGGCAGATTAGCTTCCATCGCAATGAGCATGTTAGGGATTTCCCTTTCCTCTTCTTTATTTAGGGCCGAAAGGATGCCATTTTGACCAGCAGCTCCCACATACACCTAAGCATGCAACACTTTCAATTAACGTGCCATCCCGGCACTTACAGTGATACATCGTTGATTCCGCACCAACGATTGTGAAATCTCCATATAAAATTATTAACGAGTAATAGATTCAACTATCGAGATTTTATGTGTTATTATATTTTTAATTAAATTAAAATATTACTCTTAGATACGTCCCAAGCTTTTTACCTTTTATGCTAGCACTAAAGAAACTATAAAAATATCTAAAAATCTTAATTCAATTAGCATTAAATTCTTTTAGGGATTGCTTGATCAAGTTCAACATTTTTATTGAAGCCGTTTCATCGTTACTTTAAATTTATACTCCTCTTCCCCGCATCAAGTCATAAACTTCATTTTGTAACATAAAAGAGTAGTTACTAAAATCATTTTAATTAGGAGATGATTGGATCCATGTGACATGTATATTCTTTTAGGAACCAAATTGTTAATTTAATCCAAAAGAAATTTTTTCATAAAATAAAAAATATGCTTTGGAGGTTTTTTTTTGTGAACTAGAAGTATTCTTACATAATTTAGTTTATTTGAACTATCTTATAAATTTAATCTCTCCAAGTCAAGAGTGATAATGATATAATTTTCTCTATGAAAATAATATTTTTTTTGTATAATCATAAAGTAGTAATTTGGATTAAATTATAATTAAAAAATTACACCCTATATTTCTCTTTACTTTCTTTTTTTTCCTTCAATTTTTATACTTTCTCCCATTTTACTTGTAATAAAAAAATAATTAAAAGATCAATATATATACATATATATATATATATATAAATTATTTATTATTTTCTTTATTTATATGACATTCAAACAAGAGAAGCCATAAATATATAACATTAAGGCATATGGAGAAGCCATAAATAATGGGGATCGCATCAAATCGAGACTGGCTTCAATTTCGTTTCGCGGACGCACGAGGTGCCCGAGGCGCACGAGGTGCCCGAGGTGCACTCCACGTTTAGACAGCTTTTATTTGACCCGTGCTCACGAGGTGCACGAGCTGACTCCACATTACTTTTTTGTTTTTCGGTTAAGGATATTATCCGGTGAATTTTTTCATCAATAGAAATTAAGTTTTTTCCGGAGTAATTTTAAAAGTGTACATCTAACATTAATCTAGTGTATTAAGATAACTAGTTTTCTTTGACATTGTTTCATGGTTAAAACTCAAGTAATTAAAATAGAAACACACATCCTTAATTATTAGGGTGTGTTTCGATTAAATTTTATAAATTTAATTTTTAATAAATTTAATTTAATATAATTTAAATAAAATAATTTATATTTAAAAAAGTTTCATTCAATAATTATTTTAAATTAAATAAATTTTGTTAGAATTATATTTTAAAAATAATATAAAAGCTAAAATAAAGACAAAAAATTTATAAAAACTTATTTGAATCTCCTTAAACTCATTTAGAGCAAGTGTCAACCCTTCACTTCAATGAAATAAATTTTAAAACCTAATATTTGCACATTAATTAAAGAAGCACGTTCAGTTATATGCATGTGTGTGAATCTTATATAAAATTTAATTTTTTATTTGTGAAATGATAATTTTAAAAGCTAGTGTGTAAATATTATCTTTTTAATTTGCTTGTGGGTTGTGCTTACTTCTGTCATGTAGCGCTAGACGAAATTAATATAAGGTGATTAGCTAAGAATAGGCTGTTACTATCCTTCATAATAAGGATAAAATTGTGTTTGTCAAAACATATATTATCTCTTCCTATATGTTACTAATAAAATTGAATTGAGTTTAAGGTACGTGGAATATCAGTCTATATAATTTTAATAAAATTATTATTACATGATCTCATTCTCATATTAACACGATTCAAATAAAATTATTATTTTCATATTTTACTTTATAAAATTCTTTTTTAATAATATATATTATTAAATAAGGTATATTGAATACTAATCAATATAGATAAAATTATGATTATCAAATCACTTTCTCTAATAAATCTATTATTCTTATATCTCACTTCTTGAAATTTCTTTTTAAGTATATTGAACATTAACATAATCTAGTGAAGCTATTTTTAATGAAAAGATTAAAATTGTTCTAAATAACTATAACTAGTAATATTGTAATCTAATAGTCAACCAAAAACCAAGGTTAAATTAGAGTGGTGGTCACGTAGGCTAATGCAAGCCAATGTAGTATGTAATTGTAAAATGTATTGCGATAGTCGCCACAATTAAGATATCACAGCTGCATTAAGTAATATAGACCGAAATTTAAATCTTTGCTCAATAGAATTGACAGTTTCCATTTTCTTTCAAACCTTTCATGAAATCCAGAGTTAATAGCTTCGCACCCATACGATCCAACACCATGAGCACCACATCTTACCTCAAGAACACAAACACGTACAGCTACAACCAACCCCATTATTCCCACCCACGCCATCCTCAACAATGACCCCCAACAGATTGCTTGTAGCCTGGAAGGTGCAGATTAATGTTATTGACATGTTAAATATATAAAATTACTCATATACTTTTATTTATTAGCTTAAACTTTTAACATAATTGATCATTGATATAGTATCAAAGTTTCTATGATTAAAGGTTAGGAGCTTAATCATTGCTGTTTCATTCTTTAAAATTGAGTTAAATTTTAGTACAAAATGAAGTGGGCTTATAGCCTTATACAGTAATTGTCCAAATGTTAAGCTCAAATGGCTCTTGCATAAGAAGGCTATTTAAATATATAAAATCATTCATATGCCTTCACCTAATAGTTTTAAATTTTGAGTAAATACATTCCCATTATTTATCTATTTTTTCACAAATATATCCCCTCTATTTACAAAACTTAGACAAACTTCTCTTCTTAATAAATTTATATATAGAGTGTTTTTAAAATATAAGAGAGGTTTATGTAAGCATTTAGGATGATATGTATAAATTTTTTAAAATACTTAAGAGATATGTGTAGATTTTAAAAATAGAGAGAATTTGTAAAAAAAAAGTAAATAATGATGAAGTTGGAGTAATTTACATTTAAATTTTTGGAATAATTGATCATTAACAGTAATAACTTATATAACAAAAGAAATTCTAGCTTTAACAATAGAAAAGAAACACTTGTTTTAAATTTTTAATTCGTAATCTTATACTCACTTCGGTGACTTGTTTGAAGAATGATATAGAGCATACATTGATTACTTTGAACGAAGGAAATTGGTGCGATTGTAAAGCGTCTTTTCTTGTTACATCTTCAAAGCTGATATTTTGTAGCAACAAAACTGCTTTTTTTAAAGAGTTTAGATATATAAGAAGAAGAAAGTGAAAACAAGGTCTCTGTTTTTTTTTTAATCATTTTTTTTCACTTTAAATTTGATGGATTATGTCTTGGTTGAATATTTAATTTAATCCAAATAAAAAAAAGTTATGTTCGAGTCTTTCATAAATCCTATAGGTGTTAATATGTCTATTTATATTTGATAATTTGAAGTTATTAATCTTTACATATGAAATTTAGTTTATAGACATAGTTTATCGTGAATCTGAGTCCACTGTAACAAAACAAAACAAAACAAAAACAGAAACAAGAATTGTAACTTTTTATTAATTAAGAGCACATCAGGGTGTAGTTGGTGCTATTAGGCTAGCCCGCTGTAGCAGGACGGTAATTTATGATTTTGAGATTTAAGTTATATTTTATTATTAATATTATCTGAAAGGTTTTAGTGTAAATCATATAACTACTTGCTGGGCAAACTCCACTGGCCAGTTGGAAATAACGTCTGGATTTAGCAGGAATAATTGATTTACTCTTTTTGTATGTAACTTTGTAAGCAAAGATATTGCCAAGTGGGCCTTAAGCATGGAAAACGAGAAAAGCTCAAAGATGGAGAAATTCTCCAGCAGGGACTACACAACCTCGCACACTTTATTTAATAGTAGGTGCGTACTATATTTAAATTATTATATGCTTATAAATTGCCCACAATCTCAAGTGGGATTGCACCAAGGCAAAGGGTGATTAAATTCTGGCACAAAAATAGCTGACTCGAATTTTTTAAACTTAATACGGACGTGACTTTTCATTAAAATGGGTCTTATTCAACCAAATTAACTTGAGCGGGTTAAGTCTTGAGCAACTTAGTTTGATTACGAGTAATAATTGATATTGGCACGCCATCTCTCTCATTCTGTCAGCCACGAAGATACGCATCCGCTAAGACTGTGCCTATAAATAGAGGGCACCCAAGAATAACATCCACGCCGATTACCCCCCAGAACATCTTGTGTAGTGAAAGAGAAGAAACAAACAAGAAAAGCATGGAGCAATTCTACCTTTCCCTTCTGCTTCTGTTTGTTTCTTTCATCTCACTCTCCCTCTTCTACCTTTTCTACAGGCACAGGTCTCCGTTTACGGCGCCCAACCTGCCGCCGGGAAAGATGGGGTACCCGGTGATCGGTGAGAGCCTGGAGTTCCTGTCCACAGGATGGAAAGGGTATCCGGATAAGTTCATCTTCGACCGCATGATCAAGTACTCTTCCCAGGTGTTCAAGACCTCAATCCTTGGGCAGCCTGCAGTGGTCTTCTGTGGAGCCGCATGCAACAAGTTCTTGTTTTCGAACGAGAACAAGCTTGTGACCGCATGGTGGCCTGACAGCGTTAACAAGATCTTCCCCTCCTCGCTTCAAACTACCTCTAACGAAGAATCAAAGAAGATGAGGAAGATGCTCCCTCCTTTCCTCAAGCCCGAAGCTCTGCAACGTTATATAGGTATTATGGACACCATTGCCCAAAGGCACTTTGCTTCCCATTGGGAGAACAAGACGGAAGTCGTCGTATTTCCCTTGGCCAAGAGGTGATTTAATTTAATTGATTAATTTTATTGATTAATGAATGATTCGCTGCTTGCTTACACATACGCTCATGACTCAACTCAACGTACAGTTATACCTTCTCGTTGGCTTGCCGTTTGTTCATGAGCGTTGAGGATGAGCAGCACGTAGCAAAATTCGGGGACCCTTTCAAACTGTTGGCGGCGGGAATCATATCATTGCCCATTGACTTGCCTGGAACGCCCTTCAACCGAGCAATCAAGGCATCCAGCTTCATCAGGAAGGAGCTGTTGGGAATCATCAGGCAGAGGAAGGTGGAGTTGGCAGAAGGGAAGGCCTCCCCTTCCCAAGACATACTGTCTCACATGTTATTGGCATGCGATGAGAATGGCCAGTATTTGAATGAACTCGACATTGCCGACAAGATTCTTGGCCTATTGATCGGAGGCCATGACACTGCCAGTGCTGCATGCACTTTCGTTGTCAAATACCTAGCCGAGCTCCCTCACATTTATCAACGAGTCTATCAGGGTCAGTGACTCTATCTATTCTCATTTTATTTATTACAAGTAAATATCATCCCTTCATGTATACTCTACATCAGCTTCCTCTATGATTTACTTTAAAAAATATAAAATGTAAGTAATATTTATTAATAAAATTATTTATAAATTTTAACTAGTAATTTCTTATCAATAATAAATGTTGATAATCCTTTTACTTAAATTTTAATATGTGAGCATTTTTTAAGTCAACAATAAAGTTAACAAGTCAGCAGAAATATTCATGAAAGTTCTTCATTTTTCTCTCACTTGTGAGTGTTTCAAGCCAACAATCAAGCGAACAACTCAAAATCTTCGTGATCTTCCGTCCTCTAAACACAAGTCAAACTCTCACTTACGAAATTTCACATGATTCGCTTGTCGTATAAATTGCGAACTAGCCAAAACAAAATTAGAAGGCTGACCTCATTTTTTATGTCAGGGTTTCGAGTTCTAATTTCGTACTCTTTTTTTTTTTGAAATTAAAATTTGGATGAAACGACACAAGGGGCAGAGGGAGGTGCCGGGACACTTGCAGAAAAATAATTTTTTTCTATATATTTACATAGTTTTTTCTATCATGCGTAAAAATGAATTTTATATATATATATATATATATATATATATATATATATATATATATATATATGTATGTATGTATGTATGTATGTATTTTGTGTAAGAGTTAACTTAACTCAAAAGAAAAACAAATTGAGTGAAAAAAATAACGTAAAGAAACAAAGTGGAAAAATTGGGGCCCCTTGCATCTGACTTCCAAATATAATTTTATGGAGATATCTTCATGTCATTTGTTTTTATAACGGTATCGGTATATTTAGCAAATAGTGATAAATATTTACCCACCTGTTATACTTAATTAAAATATAAATATAATAGATGATGTCTTTCTATGCATTCTAATATTTATTATGTTACTTATCTCAAATTTTAAATTTTAAAATATTTTTATAAAAAATCACAATGTAATTATTATATTAAATAATTAATGAATAGATTTATTTTTAATTTAATTTTTTATATTGATTTATTTATTTGGATGAGATCAAAAGTTTATTTTATTTATTTCTTAATTTTTTTAAAATATAATCGGTGATAAATTGTTGTGGTTCAAATGAAATATTATAATTAAGTAATTTATAAAATATAAAAATTTATGGAAAAAATAATATATTATATGTATCTTACATGCGCAAAATTAATCACTAAGTGTTTTGGGGTCTTAAATAATTTACATGAAAAATAATAAAGAATTAGGAAAATTTTATGTGTGTGTACACATGAATTGATCCAGGTTATCAACCTCCGCTTTAATTTTTCATTTGGATAAGAATGTTTTATTTATCAATTTTTAGAAATAAAAAATTTGTGATATTCAAGATATTTTATTAGTTATTTTTTTTCATATTTTTCTTTAGTTCATTATCCCTACTTTTTATTTCTCTCTTCTTTTTTTTTCTTTCCTAAGGAAGGAGAAAGATGGAGCAGGAAGAGAGGAGAGAGAATTATGTTTAAACAACGTGTTTGTGACAGTTTTTTTTAAAGAAAAAATCACTTTTTTTAAAAGTTTTTTTTAAAAAATTTAATTATAAATTATTTTAACCACAAAATAAGTTAATCAAAAATACACTAAATATTACATGTTTAAAATCTTATGAGTTTAAACTCTTTTTTTTAAAAAATAAATAGGATTTTTTCAAGTCTAAAACAAAAAGTGAAGGTGAAGGAAATAACTTACACCGGTTAAAAAATAGTGGAAGGATGTTAATAATTTCCCCTAAGAATGTCAACAAAGCCCCACCTGAGGATACTGATTGCTAATTTTTACAGAGAGGTGGATACTCTTGGATATTTGTTAGTATCAAATAATTTAAAATAATTTTAAATAAAAAAATATAAATAGATAAAATTTAGTATTATATATCATAACTTTTTATAACAATGTAAAATACTTATGAAATTAAAACAATATATCATAAATATCATAACGAGCTCAATTATATATTTATATTTTGTAATTATCAATCTATATAAATACTTATATTTTGAATGGTATAAATTTTTTTTAACAATTTTTATATTAACAAAATTATTCACATAAAAAAAATTTATTGTGAAATAAAAAGAAAATATAAATTTTCATATCGTTAAAAAAATCATAATATGCATAAGATATTAAAAAAATATATAATTTATGAGTATTATGAGTATTTGGGCTGTGAGAATTTTTGCCATCCCTAATCCCCCAACCCAAAACACAAACACACATAAAAACCCTCTTTTATATACTTCAACAAGAAACATTTCTTTTAGGAATTAAAATTCATTTTTTGAAAACTAATCCTAACAGAAACATTCATTTTATTCATTTATTTTGGGTAAACTCATTTTAACTATATTTGTTTGCAATAGTATAAATTTTTAATTTACACTAATTGATATTTATCATGACTTTTTATTGTTATTTATTAATTTTTTTGGTAATATGTTATTTATTAAGTTTTATTGCTGACTTTACCACTCATCTGGCCGCGTCAAGTCTAATGTTAGAATTAAAATGGTAAGATTTTACTTTTAAATTTAAAAATATTAAAAAATTAAGAATTTTTTATATTATATAATCTAAAAACAATTGTAGACATTAAATGTGGTAAATAATCAGACATGAAATATAATCTAATTTTGTATCTTCTTAAAATGCTATTGTTCATATTTTTACAAATTAAAATAAGGATACAAATGTCAACAAAAATTATAAAAGAAGTTATAGGAAGTTACTTTTAAAATTTAAACACATCTCAACGTTATAAAAAGTTATTTGAAGTTATTTTTATTTTTATTTAAATAATTAATTTGTAAATATAAAAAATTAATAATTAATTAATTTAAAATTAATTATATTAGTTACCTAAAAATAATTATATAAATTAAAAAAGATAGTACCTCTCATTTTGCTAGTGTATATATATATATATATATATATATAATATTTGAGCAAGGTAAATTGGTCAAAGCATGTTTGGAATTATCATCAAACCTGAGTCTAAAAGCTCAAATTAGATTAAGCATTATTATGTATAATTATTATGATAATATAATCATATTTAACTGTTAGTTAAATTAACAAAATTAGTACATTACAAAAATTATTCAATAAAATATGTATATAACAACCACGCATTATAACCCAGGGCATGCCTTCTCTAGGCATTAACTTTCATAATTAATTTAAACTGGATACTTATAGAAATGGGGAAATCATAAACCGACCCGATGAAATAATTCATAAAGAGGCTTCGGCTTTTTGTTGTCCAATTCTTGCTGGAAATTTATGGTAAAAAGCCTTGTACATATATTGTATTTTTTTTCCTTCTACAAGTAGGCGTGAAACAGTACACAACCAAGTAGTTTTTTTTTATTTTTTATTATCTCTTGTCCCTCTTTCTTGTTAAATGAATAACGTCATAATTTATGGTATATGTATGCTTATATTTGTTTTTCTTTTTCTGCAACTTGTTTAGAGCAAATGGAAATTGCAAAATCGAAATCCCCAGGAGAGTTGTTGAATTGGGATGACATCCAGAGGATGAAATACTCGTGGAACGTAGCTTGCGAAGTAATGAGACTTGCTCCTCCACTCCAAGGAGCTTTCAGGGAAGCCATCAATGACTTTATCTTCAATGGGTTTTCAATTCCAAAAGGCTGGAAGGTAAAATAGATAAGGATTTTCTTTAAAATTTATAAACACACGTCAATGCATAATGATCTTTTCATTTTCTTTTGCTATATTTATGGCTTGAAAGTTTTCTTTTTTAAAATTTTTTTTACAATGGTGGCACAGAAAGTTAAAGTTATGATGTCTGACAAATTATTCAAACCTTTATTACTAAGTCATTTCTTGTGGCTTTTTACTTTTATATGTTTGATTTCTACCACAATAATATGTCTATATTCTTTTCATTTCATGATTAGATGAAAATGCTAATTAAGGCGAGTACATGGTATTTTGAGGTTATTTAATTGTTCTGCTGTGTATATAGTTGTACTGGAGTGCAAATTCCACACATAAGAATCCAGACTACTTCCCGGAGCCGGAGAAATTCGATCCGAGTAGATTCGAAGGAAATGGGCCAGCTCCTTACACTTTTGTGCCATTCGGTGGAGGACCGAGGATGTGTCCCGGAAAAGAGTATGCCCGACTGGAAATACTGGTTTTCATGCACAACTTGGTGAAGAGGTTCAAGTGGCAAAAATTGATTCCGGATGAAAAGATTATCGTTAATCCCATGCCCATTCCTGCAAAGGAACTCCCTGTTCGCCTTTATCCTCACAAAGCTTGAAAAGGATTTAATTGTCCAACATCAACATCTTCATCTTATATACGTGTTATGGGTACTAGCTAGTTATTGCAAATAAGAGCACTGAGCCCATTGTTTATGGGACTAAAACATAGTCAACGTGTCAGCTCTTCCCATTCTATAGATATTGTGTTCAAACTTGTTGTGTTCAACAAGGTTATTACATTTTTACTTTTTTGTAATTTTTTTTCTTATAATTTGTTAATTATCGTTATTGGGTCCTGCTATCACCTACTATATGTTACAACCCCATCCAAATCTTGTTGATATGGAAAATAAAGCCTTATGTAGCATAGACAATTCTGTTGTTTGTTTGTTTGTTTTTTTTTTTTTTTTTTATTTCACTTGCTAAGGGAATACGCTGTTTTAGCATCAAGAGGGATAATGCCACTGGGAATGACAAAAACCATGAAAACCATGGTCTTTCTCATAACAAGCATATGGAGGTGCATGGTTGTTATGACTAACGAAAAAGTTAGAATAATTAAACTATTTGCCTCCTCTAATTTATCCTTTCAATTTGTAGGTCTCTTAACCCAATTATCTTCAGCATATGCTCAACTATAGCAAGGGAAGTTTTTCTATATAGAGTTTTTTTAAATGGATTCAATAGTCTGTCTGGAGTTAGAATTAAGTTAAGCTTATTGCGAATTGAGGTGTCCATCCTATTTAATTCAACTCTCCCTTGGGTCCTTCAAATCACTTATACTGATAAAATTGGGTTTTGTAAGATCGAATATGCATAAATATTATTAGATTTTGAGATTTGGAAGGTGAATTTGGTAGTAGATTGCTCAAACTGCTTAAATGAAGGTGATTGAAGAGAATTTCCTGCAACACTTTGTTATCTCGACTCAAACAAGCTAGCGATCAACTGGTCCAGAGATTCAAGTCTTCGCGCATGAACTTCGAAACACGGATTGGAAAGGAGTCAAGACATTATCTCGAAATGAAAAATTAAAGAAGACATACTTCAACACCTAAAACTCATGCAAACACTAGCGACTATTTAATTTGCTTACCAAATTTCATTCCACCTACATAATTCTGATGATCTAATCTATAGAATTTTATTTCCTTTGCAAGTCGTGTACTATTGTACTTGTACTGTATTACCGCAACTTCAAACACAATATCACCCACAAGGACATATACATTGAGATTCAAAATCCAAAATTGTGACTGCACCAATTACAACCAAGGCAATTTCATCACAAATTTTCGTAGTCAATATGATACCCTTGAAAATCTTAACCTCGTTAATTTAAGGTTTATTAGACGAATTGTGATTCCGTGGGAGTATTTAGAATTTATAATTGGAAATAAAATCAACTCCTATTTATTAAATTTGAGTCTTTTTCCTTAAAATCAGGCACATACCTTACATTTCTTTTCTTTAAATATTTGATTTTTTCCAGTTTCAATGTTCTTATCCATATCTCTTTCTCTTTCTTTACATTACGTTTATTATAAAATATCACATCTAAAAAAATGATAATATATATTAATATTATTGAGTAGAATCATACTTTTAATATTTAATAGTAAAGTAATTGAAATATGATAAATAAAAAAATTAAAATTAAAATATGAGTTCATTTTAAATATTAATACATTCCTTTTCCACTTCTATTTTTATTTTTTCAAAATAATTTTTATTTAACAAAACATTAGTTTATAATAGATATAGATATAAGTAAAATATAAGTAAAATGTGTAGATTTAACCAAATCTAATTCAAAAACGATTGTTTTTTAGTTGAATTGGCAGGAATTATCCACTTAAAAAGACATGATATCGTGGAATTATTGTAAAAGAAAGCTAATTTGCTACTTCATTTTTTTCTTTGTCTCGCCTCTCACCCACGGTCTAAGGAAGAGAATTCTGTCATCTACTGGCTTTGGTATTATTAATTTTTTTATATTATTTTCTAATTATGTATTATTAAATTATAAAATGATGTTAATTATAAAAATAATTATTCAAAAAATTAATTTTTATTCTATAATAAATTAATATATAATTAAATAATAATATAAATTTATACTCATAATTAATTAGAATTAAATTCTTATAATTAAAATTTATTAGAGAACAATAGGTGGCCCGTGAATTGATGTATGATGAGGTGTTGAGATCCCTCACTTTCGCTTTCGAACTCCACTGAGAATGGGTTTGTTGTTATGGTACTTTAAATTTTTTATTGTTATTTATCATAATAAATATTTAAAGTTTAAAAGAAAAATTAATGACAAATAATTTTTGATAAATTTGAATATTGATTAAAAAAGAATGAATATTAGAATAATCAGCTTTTTTTTTTGTCACATTTAAGTTCTGGTTAAGGGATAATTGGTGGCCTCACAATAATCTTAATTGAGGAACCAACATTTGCCACCTCATTCTCTAAGGGTATATTTGGAATAATCAAATTAGAATTAAAATGAATTAAACTAAATTAAAAATTAATTCTTATGTTTGAAATTTATTATAAAAATATAATTTAAATTGATTTAAAAATTAATTTTTATGTTTAGAATATGCTAAAATAGAATTAAATTAATTTTATTTTAAGAAATATTTTTTTACCCTTATAATAGTAATATGCATTTTTACCCTTATAATAATATAATTATTATATTTTTATTATGAGTAAAATAGTAAATTTATACAAAATCTACTAAAATTCACTTAAATATTTTTATTTTTAGAAGAATTTATAAAAATATATTAGATGTTCATGAATTTTCAATTCATATAAATTTTTATTTTATAATCTTTTAAATAAAAAAATTAATTTACAAATAAAATTAAATTCCGAAATTATCATTACAAACACATTCTTACTACCTCACACGGCTAACGAGGCTAAAGAAGAGAGAAAATTTTGCTTTAGTAGTTCGGTGGTCTCACTTCCATGGGAAACGAGAGGCCCTTTCCAGCCACCTCCTCATTTTAATATGCCAACTATTCTCCTCCTATATATCACCGTGCATAAGGAGGAAGTTTAGAGCTAGTGTTTGACTAGTGAATTCGAGGATCATTCGAACCAGAAAGTAGACTTATGTATGGCTGTGTAAATTGGTGCAAAATGAGGTCATTTTACTAAATATTGGAGCTGTGAGGTAGATGAGATTTCAGCTTCTTGTTGGAAATTTTGATTATTAAGACTATGTTTGGATCCGAAAGAATAAAAAAAAAGGGAAAAAATATATATTTATTTTAAATATTTTAAACTTAAAATTTTAAAATAAGTTCTTTTTACTTCGTTCTCGTCCATTCTTTTCCAATTTAAACGTATCGAAAGTGACTTTGAATATGTGAGTTTACAATTTATCGCTTATGCTTTTTAGGACTATAAATGTTCTGGTCAGAATTTAAATTACAGTTTGATGTACAAAGTTTTGACAGAAGATATTGTTCGGTAAATATGACTTATAGTTGTGAGTAACTTGCCTTCTTTTTGGGTTATGAGATCTGAGTGGTAATACTGAATGAGAATAGGTATTGGCCTGAAAACTCTGGTTAGTTCATACCTGAAATTGAATTTTGATGCGGTTGAGACAATTGACTAGATAATGAACTAAATGAAACTTTAATGCTTGAGGATTCTGTTTGATGAAAGAGCATAATTTTGTAATGACTTTGGTTTGATTTTTGGGTTCTTCCGTTAGTAGGTCATCTGTAAGTATATTTGTAAGTGTTTAATGAGCCTAGAGGTATGCCCTGATCTTAAATTAGAGTGAGTCTTTTCCTTAATTTAAATTTTTACTGTACCAAAAAAAGAATGCTGTAAATGCACCTGTTCTGTTTGGTGATGTTTAGAGACCCAAATGGCAGAGGTTTAATCTGAAATTTGTATGTTCTAGTTAGCATGTTAAAGGATAAATGTGCCAAGTTTCATATATATTAATGATTTGCATCATGATTGAAGAAAACAAAAAAGTTAGTGGCCACTTGGAGGAATTTCCCTATTTCGAGTTCTGGGAACAGTTTCACAAATGGTATTAGTCAAGTGACCAAAATGTTTGGGATTGAGGTGAAATTTGATCACATGTTAGTTAACATATTAAAGTTTAAGCATGGAAAGTTTCTTGATTTTGTAAAAGTGGGAACAAGACCATATTGAGAAGGGAAGTGGCTGACCTAGACTTCCATTATAACAGAAATCCTGCACAATTTGATTTTATATTTTGATAACTTTGAGTGATCATATCCTTGAGGATTGTCCTAAACTATCCATATAAGATACTTGGGGGTCTTGTGAGCTACCTAAGTAAATTTCATGGATTATAAAGCCTTACAAATGTATGAAATTATATGGAAAGCATGGACTACACAGTAAACATGATCATGTGATTTTTAGTATGTATGTTATCTATTATACGGTAATTTGGGACTATTGTGTATACTTTGTAATGCTTAGGATTTAGCCCTTTACTCCACTTCAAGCTTTAGCTACTGACGAGATGCTACCCTGAATCTCCTTTACAAAGGGTTACTATTTGAGTAGTTATGTATGCAGATATTGGTTAAACATGAAGTCAAAATTTATCAAGTGATTGACATGGAATTTCGTAATCAAAAAAGAAATTTATTTAAAAATGACTTGAGTGCAATATAGTGTAAAATATTTAAATTTCACTAGATTGACCTAAATGCTGAATAGGTGATGTATGAGTACATTAGTTATAGGTTTACTAAGGTTTAGGAATTTCAAGAATGGTCACCAACTCAAGATTGCAAAATTTTGCACAAGGACCACAAGGTTATTATCATTTTCCCCTGATTAGGGCTCCTTTTGAACAACTTTGGAACCTGAGTTATGCTAGATTTATAACAGTGTATATATATTACCTGTTTCTGATCAGAGTATTTTATTTCCAAGTTGATTGAGAATGGATATTAGTGAGACAAAGGAAGCTTCATGAATCTTGATTTAGGCGATGTAAACATGCAGATTTTTGTTCATAGAGGTTATGTACTGTCCAAATAAGAAATAGATATGTAATTGTGGTTGGGCACTTCAGGCTATGTTTAAGAAATGAAGTAGTGTGTAATTGATCTTAGAATTAAGGCTGTTTTAGACAAAGTGTGAGAAATTATAGTATTGTTCGAGGATGTAAAACCCAGATTCTGTTTTGGCATACATATTGAAACTAGTAGGTGGTTTACACACGATATAATGGACTGTGAAGGCTTTGTATTAAGAATAAATGATAACGGCCTTTGATGACTATGATTATGACTCCATGTCATGTTTGAATTGAAGATAGAAATCTGTCCTATTTATTTGTGGTTATACACAGGTTATTGGTGATAAAGTTGACACTAGTATGTAATTCATTGTTGAACAAAGATTTGTCCAAAGTAATGTGAATGGCGGGGACTGTCGGGTTGTTAGTTGCAGTATGGGACTAATTTAGGTGTGAATTGTGTTTACTAGATTGGCTATGTTACTTGATCACAAGTGACCCATTTGAGAATGATGATGAGTTTTGTTAATAGCTGCTGCTAGATTATGCCACTGTTGTGGTATGATTGGGATTGCTAATTATGGTCTAAACTCGGTACTTACGAATTACTGTTTCACACGAATTTGATGTATGAGTTGAGGAATGATATGAATATTCCAGGTGTTACAGCAAGCTGCACAACTAGGTTAAGTTTCACTGGTTTTACAGAAAATACTATTAACTGATATGGAGTTTTTGAGCTTTAAATCGAGTAAGTTAATGGATTTGAAGTGTATACCTTGCGAAAAGGCTAACCTGCCACTTTGCATGATTTTAAAGAAAACCATGCATGAGTGGACTTCTTTTTTTAAAAAAAAAAATGGAAATCAAGAATTTACGATTAAAATGCACCCTGAATTTGCGTGAAAGTAAGGGCTGAGGTCCCATTTTCAGTATATTTTATATTGAGATTGATATGTGTCATATGTAATTGAAATGATAGAATCTGTTAAGTGCTTTCAAAGAAAAGTTAATACTAGATTCATTGAGGGCGTTGAAAGACAATGACCTATCAAAATCTGTGAGGTACAAGTCTAGCTAGATTCCCAGGATGCAGAATTTTTTGGGTGGAGTAATAAGCGGAGATGTTATTGGTGTGATGAATGTTATTAAACGGGGGAATATTACACAAATACGAAGGGATATTATTCACATTCGGAGGCTTATCATACAAATTACAGAGGGATATGATACAGATAAGGAGGAATATTATACAAATAAGAAGGGTTATAATATGATTGTATGATTGGTTAATTGATATCCTAGTTTTTGTAAGGAAAAAATGTAACCATGTCATTCTATCCCTATGAGATTTTTATTTGACATACATATCTGAGTTATATTTTAAATGCAGTTACAGAAACATTAAAAAGTGATTTGTTACATTATGCATAATAATAAACATGTTGAGAATTTTACAAATTCTGCATCTAAGTGGCGGTAAATTAGCCTTGAGCATTCTCAAATACCGGTTATGTGAAATGACAGAGTAAGTGCACTTGATTATTAATACTATTAATTTTTATACAATATCTAAGCAATACATTGAATAATTTAATATTTGATTAAAATAATTTTATTAAACATTAACTCTGTAATAAATAAGGATCAAATTATTTTATTTTATCCAGTCAAGATTGGATAAAATTATTTTAATTAAATAAAATTACTATACAGTATCTTACCAAAATATAAATAGTATTAATTATATTATATTATTCATTTCTTATATGATATAGCAAATGGGGCTAAATGTATAGATATAATTCAGGTATGATACACATTATTTAGATTATTAAAGAATGATATATAAGATGGTTATGTTTTGAGGACTTATGAATTAATTGTGAATTTAGTTAACTTATATTAGATTTTTGGAAACTCACTAATCACCCCTATATATTAAATGGGAGTCATTCTCTTTAGAATGGATTCATTTCTAAAGCTACTCGCTCAATTATGATGCCAAATTTCTCTTTCTATACTTGACATGTAACTTTTTTATTTTATTTTTGCTCTCTTTTCAACTTTCTGCAGCATTTTTTAGAGTTTTCTCTATTCTTTTTTAGGAATAGCAATATAAACCCGCTTCGCGAGTACCCAATCCACCCTGCTCTATATGGGACAAATTTTCTACTCGCCTCGCGTGATTTTGGGGTAAGTTAAAGTTGTATATTTTTGCGAGACGGCGCGGGTGCGGGTTGATAACAATCAAACCCGTACCCAACCAACCTCGCACCTTGTATATATATATACTTAAACTTTATTTGAAATGTATTATAATTTAGATTATTGTGTTAATTTGCTTATTTAAATTAATAATAGAAGTAGTGAAAATATATTTTTTTAAACATGTTTTAATATTTATAAGAAATAATTATTAATTTTTAAAATTATAATTAATTATTGTATAAATTTATATAAAATATTCATAAATACAAAGTGAGATAAAGAAGGCAGGTAGAAGCAGATTTTGTTATATTTTAAGAAAGATACGCACCATTGCCATCCCTATTCTTTCTTCCAAGTAAAGAACCCACACGAGCTTACTTGCAAGTTAAGTATATATGACTCGCCCTTATAGTGTTGATATTTTTTTTATTTACAGGAATCCAGCGTGCATAAAGTTGAATACAAATAATCGTAAACTTGGAGATCACTGTTTATATGTTAAATGAATTATGGCACTTTAATGAAAACCGATCAACGTTAAATATGGTAAGAAAATTCGACAAGAGATTTATCAACGTTAAATATGGTGGGAAACTCGACGAGAGATTTATTTGCTCTGCAGATGAGTAAAATGAAGTTAGTGTGTGTATATATATATATATATATAAGAGGAGGGATCAATTTATATCAGTGTAAAAGTAAAATTCTTACATCGATATTTAATCATTGATTTCATTTTCATCTAATAATTTAAAATCACTTAATTAATGATGAAAGAGAATAATAAAAATTACTTTTAATAGTAAAATCTATCTTTACTAAATGAAAATATTTTAATTCTATTGATTAAATTTAAAAATAAAATAACATATTTATTTTTAATAAAATAAGAAAATTTACTTATTTTAATAAAATTGTATAAAATATTATCATTAAAATTGATAATTTACATAAATAATATATTTCAATCATTAGATTAATAATCTATTAGTACATTAATAAAAAAAAGAAAAGGGCATATTTATTTTTTATTTTTAATAAAATAATAACCTAAATAATTAGCATATAATATTAATAATTTATTAGTAATTTGAAGTAATATTTAAAAATATTAATAATATTTATACAAATATTTTAAGAAAGTATTTTACGTAAACTATTTGTTATTATAATACAGTATTAGTTATTGTATTATGTTATAAAATTTGAGTGATAAAAAATTATTATTACTAGTATAATACTAAATAACAAACTTTCTTTATATAATTAATTAATGTTATTAATATTATTTAATTATGATGTAGTAATATACCAATAGATTATTAATCTAATGATTGAAATTTATCTAAAAATGTTCAGTTTATCTTAAATTTAGTATGCATAATTATCAAGATAATATTTACATGATTCAATTGTTGGATTGATTTAATTCGTATTTTATAAATAATTATTAAATGATGTAAGTATCCAAAACTTACCCCTAATATAAGTGGATCCCACCCATATATATAGGAAAAAAATATTATATAGCCAAAATTTTCTTACCAAAATTTTGAATAAAATAATTTGACATGTTTATTAACTCTTTAATATGTGGATGATATTTACCATTTTATTTCATCTAACAACTCTCATTAATTATACTTGAATTCTGTAAAAAAATTTAATTATTTTTTTTGATTGTGTAACATTACTTTAGTGTAAATTGATCCCTTTCCCCACACACACATATGCAAAATGACTACAAGGAAAAGAAAATAAAAAGCGATGAAATTTTGAAAAGTTAATGGTTAAAACTCACAAGAGAGGCACACACACATGCAAAATGACTAAATGTATATTTGATATAGGGATAAAAATGATGATTCAATTTTTATGGGATAAATTTTTTTATATAAAATTGTATAAAAAATTCATCTAATAAAAATTTACTTTAATTTTTATCAGTATATCAAACTAACCCTAAAAAGAAAAGAACAAAAAAAAAGCGGTGAAATTTTGAAAAGTTAATGGTTAAAATTCGCAAGAGAGGCTTTCAGCTCCGCGATATAAGTCTTTAAACTGGGTTGTAACAATGAAATCAAAGGAATACAAGAATTTTACTCAAAAACAAAGTTTCTAATAGGAATAAATAAATAAATAATAGTCACAGTATGTTAGAAGCATGCTTATATGCATAGGTTAGTTAGGAGTTATGTATGGCAGTAACCAATTTACTAGTTTGTTATATTCTCATGAATTTAGGAGATTGCTAGAATCTTCTAATAGGAGTATAAATGGAACAAGAATAAATAAATGAATGTGCAGAAGTTTATCCTAAAATTCCCTTCTTCTTTCAAAGGTTTCTTTACTTCTAAAAAGATTTCTTATCTCCATTTCTTTCCCTATCATTTTATGACAATTCTCACTCTGAATTCGTTATTTTCATTCAATAATAATAATACATATAATATCTGAATACATATTAGATATCATTGTACAATTGGCATAACAGCAAAATTAAATTTTGGCTTCAATTTTTTTCCTCCTTTCTCTTGTGGAATAGAGAGATTTTTTAATTTTAATTTTAACTTTTTTTTTTACAAGATGAGGACACCCGATTCAAAGGAAATATAGAAAATAGCCAGCTTCACAGCTAAACATAATATAGGATGCATCCGTCATGCAAATTTTGTATCCTAAACCACCATCACTCATGTTCTGTTTATTAGTCATAGAGCATTATCCCAACCAAGTCCTCGATGAAATATTCAATTTCTTTTAACTATCCTCCCCTCTAATGTATCAATCTCACTTTAAGCTTTGAATCCCCATAAACAATATATTTATTGAAAATTCTACATAATAACTCCTTCGACCCAGTAATACTAATATCCCAGTTCTCCTAAATTTTGTTCTATTTTATGTTAAGATCACTGGACAAGAGTGATAAATTATGCCTATAAGTCATTATGACATATTGTAATCAAAATTCCTTTTTATCTTAAAATAGCTTTTTGTGACGACTTTTTTTAATCGTCACCAAAAGTGTTTTTAGTAACAAAAAAATCACCACTAAAAGTCTTTTTTTAAAATTTTTTTGCAGTTACCTTTTTTATTTTTTTTCATGAAAAATCTATTCAACTTTTTTTTTCAACTCTGTCAAAAATTATATAATCAACACTCTTATTATAGTCTAAACACATTATAATATTATATCAATTATATATCAATAAAAACATATTCTCATTGGTAATATATAAAATGAAATAGGCATAATCATTTATATATGTCATTCATAATATATAAAGTCATGAATATGTCTTGTAACTACAAAAAGGAGAAAGATAATGTCAAATTAAAATTACAATTAATCCAAGCGTTCAGACATCTAAAAGATCATGTACTCGATTTGTATTGAGAAGACCTATTGCATGATCACGTGTTGCCTAAATGAAAAACTAGCAAAATTTAATTATAACTTTATTATGAATATTGAGAAATTTGGAGAAACGGCAAGACCAATAAATTGATGATAGCTTAAACAAAAAACTAATATCCAAAATCAAGGAATAAAGTTAAGAACATGAAACTAACAACATAAAAATGTACCTTGGTACACATTCAAATGTTTTTTTTTTTAAGGATTAATGTCATGTACAAATAATCAACAACTCTCAAGTAACACAATCCCAAGGTAACCTCGCTGTGTGAATAATAACATAATGACTGACTTTGTGAATGATGTGAGTTGAGTGCATATGTATGCAGAGTAACACAAGGCCAGAAACTGAAAATGCAATCACAAAATATCCAATAAGAAATGCGAGAGAAGGTGAAGCCAAACACCAAACAATCAAGCACTAACATAGATGAAACCAGACAGCCACCAGCTATAGAATACCTCAATTCTGACTGACATGCATACAACAACTAGCTACAAAATGTTAGAATTTAAGTGTAAGTGAAAATCTCACATAAGATAGAAATGAGTTAAGTGAAGTTTATATAAGTAGAAAAACTCATAAATCTAATACTTTAAGGTTTTTTGTCAAAATGTAATGTTAAGTTCATGAGTGTGGTTTCTCGCGTCAATCCATTCATTTATTAGATCTCTTCGATTTTATTGTGTTGGGCTCTCCTTTGATGAATATTAGGGAGAATTAATGTTATAATTTAAGTGTGAGTAAAAGTTTCATATGTAATAGAAATGAGTTAACTGAAGTTCATATAAGTAGAAAACCCATAAATATAATGGCATGTCTTAAGGTTTTGGGTCAATATATGATGTAAATAAACCTATTCATTTATTGGATCTCCCTGATCCTATTGTGGGATCACACTTAAATTCCAACATAGGACACCTTAATTGTGATAGATATGTAGAGAGCTCTCAAAGGCAAAACCAAACCAACAACCCATAGAGCCACAAAATTGATTGAAGAAAAGGGAAACTAGCCAAAACTGTAGCAATGGATGGAGGAAAAATAAGCAACCAACAAAACTCAACTAATAGCTAATGAATTGATATGAAAGTGAATTGATTATACAAAATTCGAGACTAGCTTAATTGGTTTCTTCTACCACTTTCTCTTGTTTTTGATATGAAATTAACTCATGTAATAGCGATTCTTGGTGCTTCAGATTATGGTGATCACTAGAGTGATTTTGACATTAATTATGCCTTCTCAAGTTTTACTCAACAACTCTCCTTCAATTTGAGCAGATGTTTTTTTTTGTTTTTAAGGGTGTTTGTGGGTTGTTTTGAATTGGATTTGGAGTGATTTTGTATTCAATCCGCTCATTAAAGTCGTTGGTTGGGTTAAGTTGAACCCCTTGTTTTGACATATATTAAAAAAAATTTATCAACTAAAATAAATACTAAAGCCAATACGAAATTGAAAATTCATCACATATCATAATAAATAATTTAATAAGTCTCAATAAAAGATGATATACAAAGTTTCAAATAAATTAAAAGTCAAATACAATAAGTCACAATTCATAAACACAACATAACAAGTCTTAATCTTAAACATAATAATTACTAACATGAGTTTCAAAAGTCAAATACAATAAGTTATATAAGATTTGAGAGATGAGAAAAGAAAAAACATGAGATTTAATAGGTTGAATATTAAGAAAAATGTAATTATTTATTTAAAAAAATATGAGTTAGATTTGGTTGAGTAGGTTAAAATTTTCTTAACCTTGCAACTTAACAAATCATCATCGGATTAAAATTTTTAAACTCAACTCAACTCACAAATCAATCCAACTCATCTATTATGAGTTAGATAGGATTAAAACTCACTAGTTTATAAATTGACTTAATCTAATAGACACCCTTATCGATTTTTGTGCTTCTTCGGAGAATTCTATGGTGCACCTGTCCGCATTGATACTTTACAGAAGAATGAATAGGGTTTTGACACCTACCCAACTTATTTAATTCATATAATAATTTACGGGCAGTTATTAGTATCTTTTTTTTCCCCTAATCATTTCCTGTCCTTTTTTTTTTCTCTTCCATCTCATTTTCTTTCTTTCTGGCTCTCCTGTGATTCCTTCTTAATTTTTTTTTAACAGAGCCTTATCCGACAGAAAATCCTAACATAGAATTCTCCCTCTTTCAGATATCTTGCCATGGGATGCAAGTAAATACTTTCTCTGGGGTATAAGGAGAATTATTTTTGGCTTGTAGTGATGGAGGATGCTTGGCAAACGTGATTGGATGATGTGCATTTGACATCCAAGGAAGGGGCTTCAATTGTATATTTCTGTTCCTTTCCTTTGGTTTTTCAAACCAAAATTGGACAAATGGTTCTAATTTTTGGTCGTCGATGTTGCTGCACTTTTCCACGGTTTTCTGGCAATCGGGAGAGAAAGTCCATTTCTTTAGATTTTCTCGTTGTTTCTCAGCCACCAAACAAACCAAAACAAAAATGAGGACAAGAGAGAGATGTGATAGCATATATAAGAGGCAGTCTTCGTAAAAAAATAAATTATTAAGAAATAACTTATTTTTGCCTTTTAAATAAACGATAATATGTTACAAGTTGTAGTCGTCGGTCATTATCCTGTTTGGTTTGCCACCAAAATCACGGTGGCGGTAAAAATAATTAATTCTAAGAATACTTAATGTGTGTAGTAACTTTTAGAAAATTAACGCTTATGAATTTTAGCTTGTGGAATTAATTTTAAAAGAAGTATAATTTTTTTCTCTTTTTTCTGTGAATAGAATTGATTGATTTATAAAATTTGAAAAATTATAATTATAATTTAAAAGTAATTCTATTTCATAAAACAAACAAAATTAATTCTTTAAATTAACTTTTGAAATATTATTCCTAAATACAAATTAATTCTATTAATATCAATTCTTTCAACATTAATTTTTTTGAAATCAATTTAATTAAAATTTAAACCAAACAGATAAGAGAGAGACCACTTCAGATTTTTTGGTTGTTTCTCAATCTCCATACAAACCAAAACATAAACAAGGACGAGAGAGAAAATGTAATGGCATCAGAGGCAGTCCTGGTAGAAAATTAAATTATTAAGAAATAACTTTGTAAGGGCTATCCTCTTAAATCATTGATGATACTAGTAATATAAGATACAAGTGTTAATCCTCAGTCATTAATTTAGAAGTTTTTATAATCAAACGTTCAATTCACTTTACATGTCATTATTGATGTACCCAATTTTTTTAGGTGCATATAAGTCGTTCCAATTGGTGTTAATCTCTTTGCATTTTTTTTCTTCCAAGATTTCTAATTGCCCATGATTTTCCTCTCGTCCAAAGGGAAGGTGCAAGCATGTTCTATAGAATTTGTGTGTGGGAATGGGGGGAACTGAGTGTCTTTGAGCGTGTGGAGATAATCGGTTGAGTGTGTGGCGAGGAGTTGTTGGCAGGCACTGTGCGTTGGTATGTGGTGCTGTGCAGGGTTGTAGGTTGGAAAATGTTTGACGGACACCATTTGTTTACACTTTTATTTATACTATTTTATTTGAGAAAAAAAATAAAACGTGTGTGGTAAAATGTGTAATTTTTTATTTTATTATTTAAAAATAATATAAAAATAATATAATAGAAATAATATGTAAATAATATGATTATTGTAGGTTAGTGACGTAGGAGAAGCGGAATTTCAGGAATGAAAGAAATTGATTGGGTCATTTATGAGTTTTGGACTTTCTCGTTAAAAAAATTGTTAAAAGATGTGTACTTTGGAGTAATAAATAAAGAATAATATTTTTTTTAATTTTGGTAGATATTTATTATCATATTTATCTCTTCTCTTTATTATTATTTTGTGTGTGTGTTTTATTTTTTTGTTTCTTCTTAGGGTGATATTAGGGTTCATTTAAATGAGCTTTTCTTCTTTCTCTTTATTATTATTAGCGTTTTGATAGTCACTTTCATATATTTTAATTTATATTTTTTTAAATTTTTTTATTTATATAATTATTTAATAAATTAATTAATTATAATTTTAATATAACTAAAATTAATTAAATAAAAATAATTTTATAAAAATATAAAATATATTTAAAATAATAAATTTAATTATAATAGTATATGTAAAAAAAGATAATTTTTTATATTTAAAAGTAATTATAATTAATTATAAAAAATGTTTGATTTTATAATTTTAATTTTTTATTTATATTTAATTAATTATTAATAATTTTTTTAAAAAATAAAAATTAGAGACTAAAGAGAAAAATCTCTTTATATATAATATAGGTTATTATTATTATTATTATTATTATTATTATTATTATGTTTAAGATAAAAATTTAAAAATAACAAAATCAAGGGCGTTGACATGGATTGAATTTGTTATAATTTCTTTTGAATATAACATATATAAATTTCTTAAAAGAAAGCTGCTTTCAAAATAATATTTATAGCTCAATCTAATAACTTGTGATGTTATAGAAAAATGCTAGTTATTTGTCCGTGAGGTTTATAATATATGTAATATTTTATTTTTGTAATATTATTTTTAAGTTAAATGTTTGGTGTACCTATCTTAAAATTATGAGAAGGAATTTGGTGAAGTTAAATTTCAATAACAATAATTTTATCATAAAAAATGTAAATTATTTAAAAAATTATTAGTATCATTTATTGAATTTGATGAAGTTAATTTTAGTGTTCAATTTATTTTTAATTATTTAAAAATAATTAATAACATTTATTAATTACAACAAACATGTAATACTTTAAGAATAAAAAAATGTATTTTCTATTCATTAAAATAAAAAATATTAAAATTTTCTTAAATAATGCCTTTTAAGACATTGGTTAACAGTATTCTTTTACCATATGTTTAGATTTCAAAGACACCATCATTTTCTCAAATTAATGAAACTAAACGTGATGTATTTAATAGCAAATGAATGTAATTCAACAAATTTAAACTGATTGCATCATTTTTTTTTTCCTTTCAAGTATAATGACTATAATTATCACGATGTTAGTTATATACTTTAGAAAATAGACTATTTCAGTATTTCTACAATACACAATTACACTATAGAAGAAATTATTGATAAATTGATATTATGCTATTTTATATAAAACTGTTACTCTATATTTTACATTGATTGGGCTATTGCCACACATAAAATAAAAATTGTACCTTTTAATAAATAAAGCGCTTTTGTAGTAAGAATAGAACAGATGAGCACGGCGAAACGGTGGGATTTGGCTTTGGACCAAACAAAACAAAATAAAATTACGGATAATTTTTAGAAAAAATTATTGTCAGCAATAAAATGTCTTAAATTTATTAAAATATATATTTTAATACAAATTAAATCTTTCTCGATGTGTAAAATACTCAAAAATTAATATATATAATTTAGTAAATTTAAAAAATTAAGTTGTTAAATTTTAAAGTACATAAATTTTTTTAAAAAATAATCAATAGTTAAAAGAGACATTTTGTATTTGAATCTTAAAAACATGCATAGCATATAAGTTTTAGACTCAAATATGATATGGAGTAAAATTTATTTTTGATTTTTAAAAATATATTATTTATTAATTTAATTTTTTAAATATTAATTTTTTTAATTTAATCTTTTAAATTTATAAAAAATTAATTTTTTTAAATAATTAAATTAATAAAAAAATAAAAAAATAAAATTTATAAATACTTAAAATTTAATTAATTAAATTAATAAAATTAATTTTTAATAGATAACATTAATAAATAATATATAAAAATATGTTTTACTTAATCGCGTGAGCAAGCATACTCCGTACTGTCCCAATTTCCAAGTAATAATACTAGTATTAGTATAGAATAATGTGTGTTTAAGAATAAAAATAAATGAAAAGAAAAGAAAAAAGATAATATAAAAGCAGTGAAGAAAAACAAGGAAGGAAGACTTTAGAATGTTAGAAGTAGAAGAAAAAACTGGGCATTAGAATTAAAAAACTAAAAAGAAAGTCATCCATTTTGTTTCCTTTGTGCTTCTTCGGTCTCTGGCTTCCTTCGTACGGGAGGGACTCAATCTTCTCCATTTCAATTTTATTTTTCCCCTTTTCGATCTCCTCACCTGCCTTTTCATGACTTTATCATCGGACCTCGCATACTGAAGCCCTCTCCATCGACATCGAGGTACGTGTCGCCATGTCTTGTTAAGCTTTTCGTTCTACAATTGCTTGATTTTAGGGTTCTTTGAGGTTTCCAGACTTTTTCACCTTTTTTTTCTGGGTAAGTTTACGGAGGACTTCATCAATATACGGTTGGGGTTTGACTAACTAGTTGGTTTAAGGGCTCAGAAAATTTTCGATATAGAATTTTTTTTTTAATCCAATTCTGGACTTCATTTGTTTCTTGTTGATGTTTCACTCTCCCTGTGTTATTTTGGTATTAGGGTTTTTTTTCAGGTGGTTTAATTTACCATTTCTGATGCTGAAGAAATAACAAGACTTGAAGCTTTGCCCTTTAGCGTGAAAGATGTTGGAAGGTGGTGCAAAATTCCCTGGAATAATAGACCTCAACAAACATAATAATAACTATTATGATTTCTCTCAAGGCTTTTACCATAAGCTTGAGGAGGGTACCAATATGTCAATTGACAGCACTGGGAGCTTGCAAACAAGCAACGGGGGAGGATCTGTTGCGATGTCTATTGATAATAGCAGTGTTGGGTCCAATGATTCCCATACTCGTATATTGAACCACCAAGGGTTGCGGAGGCGTGCCAATGACAACTACTCCGTTGCACAGAGTGTCAATCGTCGAGGAAGAGTCACACATGCTCTGAGTGATGATGCTTTGGCTCAAGCTCTAATGGATAGTAGTTCCCCAACTGAGGGGCTGGACAATTTTGATGAGTGGACAATTGATTTGAGGAAGCTTAGTATGGGTGAGGCTTTTGCTCAAGGAGCTTTTGGGAAACTCTACAGAGGTACTTACAATAGTGAAGATGTAGCTATCAAAATCTTGGAGCGGCCTGAAAATGATCCAGCAAAGGCTCAGTTGATGGAACAACAGTTTCAGCAGGAGGTCATGATGCTGGCTACACTTAAGCATCCAAACATTGTTCGTTTTATTGGTGCATGCCGAAAACCAATGGTATGGTGTATTGTAACGGAGTATGCCAAAGGGGGTTCAGTTCGACAGTTTTTAATGAAGCGTCAAAACCGATCAGTTCCCCTCAAATTGGCTGTCAAACAAGCTTTGGATGTTGCACGAGGGATGGCATATGTTCATGGCCTTGGGTTGATCCACAGGGACTTGAAATCTGATAATCTTTTGATTTTTGGTGACAAATCAATCAAAATTGCTGACTTTGGAGTTGCCCGGATTGAGGTGCAAACTGAAGGAATGACACCTGAGACTGGAACATACCGTTGGATGGCTCCGTAAGATTATTTTAGTATTCTTTTTTCTTTTGATATTAATTTTAATGTGCATTCTACTTTTATATTTCTACAGTTATGTCTTTAGACAATCTCCATATGGTTATTTTAACTTTCTTAACAACAACTAGATATTTTAATGAAGGATAGATTCGTATAATTTTAAATGCTGCTAACAGACAATCTTGACTATTTTTTTTCTTCTTGGGAGTCACCAAGTCAACATCATGTTTTCTTTATTCATAATAAGTTGTTTGTTATCCCGTAACAGAAGTTGCACATACTGCTGAAATAGGAATTGTATTACTTCCTGATTAATTGCATATTTTTAGTGTACAATTTTTGTTTCCACTTCTGGTCTTATATATTAGCACCAGTTAAATCCTTTTCTTTTCCTGTTTCATTTTTTCAGTTTAGCTAAATATTTGTTGCCAGAATATTAGTGACATAAGTTTCGTTTAATAACATTCTCACATTGTCTTCTTATCTGTATCTTATATGCATCAAGAAGTGGAGGAAAATCTCTATCTGTGTCTTTTGTTATGCCTCAAAAGCTAGGACAGAGGAATGACTACACTGCATCAGACTAACACCATAGGAAAAAATAAATTGTCATCAAGTATTCAGAATGCAGCTTGGGCTTCATCGTTTATTAAATAAGCAAGTTCTGATGATATTGCTAGTTCCAAAAAGTTGCCATCATTGAAGTTCCTGTGGGCATGACAGTTAAAAAATGCTGATCTTGTTTTTGGATCCTACTTATTGTTTATATTATTTTTAGACTATTGTTTATATTCTTTTTAGACTATTTTGTTCTTTTGACTTGGGTACATTCTGGTTGAGGGCTGATGAGTTCTATTTAATTATGGTGCCATCAATATTCTTCTCTTGTCTATTTCCGTTTTGTTTTTGTCCTCCTCCCATTCCTTTTCCCTTTGCAAATGACCTAAAGTTTAGGGGATCTATATGCACATTTCCCTTTACAATATTAGGCGTGACATTAGAAAAGAATTTTTTAGAAATAATTTTTTTGTTTCCAATTGTATTCAGTGTGATATATATATAGTTTTGTTTAATGGCATTATCTTTTTCAATCTAACCAATATATTAATATGTAGAAATTTGTGAAAATCTTTCTCAATAGAATGCATAATTACTCAAAGAGTGTTTTATAACAAAAAGAAAGAAAAAATTTGAAAGGAAGTAGCAAAACTTTGATAACACATGCAGATTAGTTCTCTTGGTTAAAGGAGAAAGAATCAATTTGTAAATATGGATATGAAAGATAAATTTTATTTGCCCTTTATTCTTTTTTGGTTGGCTGATTCTGTGTAAGAGGCCTGATTAACGTAACTTCCCATCTGTGTAGCAACTGCTTCGTCCTATTGGCTCTTACATTTACTTAATGTGCTTTAAACTATCAATTTTAATTTTAATTAGGATATGTGTTTTCATGTCTCTGTTTTGGATTTTCTCGACAATGATGCTATTGATTTTGCTGCTGTAATTTAGTTGAAAAGTTTGATGAATTGACAAGTTTCTCTCTACATGACTAAGAAGTTAATTGTTTTGTTAGTCTTTTGCGTTAAAAGAATAAAAGTGTAAAGAATGGGTTAGATTAGATTAGTTTTCACCTGAAAAAAATGGCACTGACCAGGGGGGCATGGGAGGTGAATATGGATTTTGACAAACCAACTTTGAATGGTCATGCCTCATTTGGGATCGTATACCAGTAAGATTGATTTTTTTTTTCTTTTGTTTTCTTGGATAAAAGAAACCAGTAAGATTTTATGCCTGTAATATATAGCAACCTGCATAGATCATGCCCTGGGTTGAAGCTTCACAGTTTACAGCCTTCAATGTCATATTGGTGTTTTAAAATGTAAGAACCCTCTATTTGTTATGGGCATATCCTATTGCATATCTGCAGTTTCATATGCATATTGTGTTCTAGATACTATCTTGTCTTGATGGATAATGGTTTTTGCATGATGAGGTCAAATATTTGGGTTCTGTCACTATTGTTGTACTTTTAATTTGTCTTCTTCTGTTTTTTTCAGCCACTTATGTTTTTGACCTGAAATAGGTTGTAGTAATTGTTTTTGGGTTCAAACCTTTGTAGTTTTAATAGGGATTTGATACTTATTGCATGTCCGTCATATGTATTGGTAATATTTGATGACATAGCTCTTTGCATATTTGCTTGATTTGTACTGTTAAACTGTTTGAGTAGTTAATTTAACTGTCTATTTGCTATATGTATTAGTCTTGTTACAGAAATGGCAATGTTACAGAAATGGCAAAATGGAGTCTATATGGAGGATTTGAATAGTTAAGACTTAAGATTATATGTTCTTGTGGCTAACTCCAAATACATAGGATTAAGGCTTGTGTTTATTATTGTTGTTGTTGTACTTGTGAAGTTGTTCTAACATGGCATACATTCTATGCAAAACAAATTAAGGAAACATGCTTACTGTTGTTACGTGAAGTCTTAGTTTCCCAAAGTCACACTTTAGGGCCTGTGATTGTTGACAAGGATGTTGAGTAATAAAATTTAACATGAAAGGATTAAAGAAGGTCTGAAATTGGAGGGATTAAGGTGTAGGGGATTCTTGACAGGAGGAATGCCATAACTTGGAGCTGATTTGATGGTCTGCTGGATGACAACAAAAAATGGACATATTGGCTTCCAAAAGGAGAAGGGTGATAAATAAAACTTCTAATTAAGGGGGAGGAATGTTTTGTGGCATGTTTGTGATGTTCAGCACATGGTTTTTGTTTTTTTAGGAATCTCCTGGGTGTACAGGAGGTTATCTTATCCCCCTTTAATTTTATTTTCATTCTTTCCTTATAATAAAATTTCTTATTTTGTCAAAAAAAAAAAAATGGAGTGAGTTCCTAGAGGTTTTGCGCTGGTGGATTGCTACCTGTGAACAATAAAGTGAACTTGAAGGAGTTGGTTTAGATACTGATATGTCAGGAAAAGAAATGGCCTCATTTAATAAATATTGTTTACTAATGCCTAACCCTTACATGTGCATGGATTCTTATATTTTAGATTCTTATGTATAATATATTAAGATTCTTACAAAAAAATTTGCTTAAAAATTTATTACAAATAGGAACTTGGACCAATCAAATAAAACTGAACTTTTATAATGCCATTTATAAAATTATTTTGGTTTTACGATACAAAAAAATTACTTTTGTAACTGATTAATGTCTAGGAGAAGCTGACTACAATATAACTTTTGAAACAGTACATGTATTTGATTATGATCATTGTTGTCAGTTTTATTTATCTAAACATAATATTTTATCAGAACTATATAATATTGTTAATCCTCAAGCTGAAATGTTTTAACAAATATTAGTCATACTGCTATTTACAGAGATGTTTGAGAAAACATTGTGATGGTAAATTGTTTTGATAATTACTTATGATGGATGCTTTTAAGACTGCATGGTTTTGGTAATTATTTTTTTCATAGAAAAAGAAAGTTTATGATTTAAGAGGGGAAAAAACAACTAGTGAGAAAACAAAAAACTTGAGTGTTGCAAAGCTGCCCAGTCTCTCTACATCTCAGATGTAGCAACTTCATTGAATAAGCTGTAAGCACAAGTGCAGAACACCGAAGAGAAGCCATAAACATAATCCTTTCACATGGTTTTGGCTATAACAATTTCTTTGTTAGGCCTAGGCAGTTATTATTGCAATAATAAAGTGTGTGCACGACAACAGTTGGTGTCACTGTTGCTTACACTACAAGTTTAACTAATTGACCATAATAATAATTCTAAAAACTATGTACTTTAGCCTATCCTCCCCATTCCCACACCAGGTCTTAGATCGTCTTTCTATCAAGGAAAAAACTTTATGTAGTTTTATTGCATGGTTTTAGTAGTTGGATTAATTTCTTGTACTCAACATATGTTATTGCAACTACAGGAAGGACGCATGGTAGTAGTTGGTGTTAACTCTTGCTAAAACTACATAGGTTTACCAATGGACTGTACAATTATTTATTGAAACTACATACTTTTAGTATTAGATATAGCATGTGGCAACATCTGATTACCAGGACATTATTAATACTGGATTACTGAGATAATAAAAAATGGAAACTTAGATTTGAATACATTTGAGATATAGGCTACATGATTGCATCTGCATATGGAAAGCTCAAATAGAATTATAGTAACTGGGCATTGTTGGTCGACCATATCTGTTTCACATTTCTGCTCTATTTTGTTTAAGATTGGGATGCATTATGTAGTTTCTTCTTGTGGTGTGGTATGTCATAGCTACCTTGATGATTATGGCAGAATACTAGAAGATTGATGAATTGCACGAACAATAAAACCTTTCCTGGAAATCATGTGGAAGGAACTGGAATATTTCACATTTACAGATATTGTTTTCCAATAACTTTGTTAGCTTTCTGGTGAGGCCTTGGAGCATTGCTTGTTGATTAGATTTAGGGGCTTTGGTCGGAGTAAGGAGGGAAAATTGTTTTAACGGCGTGCTTTATATGCTATTCTATGGTGTCTTTGTTTGGAGGGGAATTTTTGGAATTTTCTGGGGAAATCCTTACCCTTAGACTTGCATTGGGATGGGATTGTTTTCTTGGTTTCTCTTTGGTGCTCTTCAATTGGTAACTTTGATGAAATTTCCTTGTTAGAAATCCTGAGCTATTGGAAAGCAAGTTTATTTTAAAGGTTTTTTTTTGCCTTTTTTTTCCTGGTCTTTGAATATCTTATCATTTTCTTCCTTGTATTTCTTCATTCGTTCTAATAAATATTCTTCTATTTAATGAAAGACCTTGTTAGCTCTCTATATTTTATCAAAACTAGCTAGTACTCAATAACTGTATGGAGATTTAATACAATTAATTGAGATTCCGTTGTTAGAAGATACGTGGATGGTTACTTTCCCAAGTTGTGTAGGATGATCTAATCATGTCTGCATCACTGAGTCCGCATGTCTTGGGATGGTCCTACTCCGACTAAAATTCAGTTGATTTATCATATACTTATGGTTTTGTTTAAAGTGCTGAAATGCATAATTGGTTTTCAGTCACTCTTTAATATATTTTTATTTAAAAATTTTATATTTTGATGTGATACTTGAACGTGTTGTATTCTGATCTGCTGCAGGGAGATGATCCAGCATAGGCCTTACACACAAAAAGTGGATGTATATAGCTTTGGGATTGTTCTATGGGAACTCATCACTGGAATGCTTCCATTTCAGAACATGACAGCAGTACAGGCAGCATTTGCAGTTGTCAACAAAAATGTTCGCCCAATCATACCCAATGACTGCTTACCTGTTCTCCGTGAGATAATGACAAGATGCTGGGATCCTAACCCTGATGTAAGGCCACCATTCACTGAAATTGTAGGAATGCTTGAGAACGCAGAGACTGAGATCATGACAACTGTTCGAAAGGCCCGTTTTAGGTGTTGCATGACACAACCAATGACTGCTGACTGATCCTGGGAAAACAATGGAAAAAAAAGTGTCATAAGGACATAGACTGAAATTTGGAGGGAACATGATATTCAGGTAGTAAAGGGTGATACTATAATAGCTTTGTGTATGGGTGTGTTTAATTTCTTTCTTCAGAAGAAAAAAAAATCAAAATCTTAACTGGAGACCTTTTGGTTGTTCGGTTTCTATTTACTGGGTGTCTTTTCTGAATTAGCAAGAGGAGATTGCGTATGTAATACATGCATGCACTACAGTTATGTATAGCTTCTGAAAGCAAGATGGAATGAGATAATGGATGAGAACTTTTGCTGTTATTTATACGCACTTACACTGCAATTAGGAATCGCCTCTTCTAAAACAGGTGGAAAATGAGCTTACGGATGATTATTTTCTTGGTGTGTCTCCATGTAAATGACTTGCCAATTAACATTAACCCCGGGTGGCCTACATTCAGCTAATAAAATAAATTTCTTAATGTTATGCCGATTTTGAGAATCAGCCCTACATTTTAATATGAAAAACCATCGGGATTTTCTCAGGAAGAAAGATTGTAATTGATTTATAGGCTTTGGTAAAAATGTAGACCGTGTTTCAAAACCCCCCCAGAAGCTACATTTTGTATTTTGGTATAGTATGATAAAAATTCTACTTTGATCCCTTGCTAATGCCTTTCTTTTTTTTTTTTCAATTTAGTTTTCCAGATTAATTTTTATAATATAGTTCTTCACTGAATAAAACTCACCTCAATTTAGTCCATATGGTCATCAACCGTTAGTGAGATGGATAAAAATCTTACATAACAGTTAGAGTTTTACATGCTATTATAATCAACATTCTGGCTTGACTGATACAATGATGGTGGTGTCACGGTTTGGGATAGGAGAGAAATTATCTATCATCCGGGCCAATGATTAAAACGCAGTGTTTTGTTGATAAAAAAATGAATTAGTGATATATGAATGTTGATTATAATGTCATGTAAGACCCTAATAGTGCTATGTAAAATTTCATTCTATCTCACTAACAATTGATAAATAGAAGGTCTAAATTGCAATGGATTTTAATCAGTGGGGACTGTACTGCAAAAATTGATATGTGAGAGATTAAATTAATAACAAAAGCATTAGTGAGCTACCAAAATTGGAGTTTTTTTATCTATATTTTATCTGCAAGTGGCACTCATTAGTGTATCTCTCATTTGAAGTTTTTCTATTGGTGAGATATCAATCCATACACGCTCTTAATTGAATCCGCTCATCTTCTTTATGTATAATAAAAAAACATATTACTGGAGAAGCAAACTCAGATGCAAACTGCTTATCATAGTGTTCTGTAGGCTTTCACCATAGGAACTCCTAACCCATATGCTTTGGGCCAAGCCTTTGCAAGTATTGGACATGCAACTTGGGGCATGGAATCCACACCCCTAAATTGTTAAGGGTAGCAGAGGAAGCTTCGAAATTCGGCTTGCATCTCGTAGGAGCTAATAAGTGGCCGTAGATGAGCCATTGGCCATCGTCTCCAAAGTCTAACCATATTGGCAAAATCTTCTTCCAATTCAAACTTTAGCATGTAAAAGTCTAACCCTCAATAGGTATTGTAGAGGGGTTTTGTATATCATATCTGGTAAGAAACTTCCTTCTCACAACCCAGTATGCCCTTAAAATTGCCTGAATTAATGCACTTTCTATCTCAGTTTGAACTAATGCATGTTCAGTCTTGGTTTTGTGCAATCATTGATTTTTTTTATCTTGAATTTCCTCATTATGAGTAATTGAATTAATATAAAATTTTTGAATCTATTTGAATTAGATTTGTTGGTATGATTGTGGCCACTATAATATTAGTGTGTTTATGACTTTTCTTAGATTTAGTTTGGTATGAAGGTAAAAATTGGGGGGCTGGGATAAACTTTCATGGATGAATTTTGTATACAAAAAATTCATCCATGAAAATTTATCCCCCCATTTTTAACTCCTATACCAAACAAACACTTAAAGTGAGAATTCTACTGTAGTATTGCCTTTAGCCTTAAAATGGTTTAGTTATTATCATGTTTTGTACTTTATTATGTAGTTTTAGTCTGACTAAAGTTGGATGGAGCTGAGCTCCCTTTTGGTTATTTTTTGTTTTCTTGTGCTTGAATTTGATGTTCAGATTATGGTAAATTCTGTTGCAAACTTTGGGGAGCCTCCTATTTCAAGAAGACTTTGCTGAAATTTTTTTAGTACGATAAACAACATGTTGCTGTTCTGAGTTTTGGACTCATGTAGTTATATTCCAAATTTAATATATCATGATTGAAGTGAAATGCTTTGAGGGTGACATTTGGCCGGTCACACACTTGTTTGGGGATATGACATGAACGTGATTTATGGTTCAATCTATTAAAGCAGTGGTCAAACCAAAAATAGCTATAAATTCATTTAAAAAATTAGATAAATTGTGTATGTGTGTGTGTGTGAAAATAAATTATCAATAAATTGAAAGTTTGAAATAACATAGGTAGGGACAATGAGTATAAGAGATTCAAAGCATTTTTTCAAAAATTTTTTCCTTCTATTTCGTTAGTTCTTTTATGGTATAATTTCAAATAATTTCAGGCTATATAACATGAATTCAACATGAACCATTAGAAAAATTAACAACTAAGTTCATATTTTGACTTAATTAAGTTCAAATTTTATGCACTGATTAAGCAAAATTGGTCTAAATATCTGATTTTTCCAATTTTAATATTTTTCATCAATTTTGGAACACTTAAGGCAATTTTAAAATTTGACCATATTAGTCTAAAGATTGAACACTTAAGGCGATTTTATCAACCCATTTAAAGGTTGTTAAATTTGACTTAGTTCATCTTTTTAACAACCTTAGCTTTTGTCCACCCATAAGTGAGTTATGATATTATGGCGAAACAAATGCAAAATCTGAAAGTTGAGAAAAGGATTTTATCTACACTAGCTCTTTCCGCCATAGAAAAAGAGGATCGTATTATTATTTTTTTTTGGTCGGGGAGGGGGATTTTTGGGGGCGCGGATTGGGTGTGGAATGTAACAAGGCAACCAAATTACGACTTCATCTCAGGCCTCAGCCACAAAGGATCATTTTGGTAAAAGATTTTGAGAAAATCTTACAATGTCGCTTCTCCTAGTAGCTTAATTGGCCATTCACATTTGGAGTCCTTGTGGGCTACTTTTGCAAAATAATAAGACGAATTTGATTGTAAATTTTGTTAGTGAATTTGCCTTTGTAGGATCTAGTTTCACTGACCAACAGTTCTTTGCTCACTTTTTAATAGTAATAATTGAAAAATTCAATTTGAAAGTTATATGAGAATCCAATTATTGAGGACATCTGTTTGTTTCTTCAAGATCATTAAATTTTAGTGAAACTATATTATTTTTAGGTTATATAAAAATTTTATAATTAATTTGAGGTCATATGAGGATTTTTTTTTCCTTTTGTTAGGGAAGTTCTACAACAGCTATTAATTGTTCCCTTTTGCTTACGTGGCTCTTCATTTCTCCACAACCATTGATATTCGTAAAAGAGATATTTTTCTATAATTCTAAAGCTATAACTCATTAAACTATAACTGATAAATGATTGAAACTTGCTAGTCGTGAATTTCTATGAAATTTTTAATGACAACGTGATATTGATGAGCTACTAATTGACAACGAACAATTATATTATGAAAGTCATGCATATAGTAGCTTTTGTTTTTTTATATCATTTCTCCCCTTTGATAAGATTATTTCTCAATTGCTTGTTTGCAGTAGCCAACATGAGAAGTTCATTGTATCAATTTCCTGCTTTTTACATGAGTTACTTTCTGAATTGTCTATAGGAGTCATATTTGTCACCAAGAAGTATGCAAAACTACCAATACAAAATCTTTTTCATAGTTTTAGCAGAGTATTTATTTTAAATTATATGTGAAACATGTTTCATGCATTATATATATAAAATACCTTATTTTTTAAGTATTTAAGGAGTTAGTATTTGTTAGTTAGGGGAGGGGGATTGGAACTAATTTTCCCAGTGGAAAGTCGGGTTATCACCTAAGCTATTGTGACAATATTTATTATATCATTCTTATATAAAATACATGAATAATTATTTATTTAATTCTGTTAGTAATATATAGTGAACAAAAGTAGGAACATGCTCTTTAACCAAACAAAATGAGATACAGCTTTCCATATATCCCTGTGCAACGGGCGACTCTATATCTAGTGTAACATAATTATTAGCAAAAGGGAGAAACATGAACTAGTAGCTGAACTCATTATCATAGATCATCCCTCATTGAACAGTCATTATCATTCAAAATGTCAGACATTGCAGTATAAAGATATGCATACAAGAATACGTGGTTAGGGTGCAAAAATGTTTCAGGTGACAAAGCCAGAGCACAAGCCGAAGAATATCCACCGGCCCAGATATAAACTTTCAACTAGTGACGTTTCATTTCCCGAAATATATTTGCCACCTTAGGGGATAATCTTGGGAGGAATTTGAACAGCTGTATCACAGAAACAATAAGGGATGATACGCATTAACAACTACAAAGTAATTGAATTCCAATAGCTGTATACAAGATGGAAAATGTTCAGATTCCTTAGTGTTCTTCAAGATAAAAGCAGCATGTTCTGTAGATTGCTCCATTAGATATCACAAACAAAATAGTCTATCCTATCAAACAACTTTCTTTTAAGTTTCTTGGACTTTGAGCCTTGGTGTTACACTACGGTTGCTGCTTTGTGACCTGGTGGTCATGGGTTCAAGTCACAGAAACAGCCTCTCATGGAGGTAAGGCTGCATACATCTAACCCTCTTTAGACCCCAAAATGGTGAGAGCACCGTGATGAGCAGTTTATTCGTTTCACAATATCAGGTAACAGAGAGATATAAAGTCAGGTTCACAATATCAGGTATGAGAGAGATCAGAAGTCAGAGGTTACTTGATGACATACAGTATATGTTTGATATAGCAGTAAAAATAGGAATAAATTTTTATGAGATCTCATAAATATAAAAAAATCATCTCATAAAAATTAATCCTTATTTTTACCCTCATACCAAACTAACTCACAAGGGTAAATGTCCTGTCAGGAGTGAGAAACACCGCTGACACCTAATTCCTTTAGAGGAGGTTGAATAAAGTGAAATCTTTTAAGTTCTTAGTTGGAATGTAGAGGTTTGAGAGGTTTGAGAAATCCTAATGTTAAGAATTACAGCACGTTTTGCATGTTAAGAACTATTCACGTTTCCCATTTTCTTTAATTTCTCCTCTAGTTACTTTTCATAATTACTCCCTCTAATTACTTTTTGTCTTTTAGCTAAATTTCCTTTTTACCCAGAATAAATAAGCAAGTAAAATCCCCTCTTGAGTTGGTACCATTATGATGTTTGGGGTCCTTGTTCCACCCATTCTGAACTTAGTTTTCAATATTTGGTTACCTTTGTTGATGCTTACCCTCGAGTTACATGGATTTCATGAAAATTTGTTCAAGTTATTTTCTACCTCTCATGCTGAAGTTAAAACTCTACTTGGTTGTTGCATTTGTATTTTGAGAAGTGATAATGCCAGCAGCCTCTCTCACAAAAGGGCATTTTAAATCAATCATCTTGTGTAGTAAGTGACTACCAAGAAAATGGGGTGGCAAAATGAAAAAATTGAAACTTGCTTGAAATAGCTTGAGCATTTCTCTTTGATATGAAGGTCTCCATAGAATTCTGATCTGATGTCGTTTCCACAGCTAGTTATCTCATTAATCGCATGCCTTCCTCTACTTTGGATGGTAACATGCCCCACTCTAGTTAGCGGTGTTTTTCTCCTACTTTGGGTTGATATTTTATCTCTGCATATGTAACTTTCTTTGAGTTAACACCATTTATACCTACTCCCAAACTCTCCTTCACTTGAGCCAGAAGATGAATATCTTGTGTATAGTCTCTTCTGAATTACCTAGCACCTCTATTACTCCACCTAGGCGACCTATTACATAGATTTACACTTGCTGTGTCCATAGACAATCATGGCACCTGCTACAAGTAACAACTCACTAGTCACTACCTCTGCTTGCTACTTCTTAAGTTCTGCCACCAATTCAACCATCTTCTGATCTGAGCCTAGAATTGCCTGCTGTCTACAAAGGTAAAAGATCTTGCACCTATTTTATCTCTGTTTGTCTCTTAATCATAAGTTGACATCTTCCAGTCTTTTGTTGCCTCTCTGGACTCTGTTACATCACCCAAGACTGCCAGAAGCATTGGCTCATCCAGGATCAACAGTTGCTATGGAGGAGGAAATGCATGCTCGAGATGAATCATGGCATCTGGTTTCCCTCACTTATGGTAAATGGGCCGGTTGTAAATGGGTCTTACTATCAAAAAGAATTCAGATGGCTCTGTGGCTCAGGCACTCAGCTGAAAGCTTCTCTAGTAGCTAAAGGATATGCTCAGACTTATGACATAGACTAATCTAAAACATTTTCTCCAGTGGTTAAACTCACCCCTTTTGGTCTTTTTTAACTTGTCTTGCTGCGGCCTATATAACAAGCTGAGCATGATTAATATCCATGCACCAGCTTGAAAGGGAGTGTTAAGAATTACAGCATTAGTTTCCCATTTCCTTTAACTACTATGTAATTACTCCCTTGATTGCTCCCAATATCTAATGCTGCAGCTGCTCAGTACATACTGTATATAAATATACGAATATGAGCCTGGCACACATTGTGATAATGACATACAAACTCCTCTATTTCTCTGTGTGTTGCCTTCTCTTTCTCAACACCTAATAAGCGGTGGATGATTACAGAGATTATTTGGAGGGTAACTCTGGACATAATTATGGCTCAAAAGATCAATTTTGAGAAAGAGCTTAGAAATCAACAAGACACCTCACTGCATTAAAGTAATAAAGTTGCCACACAAGCACCACCAAGTGCAAAAACCACAAACAAAGCTCAACTCCTCCCAAAAAAACCATCCTCAACCTAGGCAATGTGGGACCATAAACCAAAGAGAATCACCACTACCCCTATATCAAGCAAACCTAAAATTGAGAACATCTAATGAAGCAAGTCAACCTTAGTGGCCACCTTAGTATTCCAAATCAGAAGCAAACCTCCTGAGGCTCCAAAAGAGGAAAACATTTCCATTCCTTGAACTTGAAACCCATAAACTTCTAACCAAAACCACCTACTTCCTCCAGCTTAGTCTCTTGAAGCAAGATTATAACAGGCAAGGGCTTAGTAATTACCTCCTTGAATTTTTGTCTTTTCCCTAGAATTCCCTATACCTGTGCAAATTAGGAGAAAAGGAAGCACTCCCTTCATGGGGTCAAGCCCTGTGTCAGAGAAGCAACAATTGTAAGAGGATCAGAACAAAGGTGCCGGTAGACAGCAGGTCTGTCTTCTTGTGCATCCAAGACAGGATATACCAACTCCTGGAAAAGCTGTGGTAACTGTTCAAGATTATTATTCTCAGAGAACTGGATTTGGTCAGGAGAGCTGATTGGTTACAACTTCTGCAATTTTCAATAAGATGGCCTTCCTCTGAATCACAGTTCTTATGATTCCAAAGCTCCCCCTAAGGTTCAGTCCCAGTTTCCTCAGTTTCTTTTGTTTTGTGTTAGTGTTTAAGTTGTTCTAGTTTTTTTCAGCTCTTGAGGATCCATTAGCCTTCCCCAGGAGTACTTAATTATTTTTTCTCATTTTCTTTTGTTGCGTCCTTTGTAGCTAAAGGAGGATTCTTGATCATCCTGTTTAGTACTCTTTTCTCTCTTTAATTTTACTTTATCCAAAAAAAATTCTGGCATTTTGCTCGATCCAAATGCATCAAACACCAGACAAAAGAACAATTTAAAACACCTCTAAACATAAACCTAGTAGCGAAACCAAATATAATGTTTGGATTTGGATTCAGAAAGATCATCACATTATGTCAGGGAATTCTCTGGGGTCTACCTGTGCTGATGATAGAATTGGATCAGATTTAACGGAATTCACTCGAAAATAGTGATTAAATCTCCTCTGCTGCTCAATTACCAAAGGGGTAATAGAGCAGGGGGAAAAATACTGATACAAACAGCTTAGAAAGTGTAGAAAACATATAAGGAACTATAGGAATTCCGAGCAAATTCGAGGGTGCTCGGTTCCCTCCTCACAGACTTCCTCTACTAATTTTCCCTCTCTTCTGTGCTGTGGCTGTGTCCTTAAATGCTGCTCGAGTCACGCTTTCCTCCAATTCCTGCTTCTCGCCATTCACCTAAGCTCACGCTGAATCAGTTGAGGTCACACTTCCCCCCCCCTCTGCTTGGTTCACGTGTTGCATGGCCTGTCTATTTGGCAATTACGAGTGAGTTGCTACTCACATTGGCCAGACACGGCTGTGATTCTGTGTTTCTCCTCAATTTCTTCCTTACATACACCCTTGGTGTCTTATCAATACTCCCCCCCAGAAGTCTTGCCTTGTCCTCAAGGTGGAAGCTTGGAAAATGCTCTTGAATATGGGACATAGACTCCCATGAGCTTTCAAATGCTGGAAGATCCTTCCATTGGATAAGGACTTCCTGTTCGCCAGCGGCATTGGTTCGAATAGCTGTCACTGCTGACGGCTGTACTTGTAATTCCAAGTCCTCGGACAAAAAAGAGGGTAGAGGTTGGCTGGTAACTGAGGGTGAGATAGATTTCTTAAGGAGGGACACATGAAAAGTGGGATGAATTCGACATCCTTCGGGTAACTTTAATGTGTAGGCCACCTGCCCCACCCGAGTGAGTATCTCATAAGGGCCATAGAACCTAGGACTGAGTTTCTGATTGAACCTTCGGGCTAAAGATCGTAATTTATATGATTGGATTTTGAGAAACACCCAATCCCCCGGCTGGTAGACTACCTCTCTCCTGTGTTTATTTGCCTGCACTTTCATGCGGTTTTGAGCTAGGACTAGGTTGTCTTTGAGCTCAGCCAGCATGTGATCTCTTGTCAACTAGAAGCTGATTGACCTCTTTCTACTGCAGAAGGGCTTGTTGTCCCTTTGAGCAGAACTGGTGGATCGGTACCATACAAAGCCTTAAAGGTGGTGAGCTTAGTTGAGCTGCTCTAATTGGTGTTGAACCAAAATTCCGCCCAGCTAAGCCATTTAGGCCACTGCTTCGGTTTTTAGCACCAGTGAGGTAGCGAAGATAGGTTTCTAGGCATCGATTGGCTGCTTCGGTTTGGCCATCTGTCTGTGGGTGGTATGCTGAAGTAAATTTCAGCTTGGTGCCCATTTGTTTGAATAATTCAGTCCAGAAATGGCTTTGAAAGACTCTGTCCCTATCCGTCACGATGGAGGATGGGAAAACCGTGTAGTCGAACAACCTCCTTAATGAAAAATATCAGCTACTTCCTTAGCTGTGAATGGGTGGCATAGAGGAATAAAATGAGCATATTTTGTGAGCCTGTCAATTACCACTAAAATGGTGTCCACTCCTTGTGTTTTTGGCAGCCCCCCAATAAAGTCCATGGATATGTCAGACCATGTATTACTGGGAATGGGGAGTGGCTGTAACAGGCCAGAAGGAGATAGAGTTTGATATTTGTTTCTCTGGAAAACTTCACAGGCGCCCACATACTTCTGGATGTCTTTTTTCATACCCTCCCAATAAACCAAAGCAGAAATTCGTTTGAAGGTTCTGAAAAAACCTGAGTGTCCCTCGAGTGCAAAGTCATGAAATTCTGTAAGGATTAGGGGAATAGTAGCTGAAGATTTCAGTAGAACCAATCTGTCTTTGTACAGTAGTTGGTTGCCCTTTATTCGATAGCCGGGGTGAGAATCTGGCTGAAGCAAAACATGTTGCATAATTTGTGCTAGTTTAGGATCCGCCTGAATTTCCTCCACTATGTTATCTAGCCCTTGGAATTGTACCGTAGAGATGCTGAGTATTGCAGTCTACGGGAGAGGGCATCAACTGCCTTGTTTTCGGTTCCGGGCTTGTAGTGAACTTCGAAGTCAAACCCGATTAGCTTGGAAATCCACTTATATTGTTCTTCTCCCATGAGGTTCTGATCTTGCAGGAACTTAAGGCTTTGTTGGTCAGTGAGAATGATGAAATGATGGCCCATTAAATAATGGCGCCATTTCTGGACAGCAAAGACAATCGCCATTAACTCCCTTTCATACACGGACTTGCTTTGAGCTCTTTCAGATAACCCTTGGCTTATATAGGCTACGGGTCTACCCTTCTGCATTAGTACTGCCCCAATACCAGTGCTAGATGCATCCGTTTCCACTGTGAATGTCAGTACACTGGTCATAGCTGATTTCAGCTGTTCAAACGCCAGCTGAGCTTCTACTCCCTATAAGAAATTATCCTTTTTCAGAAGGTTGGTTGGTGGTCAGGCAATCTGGCCATAATTCCTAACAAATTTCCTATAGTAACCAGTGAGTCCTAGGAAGCCTCTAAGGCTCTTGACATCCTTTGGAACAGGCCATGACTGCATAACCTCGATCTTCTGTGGGTCAGCTGCTACCCCTTCACAGGAAATTAAATGGCCCAGATATTCAATCTGAGACTGCCCAAAGACACACTTCTTGTTCATGAATAACTGCTGCTCCTGCAGTCGTTGTAATGTCATTCCAAGGTGTTGCAAGTGCGTTGCTTGGTCCTTGCTATAGACTAAAATGTCATCAAAGAAGACCAGCACGAACTTCCTCAGGAATGGCTTCAGCACCTCATTCATAAGGGATTGGAATGTGGATGGAGCATTTGACAACCCGAAAGGCATGACCAGAAACTCATAATGTCCTGCATGTGTTCGGAATGCTGTCTTCGGAATGTCTCCTTCTATCATTCTGATATGATGATATCTGGACTTTAAGTCCAGTTTGGAGAATAATTCAGCGCCTCCTACTTCATCCAATAGCTCCTCTATGACCAGAATGGGAAACTTGTCCGGTGTGGTGATCTTGTTGAGTGCTCTATAGTCCACACAAAAACACCAACTACCATCTTTTTTTCGCACCAAAATGACAGGACTGGAGTATAGACTGTTACTGGGTCTAATGATTCCAGCAGTCAACATTTCATCTACAATCCTTTCTAATTCATTTTTTTGGTAGTGTTGATAGCTGTAAGGATGTAGATTTGGAATCTGCACTCCTTCCTTTAGATTAATGGCATAGTCATGCTTCCTTTCGGGTGGCAACCCTTGAGGAGTCTTGAAAAAGATCCTCGAACTCCTGCAAGTAATCGTTGCAATTCTGGCCAGGATGAGTCTTGCTGGTTGCTGTTCTGCCATCATGCCCCTGTATATTCCACCAGATACCCTTCACCTTTCGTCCTGCAGGGCCTTAATCATCGTTTTAAAAGAGCCTTGTGATCGGCAGAGGGATGGTTCCCCTCCTAATGGTTACCTCCCTTTGAGCTATCTCCATTTTCAGCGTTAAGTCCTTAAAATTGGCCCTTATCTCCCATAAACTCTCCAACCAATCCATTCCTAAAACCACATCTGCCTCTCCTAACTCAAATAGGTAGAAATCTTGTATGATCGTCACCCCTTGCATGTGTAACGCAACTCCTTTGCATACACCATTGCTTCTCACCCTATGACCATCCCCAACTTCCACCATGTATTTAGGAGTGTCTGAAACTATGAGATGAAGCTCCAGAACTAACTTCTTCGATATAAAATTGTTAGATGCCCGGAGTCTATCAGTACTACTACCTCCTTTCCTCTTATTTCTCTCCATAGCTTGAGAGACTTTTTGGATGTCATTCCCATGAGGCTGTGCATGGATAACTGCAATGCCTGCTCTTCTTCGGTAACTTGCTCTGGCTCCCATTTTCCCCCAACCTCCTCCTCCTCCAATCCTTCTATTAACAGCACATGAAGCTGTTTGTTTCTGCATATATGTTTGGGACTATACTTTTCATTACAACAAAAACACAGTCCCTTCCTCATCCTATCTTGGTATTCTGCATTCGACAGTTTCCTAGACCCGCCTCTTCTGTTGCCTCCCATTGCATCTCCTGCAGCTTTGTCGCTTGGGTTACTGCCAGTGGATATAGCTTTGGAATTGGTTGGCACCATTCCAGTACCTCCCTTGTGTACTTCGCCATACTGCTTCCTCCCCAGTCTACCAATGCAGTTCATGGTGGCTGAGTTGGTTTGTGATTCCAACTCGATGATTTTCCTCCGGTTGGGTTAGACTTCCCCACACGCCCAATTTTTCTCCTCAATTAATAAGGCTTGATCCATCAGATCAGGTAATGACCCCAGTTTGTGGAGCCTCAATTCAGCCCGTATCTCTTCTCTCAACCCGTTAAGAAATACCCCTCTCAACATCTCTTCATAAGCATGCCTTAGGGGTCCTGAGATCAACTCAAAGTTTTCTTTGTACTCCCCTACAGTTCCAGTCTGTTTTAAGCTTAACAGAATTTCGAAAGGGTTTCCCGCCAAGGCTGGTTGAAACCTCCGCAGGACAGCCTCCCTGAATCTGATCCAATTCACTTCTATTGTCCGAGCTTCCCACCATTGAAACCAGTTGAGGGCTCTGCCTTCCAGAGCCAGAATTACTGCCTGAACTCTTTCTTGGTTAGACATAGAGTTGATGATAAAATACCTTTCCACTCTGTTGAGCCAACCGTAAGAATCCTCCCCGAAAAGATTGGTAACTTCATACGCCTAGGCCTCTCATCTGAATGTAAACCTCTGGGCGTGCCAAAGGTTCTCTCCGTATCTCCTTCTTCCTCCAGATTCATTTCTAGTCTCCTTAATGAATTCTCCGGCGTTTTGCCTCGTAGCAGCCTCATCATCTCCTGCTGCAGCAGGGCATTCTGCTCAAGAATCTGCCTATCACGGAGCTCATTGGCTTGTCGCTCCTCGCACGCCTCTCTCCTCATCTGTGCAAGCTGCTCCCTCAGATCATCCACCGAACTCATCTTGCGTTCCAAGGCCTCCAGTCTGGCCTCCATCCTAGTATTCACCATGACATAGCTCCCGGATCGGGAGCTCTGATACCAGTTGATAGAACTGGATCAGATTTAACGGAATTCACTCGAAAAATAGTGATTTAAATCTCTTCTGCTGCTCAATTACTAGTGGGGTAATAGAGCAGGGGGAAAAAAATACTGATACAAACAGCTTAGAAAGTGTTAGAAAAACATATAAGGAACTATAGGAATTCCGAGCAAATTCGAGGGTGCTCGTTTCCCTCCTCACAGACTTCCTCTACTGATTTTCCCTCTCTTCTGTGCTGTGACTGTCCTTAAATGCTGCTTGAGTCACGCTTTCCTCCAATTCTTGCTTCCCGCCATTCACCTAAGCTCACGCTGAATCAGTTGAGGTTCACACTTCCCCCCCTCTGCTTGGTTCACGTGTTGCATGGCTCGTCTGTTAGGCAGTTACGAGTGAGTTGCTACTCACATTGGCCAGACACGGCTGTGATTCCGTGTTTCTCCTCAATTTCTTCCTTACATACACCCTTGGTGTCTTATCAGCTGATGTCTAGGATTATCTTTCTGGACGGTATTTACGCCAATGTATCATCCTTACTATTAATATCGATCATCAATAGCATTAAGATGAAAAGTCATTGACGGACTATAAAAATTTCCTTGAAGCATTTGAATGCAGGGTTGAAAGATCTTATGCTTATTAGAGCTGATGTGACTAGATGCAGAATAACATTAGCAGATGGAGTTCCTTGTTGCATGGATGCTGAGTATAGTGTAATCTCATAACTGAAGAGAGTTTAACTACCTTCAAAGGAAGAAGCTTATTTCATGAATTAATATTTCTAGTAAATAAAAAAAATAAAAAGGACATGAAACCATTAGCATTTAGCAGTCACTACAGAGCAGAACATACCCAAAGTTTCACGCATGCATCAATGATAACCGGGACCAGGCAGACAAAAACAGTTATAGCAGACTGATCAACTTCAAGCCCATAGTGCTCGACGACTATCTCTAGCAAAGTTTGCCAACCAGATTCAGAATGATACCTGCAGGCATCCCAGTATGAACAAAAGCAGTCAATAACACACGACACACATGAAAAAAAAGGGTAAAACAAAAAAGGCTAATCAAACCATATTGGAAATCCTGCAAGGTAACTATAATATTCTATTCCATAAAATGGTGTTAATACCCGAAAAAGAAGAAAAATTACATCAATTATCATATATGAAATGTCTTAACCATATGGAGTGTAAGTTTACTTATAAGCTTAGGTAAAATCAATATTTAAGTAAGCTTCTAAAAGAAAATAATCTTTTAAGTACTTGAGAGCATGGTTGGGATCATGTTTATCTGCTGCAATCTTCGTTTAGTTTCCTAGACCCATTGATTAATCAATAGGGGATTAGACAACATACTTATTCATGAAAATTTCTCTTCCCAAGTTATAGAATTTGATTTCTATGGCTCAATACTCAACTTTCTCTTGTGTAACTTAAGTTTTCTTTCTTGTGGAACTTCATTTTCTTTTTCTTCAGATGTGCGCTTATCTCAAGAGACTTTCTCGGATTTCAGCTAACATTTTAAGCTTTAGGATGAGTAGTTCTTTGACATTGTATTAGAGCTTTATGATGCAGCTTCGATTTTGATTCTTATCACTCCCATTCTCAATAAAACCATAAATGTTAGGTAAGGTGGTGATGAGCATGTTTTGTGCACAAGGGCTTTCATTTGACAAGGGATGTTAGAGACACTAAAATTTATCATGTGGCTCTTACCTAACACCTTAAGTTTCTAGGGTTAGTGATCCTTTAACAAATGAAATATTTCATTTTCTCCGTATTTATTTTACTTGAAAACATGATGTGTTAACTCAACAGTGAAGAGCTTGCTTAAAGCTGTAAGTTTTTCATTAGGCTTGATTCACAATTCAATCTCAAAACAAGAAATTAGGGATGGCATATTTCCTTTTCAGGTGGCATTTTTCTGATTAATAGGCACTAATTACAGGATTTAGACACATGAATTTTGAACAGTAAGCGAACAATTTACTAGAAGAATAAGTTCTCCCGTTTGACTCTGTTCAATTAGATTTCAGTCCTCCCATCATATTGGTCAGGGAGTTGTTTTGTATACTTTTTTACAGAGTCTGTCAAATCCTTGGCTAGCCACTCTTGTAGTCTTGTTAAGTCATTACACACCTTGATTTTATCCTTTTTAAGCCAATGTCAACATAGATTCTTTTACTCTAAACGTCTAAAATACCCCTAAAAATTGGCAACATATCAAGAACATAAATCCATGTGAAAAGCAAATTCCCTCTTCTGGCGAGCGGCTTTCTCTGGCTTAAACTTGATGGATTCTGTTAGAGAAGATGAGAAGAGAATTAAGACTGGAAATGACTAACATACTCCTGTTGGTTTCCCTGTCTCTGTGTTTATATAAAAAGATAAAGATAAGTACAAGGAAGATAGGCCCCACCCAATAACACAATAATAATAAATAGTAGTCCAACCCTTATTCTCTGACACTCCCTCTCAAGCTGGAGCATAGATGTTAATCATGCTCAGCTTTTACAAATATAATCTATTCTATTCTTATTAAGAGCCTTAGTGAAGATATCCGCGAGTTGTTTTCCAGTCCACACATGTCCAGTGACAACAAGCCCCTCTTGAATCTTTTCGTGCATAAAATGACAATCAGCCTCAATATGCTTTGTTCTTTCATGAAAAATAGGATTAGAAGCAATGTGAATGGTAGCTTGATTATCACACCACAATTTCATAGGCATTGCACTATTAAATCCAATCTCATCAAGTAGATGATGTATCCACACTAATTCACATGTAGCTTGGGCCATAGCACGATATTCTGATTCAGCACTAGATCGAGCAACAACACTTTGCTTCTTACGCCTCTAGGAAACAAGGTTTCCTCCAACAAGGACACAGTAACCAGAAGTGGATCTTTTATTTTAAGAGATCCAGCCCAATCAGCATCAGAGAAACCTTCCATTGTAGTATGTCCATGATTTCTGTACCAAACACCATGACCTGGGGCCCCTTTCAGATATCTCAGTATATGAAGAACAGCCTCCCAATGTGTGGTCCAAGGAGATGACATAAACTGACTAACCACACTGATAGAGAAAACAATATTCAGGACTGGTGACTGTGAGGTAGTTAAGCTTACCCACCTAGTTTCCTGTATCGTTCAGGATCTGAAAGAAGCATCTCCATCATCTGCTAAGAGTTTGACATTAGGAACCACAGGGGTTTCTGCAGGCTTGGCTCCAAGCAAACCAGTTTCTTTAAGCAAATCAAGGAACATACTTTCTTTAGGTGAGAAGAGATGCCCTTCTTACTACTTCATCACTTCAATACCCAAGAAGTACTTTAATGTACCCAAAATCCTTAGTTTAAAACTGTGTTTGAAGGAAATCTTTGAGTTTTCTTTATCCCAACCTCGTCACTCCCAGTAATAATGATGTCATCCACATATACCACTAGAAAGATACAGCCACCCTGAGAATGTTTGAAGAAGGCCGAGTGATCAAAGTTGCTTCTTTGAAGTCCAAACTGTAAAATAGCTTGACTAAACCTCCCAAACCAGGCCCTTGGGGCTTGTTTAAGGCCATATAAAGATTTCTTCAATCCGAACACTTTACCACTCTACCCCTGAGCAACAAACCCAGGTGGTTGCTCCATATACACCTCTTCCTGTAAATCGCCATGGAGAAAAGCATTCTTGACATCCAGCTGATGCAAACGCCAATGGTGAGTAGATGCAAGAGAGATAAACAACCGAACAGAAGCAAGTTTAGCTACTAGAGAAGGTTTCAGAATAATCAATACCATACACCTGAGCATAACCCTTAGCCACTAGACGGGCTTTTAAACAAGCCACAGAACCATCAGGATTGACCTTCACAGTGTAAACCCATTTACAACCAATTGCCTGTTTACCAGCAGGTAGAAAAATCAAATCCCAAGTATGATTGTGTTCAAGAGCATGTATCTCATCCAACATAGTCATACACCACCCTTCATGAGACAGGGCTTTAGTGACAGTGGTTGGAATAGTGAGAGAGTCAAGAGAAGCTACAAAAGACTTAGCAGTGCTAGATAAACCAGCATAAGAGACAAAGAAGAAATAAGATAGGTACAACTACGCTTACCTTTCCAAAAAGCAATCGGGAGATCAATGCTAGACTCCAGAGGGAGCAGGATCCAAAGAGGAAGAAGGAGTTGTAGAAGGCAATGAATTTGGAGGCTCTGGAGCAGTAGGACTGATCACAACAGATTGCTGATTCCTCCGAACATAATGGTGAGGGAAGGAAGGAACAGGAAGGGGATGAGGCCAAGAAGACATATAGTAAAACCTGTAGAAGTTGAAGAAGAGACAGAAAAGTGATATACCAAGAAGTCATTGTCATCACTAGTAGGAGAAGGAGAGTGAGATGACTCTGAAGAGAAAGGAGTGGTCTCAAAGAACGTGACATCTGCAGAGACAAGATAGCGACGCA